>JAIFOV010000526.1:0-157073 GCA_020654155.1 Novius pumilus | reverse complement strand
CGGCTGTTAAAACGAAAGTATGTTTTCGGAATCGAAGTAATATGGAAAAAAGATCATCTTGAATACATGGGCCCACCATCATAATGTCGTTCAAGCTGACACCGTTCGAAGAGAAACAACTTCCATCAAAAACGACCCTTAATGCGGTGGTTGTTGATGAAGGGTTTAGAACACCGTGATGTGGAAGATAATAATATTTGATGTCGGAGTTGCATGTTAAATTCACCGGTTCGATTTTCTTCATATGATTCAAGGTTATATATTCGCGCATAAAATTTGTGTATTGTTCTTTAAATATTGGATTCCTTTTAAATTTCCTTTCCATGACAATTAAACGTTTTGTGGCTGCATGCAGAGAATTTCCTAACGCGTTCGCATTTGTACGAATAGGTAAGGTGACAATGAATCTTCCGGAAATATCGCGCTTCAAAGTTTCCGTGAATATACGTTCGCATTCGATTTGCTCCTTCGTTAGAAGGGGCGGTGTCGGAAAGAAATCTTGTTCGATTTCCCAAAACTTTTCTATTTGTTTACTAATGTCGCGAACCGAAAAGTTACGCTGGCCATACACGATCAGGTGGGACGGCCGGCTTCGATACGCCGTCCGATCTATCGTTAGACTGGAGAAGCCCATACACGTAACGTTAGACTGTGAAAACAGCGCCGGATCTAGGAAAAAGTGACAAAATTTTTTTTGAAAATGGTGAAAACTAAAGAAAAAACAGCCAACGACAGTTCATTCGAACACTGTACGACGCTGGTGCAAATATTTTTTCTAGTGAGTATCAAATTAATACTATATTTGTTAACAGGAAAAGTTTTTACGGAAAAATTGATAATTCAAAATCACCACTTTATTCAACGATTTAAAATTATAAATCCATGCAGCTTTCCGTGACCGATCTCTCTCAGTACTACTGCCTGGCTTGCATGCTACTTCCCGAGTCCCCACTCGTATGACGTCAGGCAGTTCCCCTGAGTCCCCGTTAAAGGCGGGTGTCGACTCGAAATGTTCGGTCTTCCTGACATTTTATAAGATTTCTGCTAACACGGCCATTCTGATCTTGAAGCGTCCTCGCTCAATATCCTGAAATTTAAACAACCGCAGCAAATTCTTCAACCAAATCCTACTTTTAGATGGTGAGGTTGCGACAAGTATTACACACGTGTCTCATTCCTTAATGAGAAACAAAGCAGAAATCATTTTTTTTTTTTTTTTTTTACTTCTAGATTTCTAGATGGTGGATTGTTACTCATCCTCGACAAGTATTATACACTTGTCTCATTACTCAGTGGGATTGCCACAAAGCAGAACTCTTTTTTTTTTTTTTTTTTTTCAACTTTTAGATGGTGGGATTGCCACTCATCTCGACAAGTATTATGCACTTGTCTCATTACTTAGTGGGATTGCCACAAAGCAGAACTCTTAACTTTTAGATGGTGGGATTGCCACTCATCTCGACAAGTATTATGCACTTGTCTCATTACTTAGTGGGATTGCCACCAAGCAGAACTCATTTTTTTTTTTTTTCAACTTTTATTTTAATCGTTTAACACTCAATGTAATTGAATTACGTTCTGAAATCGCAACACTCAAACCATTGTTTTTTTTTTTTACAATATTTCAATTATTGTTACATACCTTTATTGTATTGTTACTTGGTAGACGGCCATGGTCTCAACTGCTCATGGGCCGCCACAGTCGTTCGTTGACCTTTTCTATGGAGCACGTAGCGTTCGTTTGGTAGCAGGGTGCGTATAGTGAATGGTCCCTTGTATTTTGGTTTCAGTTTACCTCCACCAGCTAATTGGGAATCTTCGACCGCTACAACATCGCCGACACGAAATAAATTAGCTCGACCGCGTGTCATATTGAAGTGGTAGGCGCTTTTGTTTGCCCTTTCACCAATCTCGCTTGAGTTTCCGCAACAGCCTGGTCTGGATCGACAAAATTATCAGTATCCACAGCATTTAATAGAAAATGTTTCGTAGCTAATAATCTTGGATTTATTCCAGTTGTAAAGTGTTGGGTGTATGGCCAGTAACTGAATGAACGGTTGAATTCAAATTATCTTCTATAGCAGGAAGTACCGATGTCCACGTATTTTCTTTTTCGGCAGTTAGGGTAGCTCGCATCAGATTGAAAATTGTACGCATAACGCGCTCTACCTGACCATTGCCTCGAGGAATTCCTGTCGCTATAAGATGAAGTTCTACTTTATGTTCTTGGAGGAAATTCCGGAAATTAATCGAGGTGAATGCAGCGCCTCTATCAGCAATTACTCGTTTTGGTTTACCAAGTTCTTGGAAAACTGCATGTAACGCTCCTATGGAATCCTCAGTTGTTCTCTTCGGAATTGGCATCAAACGGCAAAATTTTGAAAATGCATCGATTATCACCAAAATCTGGGTACAGCCACAAGATTTCACTAATGGTCCAGCATGGTCGATGTGCCATGTTTGTAGAATGTCAGTAGGTTTTTCTCCTTGCTGGCATAGTCCTCTTCTCCTACCGGTATGGGATTTTCCTAACACACAAGCTCTGCAGTTCTGAATGTATTTTTTTAGACATTGTCCCATTCTTGGCCAGAATAAATCTTCCCTCATTTTAGCAATGCACTTGTCCCAGCCTATGTGTGAAGATTCATCATGATACAATTTCATGGTTAGTAAACGCGCTGCGATCGGGACGAAGCATTTGGGTGTTTTAGATTTGGTTACAACTACATTGTTTATCACCGTATAGTCCTTGTGTCCGTTCGGATCACTGAAGATTTCGGAACAAAATGAATCGGTGATTTGGAATTCACGAAGAGTTTTTATATCAGATAGTTTACTCAATTTTATTGTCCTTAATGCGCACACTTTCAACATTTGTTCTTCGTCTATGGGATTACGACTTAAATAGTCGACGTGGGCCATTTTATTACCCGGGCGATATTCGATCGAAAAGTCATAATTTTGCAATTTGACTCCACCAACGAGCAACGCGAGGGTGCATCTCTTTTTACTGCGGTCGCACGCACAGCATTACAATCAGTATACACTGTAAAATGTACCCCATACAAGTAAACTCTAAAATGTTCAACTGCTTCTACAATAGCTAATGTTTCCAAATCGTACGAATGATAACGTGACTCATAGTCGGTGGTGCGACGACTAAAATAAGCGACTGGTCGAACAATACCTTTTCATTTTGTAAAAGGAAGCTCCTAATCCCAAAGAACTTGCATCGGTATGCAATTCACACGGTAAATTTGGATCATAAATTCGCAATATTGAGAATCAGTCAACTTATTTATTATTAATCGACGAGCATTTTCACACTCTTTAGTCCATACAAAATTGCAATTTTTTCTTAAAAGGGCTGTTATCGGTGCAGTTACTACTGAAAATCCTTTAATGAATTTGCGAAAATAACTAGCTAGTCCCATAAATTGTCGCACACCTTTAATATCTGCAGGGACAGGGGCTTGACGTAGCGCACTTACTTTGCGTGAATTTGGACGAACAGTTCCTTCACTCAAAATAACACCAAGATATTCGGTTTCCTTAGAAAAGAATACGCATTTTTCATAGTTTAAAGCAAAACCATGTGAAGATAATGCTTCGAGTACTTCTGCTAAGTTTCCTAACCCTTCCTCAATAGTAGAAGATGGAACAAGAACGTCATCAAGATAAACAAATGCCTTTGACCCTTTTTAGTTACCAAGCGCCTTATCGATAGAACGCTGATAAATTGCTGGTGCGTTAACAAAACCAAAAGGCATCCGATTAAATTCATAATGTCCATCAGGTGTTATAAAAGCCAAAATATGTCTGGATTTTTCTTCAATCTGCATTTGATAAAACCCAGATTTCATATCCAGAGTCGTAAAATATTTTGCACGACACAGCGCATCGATCTGATCTTGGATATAAGGCAAAGGGTATTTTTCTTTGACCACCTTTTTATTTACATCGCGAAGGTCCACGCACATTCGTGATTCACCGTTTTTCTTTTCACTAACACTACGGGACTCGCGTATTCTGAACGACTTTCACGAATTATTTTCGCATTTAAAAGTTCGTCTTATTATTTTAATTCCAGTCTTTCTTGATAAGCTAATCTACGAGGACGATACGCCACTGGGGTAATGTCTTTTAAATTAACGACCATTTCATCTGTAGTGATATGATCGGGGTTTTGTTTTATGAAATAATAAAAAGATTCTATTTTAAGTTTCAAGTCCTCTTCCAAATCGGGTTGATTCACTGTTATTTTATGTACACTATTTAAAGTCAATATTTTAGGAATGTCACGCGTATCGCGGGGTAATAATTCAAGTCCAAATTCGGCCTTTTCGACTCGTAAACAAGGTCGGCTAATGACATCCCAGCCTATAATAACATCGATTGTTCCGGGAATAATTTCGTCGGGTACGACTATGTAGCTTACCTCTAAAGTTACCGCCGGCAAAACTGTTACGAGGTCACTTATACCACTACTATAAACAATGTTAGTTCCAATTCCCGAAAAAGCACGAATATTTTCGTCCGGTCTAATAACAGCTTTCAAAGTTTTTACCACGGAATTTTTAACGATCGACACATCAGCACCACTATCAATGAGGTAAACAAAAGACGATGAAATGTTTTTACACAACAATGTTGCCAAGGGTGTGGTACTTCGATGGCGTCATTTCTTCAGAAGAAAAGCCTTTTTAGGTTTTCCATGTTTATACCAACAATTGTTATCGTCGTGTCCCATTTTATGACAATGACTGCATGTTGGAACGGGAGGAGTATTTGAAGGTCCTGCAATTTCTTTGGACGCATCCTTCGGTGTTACTTGTTGCTGAATTTGTCGACATGCAATTTGTAGATGACCTTGGCGTCCACACTTGAAACACCTTTTTAACGTCTTATTTGACTTTCCTTGCTGGTCATTTTCCATCGATTGAACAGCTTGTTGGAATTTCCTTTTAAAACAACCTCGACCATCCAAAATTTCCTTGTTCTGTCCACGTGCGTCAAATTCGCTAAATAACGACATTAGCTCTCGTTCCGATTGTGGTGCTCGAATTCGTAAGGAAGCACGGGCTTCGGCATGATCTAATCCATATTCCACCATGCTCAGAACTTTTAACCAGATATTTATCATTTTCAATCTTGCGCAAAAGCAGCTGTTCCGACCCCAAACATTTTCGAACGATCGGCCCAAGTGAATCGGATCTATTTTGCAGGCAAGGGGGCAAGGGCTGCTTGAAATATGGAGTGACAAAAACTTGAATGGGACCTGTCACAGTCCGTATCTACGGTAACTCATTCATGCGTGTGTATTTTTATTAAAAGATATTCCTTGACGCATCACGCACTTTTTTTGATATAGATGCATTTTTTATAAGCATATGTTTTATAAGCGATATGTGACCAACTGGTTTCTCATTGTTTATCTCTTGCAGCCAAAAGTACACTTGAATCACATAGAAAATTGGTTAGATCATTAATGGAAAAACTGCTTAAAATTTTTTTTAACGCAACTGACAGATGCCTTATCGTATGGATCAAAATATCCATCGTGAAATCCCGAAAATACTTCTGGTGTTCCTTCGTTTAAAATGTATTGAAAGTTTTTGGACAACACTAATTTGATGAGTTACGAATTTATTGAATACTTATCAAAGATTTGAGGTTATTATTATCCAAATAAAATGTAGAAAACTGATTTTGAGAGACGATGGCTTAAGCCGATCAAAATATTTTATATCTCTCGTTTTACTTCCCTTTACATTCCGTGTCGGTGAAAACGGCACCCACGTTGGTCCTATTGTATAGTCTTTGGGGTAGATAATTCGCACTCCCTTTCGCCGTTGGGTTCTTGGGTTTTTTGGTTGTGATTTTAATTCCCTTTCTGGTTTCTTCAACGTAATCTTTTGCGCTTACAAATACTTTTGTTGATATTGATAGCCATAGCGTGACTGATTGTCAACAAAATTTTAAATCGTCAATTTGGAATTTTGTTCTGTATGTGTCCTATATCTCTTTCGCGAGCACGTGTCCCTTTCGGGACGGTATTCTTTTTTTCCGCTTTCACTTCGTATCTTAAAAATGACGTCTTTATTGAGTTTTTTTGAGGATCTCTTATAATTTTTTTAAATTAAATGTTAAACTATCCACAAGTATTTGAAAATGCGAAGATATCCCAATTGTAGTCTTCATATTTATCCTCCCATTTGTTTCATTCAAGAAAGCAGGTAGCAAAGGAATCGAGTCCCGAATGAAGTCAAGTGCCTACTTGTATATTAATATTTATGGGCCATTAAATCGTCCGGCCAAAATTCGAATTTTCGTTTTTCGTTTCGAGTTGCTTATCTGCTATCGTTGATTGACATAACGAGCGTATTTACGGGCCGAACGGGCATGTATTTGCCGGACGGCATTCGATTTGAAGGCAGGCCTGGCTAGAAAAGGACGCTCATTTCGAAATGTTCCGAGGTTTTAACCCCCATATACGCTCCCGCCGGCCGGTCTTCCGGCTGAAATGAACGATACGACTGATCGTGTATGGCCAGCGTTACACACGGTCCGCGTATTATTTGTTCCGATAAATAGCGAACCTGATATGATATACCCGAACACGGTCTCGTATAAGGCCGGCCGCATACGCACGGGTATATGAATATGAAATTCGGATCGATTACACGTTAATAACGACACCGAACACGTTCAAAAATTTTCGTTTCGAATCATTTCATTGTCGCGCATGGAGGGTTTATATGATATTTCGAAATATTAATTTATCGGACTCGTATTTATTGCTTTGGTAAGTATTATGATAAGGCACATCGAAAACAACGTCTTGTCTTTTTTTTTATTATTTTCCGATAACAAATACGCAATGGCAATTAGTTCTTCGTCATTCATCCCGATACGAAGGTCCGCTGTACGCTACTGAACTGCTTGAAGCCTATATTCATAATATAAACAACCGAACGTGTACGTTCGGTTGTTTATATTATGAATTTTTGAACGTGTTCGGTGTCTTTATTAACGTGTAATCGATCCGAAATTCATATTCAGATACCCGTGCGTGTGCGGCCGGCCTAATGTAGGCTTGTTATGACCTAAACTTATTTTATCGGTTCCCAGAACGTCAAAAAAGACTTCCGCACCAAGCAAAACATCGATTGTTTTCCGAGAACTAAAATTATTGTCGGCCAGCGGGATGTCGGACGGCAATTTCAAATTGTTTCTATTGAACGATTTTATCGGTAATTTTTCCGTGATTTTTTCTGATACAAGAAAACTCAAACCTTTGCGGTAACTTCCATCAGGTGATCTTAATTCATCGATGATTGATTGACATTGATGTATTACCGACACAAACGACAGGCAAATTAATATTTATACACGATAATCCTAATTTTTTCACCAAATCTCTATTGATGAAATTTGACTGCGAACCGCTGTCTAATAGGGCGTTACAAGCTTTCCACATGCCCTTTCTGTCGCGTAAGAATACGGTTGCCGTTGCCAAAAGAATTTCAGGTTCGTTTTCCACAGAAAAATTAACGGCTAGCCCCGTGGACGGTTCTGAATTCGTTTCGTTTACCGATGTTGTTATTGGGTTCGTAGCAGTTTCTGAATGAAGCAAAGTATTGTGATGGCGCGATTTACAAATTTTGCATCCTTGAGCTACACAATCGATCGCACTATGATTATTCCGGAAACAATTCTTACAAATTTTCAGTTTATCGATTTCCTTATTTCTTTTTTCGACAGTTAATTCCCTGAATCTGTCACATCGATAAATAAAATGATTACTTTTACAAAATACACACGAATATTTATTTCGTCGGTTTGTTGCATCGTTACGCTGAGATACAGCCGTGAATGCTTGTTTTACTACGGGGTTATACCTGGACGCTTGATTTTTTGGAACAACTTTGTTGAGTGTTTGTTGGGTTGTTTCGAATAGTTTACAGCGATCCGATAAGAAACTTAATAGCTCTGATAATTTAGGGTTAATTAACTTCGTTTTGATCACCTGCTCTTCCCAAAGCGTCGCGGTTATAGCGTCGATTTTGGACACAACAAGAAAAATCAGCATTGTGTCCCAATAATTGACGGGTTCTGCTAGCAATTCAAGAGCCCGACATCGCTTCTGGAATTCATCTAGCAGGTTCCTGAGTGTAAACTTGTTTTCTCTTGAAACCCGTTGTAAATTGAACAAAGCGCGAATGTTACTTTTTATAGCCAAACCTGGATTTTCAAATCTTTCCACTAGAAGGTTCCACGCTATATTATAATTCGCACTCGTAATCTGAATTGATTCTACAACTTTTGCAGCGTCTCCTTTCAATGATCCTAAAAGGTGGTAAAATTTACGCGTGTTGTCTAATGAACTATCATTCTGGACTACTGTTAAATATAGATCCCGAAATTGAGGCCACTTTTCATAATCACCGTAAAATTTTACGAGTTCCACGTTAAGAAACCCTTTTGATGACGATGAAACGACCGATGCCGACGTCGCATTTGCTGGCTGCGTTGTAATCGCAGCTCCAGAAAGCGTACGCGATATGCTTTGTTTTGCGGTACCGATAGCCTGAAAATATCTGTTTTCAAATTCTTCCCGTTCGGTGGAAGATTCTTCGCTAGGATCCAAAAATTCTAATCGATCTTGGACGCGATTGAACGATATCAACGTATCTTGCATTCAATTTAATCGAGCTTCTAAATTATCGACTTTATCCATGGTAAATTTGTCCAAAAACGTGATGAATCTTGTTAGAGCACCCTTTATTTGACCTCGTTCATATGTTAACGTTTTTATTTCGCGCGAGCGTGATTCGGCTTCCGCGTTTTCGTCGAATTCGATGTCGTTAGGCATTTTTACTGCAAGAGTGACGTAACCGTATTTTAATCAGGTGAAGCAACGATTTACAAAAATATTGTTCTGATGTATGATTATATGGAAAAGGAACAGACTCACAATTTTCCCAATGTTACTTCGCTGCTGAAGTCGTTTCTGGGATCCACCTCGATGCTTGTGGAAATTGTGGAATGTTGATGCGATTTGTAGGATCCACCTCGATGCTGGTGGAAATTCCCGTGTCCTGATGCGATATGAAGGATCCACCTCGATGCTAGTGGAACTTCTAAGACCCGATGCGATGATCACACTGATTTGTGGATTAATTGCGATTAACGTGTAGTCGAAATAGCCTTGAAATCTTCGTTATTTTCTTGACACATTCGCACTCGTTGTTATCTTGACCATGCGGACCGTAGGACCATGAACGGTAGCTAGGGTTTTCGATTTGAGTGGACTGTATTTGCGATTTTGTTTTACGATTTATTGAAACGCTTCTACACAGTTCGATATCTATGATGCGAATCATTCATCCTAATATACTCGACTTAAGCGTCTCTTGCGCGGGGCCTTGCACTTGCGCACCGTAATATATTGCGTACGCGACACGGCTAATACTTCTTCTTCTAGGAGAGAGAGAGAGGTTTTTTCAGTAACTGGACCATCACCAGTGCCCGAAGCTTCCCTCCTCAGAGCCAAACTCTTTTTCGTCGTTTTCGTTTTCCAGTCTGCCCACATCTATCTATATCTTTTAGAACATTTTAGTAGTTTATCAAGCGCATAAGCGTGAGGTAAACATGGCGCGCCCCTTGGTTGGGCAGGTTGGTGTTAGCTCGGGTTCTGCCAATGACAGGTTGAGTGAGGTTCTGACCGAACTTCGTTTCTTCGCCGCCATATGGTGAAAAGGACCTGTGGTATGACCTGGTCCCACTTCAGATGCGGTTGGGATGCGTAATCCCTTCTTTATCTCTTGGTTCCGCTGCTCTGTCGGGTTAGCCCGTGGGTGACAGACATTGGTGGTTCAATGCTCAATTTTTCACCGGCAGACACACTTGTCGTTCTAGGTGGCGCTTATAAACTCTGGACCGTTATCTGAGGCTTTGGGATAGCCGTAATGGAAGAAAACTCCTGCTTCGAGGTCCAGGTTGGTAGGTCCGTTACCACCATGATATATCGGTTTCGGGACAGTCCATGGTTACGCAGTTTTCGGGGCGAGTTGTTCTGTCAGATTTTGAAGGAAATGGCGGTTGTTTGATTCTGGTTATGGCCACGCAATACTGCACTGAAACACTGAAAGTTGATATTTGTAGTAATTCAGTCGAAGAATGCAACTCAACTGTGTGTCACCATCCAGGTGACTCAAAACCGCATAGGCCAACAGTGCGATTTTCCAAAAGTTTTGGAATTTGATCGAAACAAATATCGAGACGCCGCTTCCATGTGCGATAAAATTCCAGCGTTATTGTACAAATCTGTCAATAACCTTGAAACAGAAAAGGCGCACTCTTCCACGTATATTTAATAAGTCTATCTTTGAACGCTTACAAAGCTAGGTTCATGATTAGACAATATAATTATTGAAGTTCTTTTAACATTGGCCTGCGGCTTACAGCGGATAAATTGTCACCCGCAAATAACATTTTTAAATTTTCTAGTTCAGAGCTTTCGTAATTTGGTTCGTTCCAAAATATTAATCTGCGATTATGACAATCCTAGTACGCGAAATTGTTATTTTTATTAGGATTATACATCCGCCCACAATTCATAAAAAATCGCTGACTCCATCAAAAAACCAATTTTTTCCAGCAGACGGAGGACTCAGAATAATCATACGGACCTTTCCAATATTCTAAATAAATCTATTTTAAATTCCTCTACGGGTGGGTTGCAGAAAACACAGTTTAATCTAAGGTTTAATAAACTTCTTGGTTAAAAATAATCGTTGATTAGAAAAAATTGGGTTGCACAAATACAAAATTGTCATTTTAATCCATTGATTTACTAACTCATGTTTGCGGTCTGGCAACGTTGTAATTTATACGCATTTAAACGGCGCAACCTCTAACTAGATTCAAATAGCCTTTTAAATGTCAAATTCAATGATAATATTTGAACAGCTGTTAATCTTTGGTTAGTTTTCGTTGCGATTTCGAGTGGTTTTGTTCTTGTTGTATTTCGTTCGAAATGAATACAGAAAAACGTATCCGAGGCCGTAATTTTACCGAAGATGACACATCTCTTCTTGTCGAATTAGTAGAAGCGTAAGTACTTGAATTATTTTATTTGTTTATGGCATTTATCTTTACTGGGATTCTAGTTCATGTGTTTCGTTGATTTTGACTATTCAAAAAAAACAATTTCAGGAAAAGGACTGTACTGTTGAATAAATCAACAGACAAAGTTTCGAACAGAGCGAAAAACAGAGCGTGGGAAGAGGTAGTATCCATTTTTAATACAAATTCTTCCCATGAGAGAATCGTCCAGAATCGATATATCTTTTTAAATTAGGTACGGTATTGAAGTTGGTGAGTATCTGAAAAGTTGTTGGTATCTGAATTATTGTGAGTAGTAGGCACCTTTAATAATTTTCTAGTATAAGGTATGTATGTAGAAATTGACGAGACAAAACAATTGTCTTTAATGATTAACACAATTTAATCTCGGTTTATTAATATTCGTACAGTCGGTATAACGTTACAAATGTGACTGACTTCGGTACGTGCTTTCGGAAATATTCTCGAAGACCATGCCTCCTTTGCCCCTCTATTATGGCGTTCCCTCATCGTCATCGCGTTTATAGTCATCGTTAAAATAATAGTTGACGTAATTCTTACACGGCCATCCTGCAATTCGTGCGTCCTCGCACAGTGAGATACTGAAACACACTAGTAATTTTTTTTTTTTTACTGTTACGGCCATCCTGGTCTTAGTGCGACCCCGCACAATTTCGATTTTTTTTTTTTTAGATAGAACTTACGTTCAATGGTTTTTTTTTTACAGAACTTAAGTTCAATTTTTTTTTTTTTTTCACAGAACTTACGTTCAATTTTTTTACAGAACTTACGTCCAAATTTTTTTTTAGAACTTACGTTCAATTTTTTTTCGAACTTACGTTCAATTTTTTTACAGAACTTACGTTCAAATTTTTTTTTAGAACTTACGTTCAATTTTTTTTCGAACTTACGTTCAATCTTTTTTAACAGAACTTCGTTCAAATCTTTTCAATTTTTTTTTAGAACACGTTCAATTTTTTTTTTTTCGAACTTACGTTCAATTTTTTTTCGATTTTCAATTTTTTTTTACGTTCAAATTTTTTTTTTTTTTTAAGAACTTACGTTCAATTTTTTTTTAGAACTTACGTTCAATTTTTTTTTTACGAATCTTTTTTAACGTTACGTTCAATTTTTTTTTTTTTTTTTTTTTTTAAGAACTTACGAACTTACGTTCAATTTTTTTTTAGAACTTACGTTCAAATTTTTTTTTTTTTTACAGAACTTACGTTCAAATTTTTTTTTTTTTTTTTACAGAACTTACGTTCAATTTTTTTTTTAGAACTTACGTTCAATTTTTTTTTTTCGAACTTACGTTCAATTTTTTTTTTTTTACCTGATGGCCAGCGCTTGAATTCCTCATGTGCAGGTCCTTCGGCTTGCCCCAGATTTCATGTCCAATGTCGTGAAATATTTTGCTTTACACAAAGAGTTTATGTTCTGAATAAGGGGTAATGGATACAGTTCCTTTCTTTCCTGGTAAGCTAAACGTCGTGGACGATATGACACGAGCACATCATTTTTCAATCTAATAGTCATCTTTCCCGTTGTGATATGAGAACACGTTTTTTTTTTTATAGAAATGTAATAAAATTTTTAAACAATTTCGAACTTCGGGGTCGAGGTCGTTTTGTTTTATTTCGACTTGAGTTATTACCGTTCGGGACAATAACACACGCGGCACGTTTTGGGTGGCATGATGTAATTCTATCCCGTCGACCGTTTTCGAAAGTTGTAAACAAGGTCGACCGACAACGTCCCAACCAATAATTAGGTCAACGTCCCCGGGAGAACTTCATTCGGTACTACCTAAGGCCCGTCGCATACTGAAACGCCGAATCGCGCGATTTGTGCCGAAAAGGTTTACAGAAGTAGTTAGGAGTCGTTACATGACATAAAACCGATAAAACTTGACAGGATTTATTAGAGTAAAATAGTGACGCTCAGGTCAGAAATCCGAATGGGTACCGCATGCAGTCAGTTTTCAAAAGTGGTCCAAGATGGAATCATCTTCATATATGTGTTTTGAAACTGAAGCGCAAGCAGAGATTTTCAAAAGAAAAATTTCTTTAATAATCACTTCCATATACGTATCTATTCCATATACCTATATGTATTTGATTTTCAATAGACAAATCAACTTCAAAACTCGATAATGCCTACGAATTCAATGTATGAATATGCAACGGAGTCATAATTACAAATTTTAAAATAAGAACGAATGTAAGTGCAAAATTTGAAATAATCTCTCGCTCCGATAACAGTTCTTTATTGGAATCCCATACCTCTACGGCAGTTGGGCTCGCGCTCACCTCGTCTTTCAACAAGGCAATTAAATTTTACGACCAAAATCGCGCTTGGAACGAATCGAGCATCGAGCTTGTCGCAAGCGGGTGGAATATCCTTTGTCGGTGTCGAAACATTGCCACCGTTTCCTTTGACTTTCCTTTCGGCACAAATCGCGCGATTCGGCGTTTCAGTATGCGACGGGCCTAAATCGTTAATTCTAACGACACAGTCGGAAGAACCACTATTAAATCACAAGTACCAATAGTTAATACAGTTTTTCCACCAATACCGGAAACGGCACATAATTTATCCTTCTTTTGATGTCTACGTTTAATGATTACACGACCGAACATTTTACGACAGAAATGTCCGAATTAACATCGATAATAAATGAGAAACTCGGCGCCCGCTTATGATGAAGTGTTGTCGCTGAGGTACCGTCATTTTTTTATTACAAAGGCCTGCTGCGGTTTACGCTGCTTCTTCCAACATTCGGTATGGAGATGTCCTATTTTTGAACAATAGGTACATGTGAGTACGGTTGAGTTTCCAGAATTATCATCTAATTTTTTATTTTGATACTGGTTAGTCGTAAACTTGAATCGGTTCTCCTGACCTTGAAATCGCTTCACAGGTCTGTCGTCGTTATCGAGGTTTCGTTTATTCACTGTTTTCGTCTCAAATTCAGGGTACTTCTGTCTTATGCGGGAATCATGACGACGGGCATCTGCTTCGCTGAGTAATTTTAGTAAATCTCCCTCACTAGCTGGCTTTTGCACTCTTAAAGATAGGCGAGCTTCAGAGTCATCGAGGGTGTATTCCACCATACTCAGAACCGTGTCCCAGGGTAATTCGTCGTGAAACTTTCTTATGCCATCGAGCTTCTCTATCCCATAATCGCAAAGTGATCCACAGTTGTTACTGCGTAAAGTTACAGCCTTGTAAGCTCTTGCGCCCGGTGTTTCACGATCTGGAAAAGCGATAGTAATGTCCAAACAAAATCGCTCCCACGTTCGATCTCGCGGTCTCCATGCACGGCAAAAACGATAAGCTCGGTTTTCCAATGCTTCGGTTGCTTTTGCGATCATTAATCCATCCGACACGTTTTGTTCAGTTTTTAATTTAGCAGCGTCCTCTAGCCAATCTTTTATAGAGTAGGCACTGTCGTCAGGGTCATACTTCGTTAATTTAAACGACGAAGTTACTTCCAACGCTGGAGGCTGCGCATTAAACATTTCTGACGTAGAGGAACTGGGCGTTGGCGGTTGACTATGCACCATGTTTGTCAAATGGACTAATTCAGCTATTTTACGCTGCTGCGATGCTAAGATGTTTACTAACGTTTCTTGCCATTGTTTTTCTGGAGTTACGTCGTTCATTGCAACGTTGCCGTCTTCTTGAATAACGCACTCGTCTCGGCTGCCTTCAGGTTGATGACCTTCGTGATCCATAATAACAAGTAGTCAGATTTAGCGGCACTTATTGTCACAACACGGGTGAATCCCACTTCTGATGTAGAAATTGACGAGACAAAACAATTGTCTTTAATGATTAACACAATTTAATCTCGGTTTATTAATATTCGTACAGTCGGTATAACGTTACAAATGTGACTGACTTCGGTACGTGCTTTCGGGAATATTCTCGAAGACCATGCCTCCTTTGCCCCTCTATTATGGCGTTCCCTCATCGTCATCGCGTTTATAGTCATCGTTAAAATAATAGTTGACGTAATTCTTACATGTATATATTTCTTGTGATTGAAACAATAAAAATTTTTCGAATATATTTTACTTTTATTCAATTCATATCATGACAAACCAAACTTTTATAACAAAACTATGTAAAAACAGTTTCAACCAATGCTGTACGTATAGATCGGTTCTCATTGTGGTTAACTTCAAATGGATGTATGTCCTCGATTTCTAAATTCGATTCAGAGTCAAGATTTATTAGATCATTTTTGACCAAACAAAAATTATGGAGAACAAAACACGCCATTATCACACAAATTGAAGTGCTCAGTTTATTCCGAAGGCCATATAGATCGGTTCTCATTGTGGTTAACTTCAAATGGATGTATGTCCTCGATTTCTAAATTCGATTCAGAGTCAAGATTTATTAGATCATTTTTGACCAAACAAAAATTATGGAGAACAAAACACGCCATTATCACACAAATTGAAGTGCTCAGTTTATTCCGAAGGCCATAGAAAAGACACGGAAATCTTCTCTTCAACAAACCAAAAGACCTCTCTATAGCAGCTCTCGTAGATTTGTGTGCACGATTATATGCTCTTTCAGCTGGAGTATGCGGATGTAATATAGGAGTCAAAAGATAGGCCTTGCAAGGGTATCCACTATCACCTAATAAGAAAGTATTTCCATATACTCCTTCCTCAAGTTCAACTCTGAGCGGGCTATCATTGGAAATGGTCGAGTCATGTACAGATCCTTGCCAGCGGGCAATCACATGCTGAAATTTGAGTCTTGCATCGCAAACTGCTTGAACATTTATTGAAAACCAACCCTTTCTATTTCTGAAAGTTTCAGCTGTGGGTCCTCCTGGTGATTGTATACGAATATGTGTACAGTCAATGCAACCTAAGACTCTCGGAAATCCGTGTAATTCATAAAATTCTTGACATATTTGGTTTCTTTGCTGTCTAGTATTAGGAATCTTTATGTACCGCGGTTTCAAGAGAGCTGTCTCATGGGAAACTTTTTTAATAATTCTGCACACTGTACTCTTGTTTACGCGAATTAAATCTCCTATAGTCACTTGGAAACCACCAGTAGCATAAAATCTTAAAGATATCAAAATCTGCAATTCTGGGGTTATCGCTTTGTTCCTTCTAGTGGTTGTTCGAATATTCGGGCCAATAATATGAACTAATTCCATGAAACTCTCTTTGGACATGCGGAACCTCCTTTTGAATTCTTCACCTCCATATAAAAATAATGGGTTGGCCCGATCTCTAAGTATTTTCGGTCTTATGAAGTAATTTTCAACATCATCATCTGAAGAGAGCGAGGAAGTGGACGACATACTTCAAATTTACTTTGGAAACTGTTGTAATCACACGAATATAATAGCACTTTTAAAAGAACGCGGTACGAATGTCATATTTTAATAGACCGAAAGCCGTCGATTAAATAAAACTGTAGTTTAATGAAATTAACTATCGGATTAGTAATCAAAAATATTCTGTGCAACCCATTTTGGGGTTAATCAATGAGTTACCCCTATTTAACTTTCAGTTTCTAATTGTTGGATTAAATACTTAACAGACGATTATTTTCATAACCAATGAGTTTAATTCCGACTTAAATCTTCCAATTATCCGCTAACTGATGATTAAAAGTTTTGTGCAACCCACCCTACATCTCCCATCTGATGAAATAAAAAATCGTGAATTAATGAACATTAAAACATTAAAATCGTAATAATATAAATCAAATAATTCCAAATCGCGAGCAGACCAAATTTTAATAACATCATCACTTTCATAATATTGGATACTCCATGTATTGATAATAAAATATCTTAAATCGATTGCATTTTTAAACTCTAGAATCTAACCTATAATACGCAACTTGATCATTGAGCAAATATTCACCACAATAGACGACATCTTGCAAAGGACAAATAGCAATGTTTTTGATAACGTCATATATGTAAGATTTGGATAAACATGGTTTTGCGATCGAAATAATAAATTAACTTCAACGATAAAAGTACGCGTTTTATTACTACAATTGAAATGTCTTGTCTTCTCAAATATACAATACCGACTGACTCGATGGTGGTCCACACCCACAGCGACCACACCCAGTCTTTTTGCGACGTATTATTCTACCTATCTTATTACTTTACTACGTAAGCGTCCTTTTTCACGATGCCACATTCGGCAATCCTACTAACATTTGACCTCAAATGTCCTATCATTGTCCGTCACTATGTACACTACACCACTGCTTCATATGATCCGCAGACGAAGATGTTTTATTCGGCTTTTCGTGGTCGCCCATTTTCTCCACCAAATAACGGTCATTCCGAAGTACTCGCACGACTCGGTATGGTCCAATGAATTTTCCTTTTAATTTTAAACCCGTGCCGAGTTGAGTTCGCTGGATGGCGACTAAATCACCCTCATCGTATTATTGCGCCGGTTTTCTTTTCTTTTTTTCCTTTTAACTTTTATAATACTGAATTTTATATGCAATGTTCGGTAAAGTAGCATACATTGGAGGACTATATAGTACTATTGTCTACACCTATGAGAACACATGTGATTGCTTGTATAGCTGGAACATAGTAGCTTCTAATTTCATGTTCCAACCTGAGTTGGGTTAAGTTTAATTCTATGATGCCTATTAGTGGAAAGAGCATCAACCAGTAGATATGCAGGAGAAAGTGGTACTACGGTTGTTAAGGGATTTGGTAATTGTTCGAAAGACAGGAATCTAAGCATAATATTGAAATCTAAGTAAATTACAAGAACATTGGAATGGAATGGTCCAGGGTAACAAAACAATTATAGGAGGTCGACTTGTTAAATACTTAGATTTGCCATGTCGCTTGCTAAGATCTAAACTTTGGAGTCTGCCTATTAACGATCTTTGTGCTCGAGGAATTGCGCCTCTGGTATTAGAACTGGAGCGAGATCGTTGAGGAGCTGGTCTATTGCTCACGGACCGATCACTGGATGAAATAGATGATCCTCTGGATGGTCTTTGATCTTTGGGTCCCCAATTTTTAGTCCTCTCAGTGTGGATAGATTTACTCTTAGCACGTCGTCTTTGATTTCCGCAGGTGGTTGTTTGTAATTCCCGCAAGATGATTTGATTCTGGGATATGATTAGGTCAGCCATTTTTGCTATAGAGGAAATATCGACATAATCATACGGGTGCATATATCGACAGTTACCCCCGTTTTAGCATGATGTTAGCACAAAGTGAGTGCATACTTCACGGTAGTCAACCTCATCGGATGAAGAAATGAATACTACTCTGACTGAAGCTCTCTTACGGTTTGAATGATTGATTACTGCAGATTGTCTCCCTAGTATCTTCAGAGCGTTGGTCAATCATCGGATTCCCATCCTTATCTAAAAGTACGGTTATGAGATCTTGGTGTTCTGCAGTGGGAGTCAAAGATTCTTGATGAGTATCTTGTAGTGCCATATTTTCTCTCTCAGTGTGTCAGACATACTCTCAAGATCAGCAACGATGAGATATACCACTGCACTTGTGTCTGTATTAACCATATCATCTTTAATGCGCATGATTTCGCAATCCATGGTTTTAACCATTAGTTCCGCTCGAATCGGTGATGAACATACTTCTGATTTCCGTCTTAGATCTTTCGTTCGCATCGTGGTAGTAGCTTTAACCACTGCGTCAGATCGATTCCCTCTAGTCATTCCTTTTGCCTTCGCGTCGCTTTTACACCCTGCACTGATGATTTACTTTCTGAACTACCGGAAGGTTTATTTACTCGTTCTTTCCTTTCAGGCACCTTCCAATCGGTAGCGCCCGTAATTAATTTCAATTCGTGTAAATCTTTCTCTTTCACCGATTCAGGCCGCGTGTGGAAGTACGTTCCGCCGAGAATATTACCACTTTCTTTCCTCCCCTAATGGCTTCGGTCTCCTTACGTAAGCGAATAGGAATAAATGTTTTCATGCCATCCAATTCGCCATCCATAAATTGATCTAGGTTAACTAATAAGCAGGGCTCGGATAGTTATGCACGAAAAAAGGCTGAAATATGCATGCAAATATGCACGAAAAAACTTAAAATATGCTCAAGAATATGCACTAAAAAATAACAAAAAAAATAAAAGAATTATGTTAAAGACGGTGAAAATATGTTTGGAAAATTAGTTCTTCATTTTTTATAATCAGCAAATGTTCTTATTTCAGTATGTACATGCATGTCTCACATCATATCATTACATTTGCAGTAGAATATAAAAATTCACAACAGGTCCTTGTTGCATGTCAAAACAAGGTGGTGCTTTAGATGTTCAAACGTGAAAGATGGTCGCTTCTCGCTTAAAACGGACTTGTAGGTTGAAAAAGAACGTTCCACATCCACTGACGTCACAACGGCGAATTTGAATAGCGCGATTTCATATGGCATCAACGATGCTATGTATTCATTCAAAACGCTATGGCTCTCATTTCGTACATTTTCATTCAAAATATCTTTAATCCTAACCAAAACGTTGTAGTTCACATTACGAGCTATAATCTCTTCAAACTTTGTGTGGAAGTCTTTATCCTCCATTGAGTTCAAGATCGAGCGAACTTCTTCATATATATCTACGCACTTTTCATTTCCAAACCTTTCGTTTCCAATTGTTTAATTTTATGCACGACGAACATGAAGTTGGCTTTATGAACGCTAAATCATGGCAAATACTGGGGAACGCAAGTATTTTCTTTGCTTCCCTAATACATTCAGCGTCTTTTACATTTAAATCGTCGATTATCGATTTCACTGCTACAAAATGATCGGCATAGTACTCGCAAGCTTCAAGCCAACTTCCCCATCGAGTAGCAATAGGTTCCGGTGGTAACGGTGTATTTGGATATTTCTCTTTGAATAAATGTCGCCGTGCAGGTGACTAAAATAGTTGAAAAGAAATTGAAACAATATTTCAACTATACGACGCGCATAAAAATTCCAAATACTTACTTTTACAAACACCGCCTTTACTTTTGAAATCAAATTGTTTACATCGGAGAAATGTGAACGAATGAATTCTCCCAAGCGGTGTAATCCGTGAACAAAGCATGTAACGTGCAACATCTTCGGAAAAAGCACACGTAAAGATTTCATGGCACAGATCATATACGCAGCAGAATCGGTAGTCACTAGCATCACTTTGTCGTATTGGATTCCTTTCATATAAAAAAAAAGAAACATATTCAACAAATTCCGGATAAACCGTCGGTCACTTCAATGTAAAAAAAAACTATACCTTTCGGCCACAAAAGTATTAGCGATTCATTAAAGAATGTTGCGATTGAGTTGGCGTTGCATTTCTCCAATTCTTTGACATTCAGCAAATACGACTTTCCGCTCTCACTTTCATCATCCAAAATGCCAAAAAGAAAGTTCGCAACTGATCTTTTTTCAACGTCTGTCGTTTCATCCAGAGTAATCCAAATATATTTTCCATCAGCCTTATTGCGCAATTTCTCAATCTTTTCATTGTACAGATGAGGCACATAGTTTCGACGCAGTGTACTTTCATCAGGAACCGAATGTGTAGTGTATTTTTCGATGAATTGCACCAGACTCGAATGATTGACTTTGCTTAGCGGTATATTTGCTTCAACGAAAGTTTTGCACAAATCCAGATTGAATTCCCGCAAATTTGGTCCTGCTTTTGGTTGATGATTCGGTATTAAAGATTGGCTTATTGCATTATTGGAAATTTTCTTCCTTCTATCTACGGCCACTTTGTGTTTCGACTAATAAGCCTACATCTAGCAAAATGAAACCTCTTAACCCGTCGTCACCTTTTAAATTTTCAAACTTCGTATACTCATTCGCTATGGGAGAAGTAGTATGTATATCCTACTAACTCTGAAGTTCGAACTCCTTCTTTACTCTCAGAGCTGCGGATCCGGAATCCAACGATCTTCCCTTAGCAAGACAAATAATACGCCGATACAAACACACCTGCATGAGCCATGTCGACTGGGCGTCCGTAGAGATTAGTTATTTACTCAATAACAATACCCCAGGTACGGAGATAGTTCTCGATTTCCCCACTTTCAACGTCCACCACTTGCGACCTATCCATATCGTGGAATTGCTTGTGAAAGCTGAGTTCATCACTTAAATCTTTCATCAACGCGTCAATTCGTGTAACCTCACGTTCCATTATTACGATATACTTCACAAGGAACGATCTTTCACGAATGACAAAATGTTAAGTGTTGATCAGGCCCTATACTGGAGGCAATGACTAATGTTTGAAATAAATTTCTGTACTAAATGTCTTTTCCTGTACCAAGTACTACTCGTATATCATTCGTTAATGGAAATCCTATATTATAGTTATTTCCTGCATTCAATATAGGTCTCGAAATAAAAAATGAAGGATTGTTTAGAACCGTAAAGAGTAAAACTTTTTCCTGTAACGATATCCATTTACACTGCTTGGTAAACAACGGCTGCATTTTAAAATATGTCAGCTTGTTTTAGAATGAAATTCTGGAATTTATAGTAATGACAATCATAACTTATAAGCAAAAATTCAAATATGAACGTAAATCGATAATAAATTTAGTAAATAATTCTTCACAAATTAACTTAGATGTTTTTGTTCGCACTTTTGTATCACAAAAGTCAATTAACGATACAATTCGGTACGTTCCAACTCAACTCAAAATACGGAGGTATTTCTTTTTACAAGCATTATCCATCGAATTGATCTCTTGATATAAATTTGCCCCCAGTACAAATATTGGATGAGAATTTATGATGTTTAACTTTTCAATGTTCTTTATCGCTTTTCGGTAACTCGCGGTAAATTTACAGTGATGAATGTTTCTCCGATTTGTACCAATAAGAGTTTTATTCCTGTACTTAGCAAAGTTTATTCTAGTCACAATTATACCACTTTAGTGGTATAATTAGAATTGTTTTCATCACCTGAATCATTCCGTTCACCATTAAAGTTTTGAATTCCTTTAACTAATATAGCTTTTCCTGCAATGAGAACATATTTCGTTTTCACAGGAATCGTTAAGTTCCTATCACTAGAAATTTCCTGTTCTTATTATTATATTGGTGTGATAGGAACACGAATCCGTTTCACTAGAAATTCCTGTAATCTTCTTTTTTCAGTGTAGCTCGAGGATTTTCTGGAATGCTGGTTCCTTCTGCTCTATAGTCAGCTGCGTCCAGATCGTTGCTGTTTTCCATGCATCGGCTGGTTTCTCCTTCATGACATTCAAGTACTGAAGGGTCGGGAATGCTTGGATCTTTTGACGATCATATCTTTCATAGTTGTTGTTGATTTTAACGTACGCGGTTCTCCGTTTTTGACCAAACTGATACTTTGTAACACTTTCCAAATCAGAGGATGTGAAGGTTTCGAGGGTGCGAAGCAATCTTCTAAGGTCCTCTTGCGCTTGCTAGAATTTTTTGAATGTACAGCGACACCACCTGATACTGTAGGGACAGTCGTGGATGACGTGAACATGGTCACCGTGGATGCATATTGCGGCAAGCTGTCCTTAGTTCATTAGCCAACCCACAAGCTCGTCCTCTGTCATTGCACGCAAAGACATCTGTATAGTAAACTCTTCCATTGAACCAATTCGTTTCTTGGCAGATCCGACGTTCCATTGATGATAATGCTTTCACCACCTCTTCAGTACTTGCATCATTGGTTGCATTTCGTTCGTTTGCAAAAGATCGTCGAAGATCATCATCCATATCCCAGGGTATGTGGCTAGATTGTCCGGGAGTTTCTCCCAGAAGAGTGTCAAAAAGCTCAAGATCGTAAACATTATCGTTCATTACCTATAACGAATTAATACGTGTAGGTGTTTCAATTTTTTCACGTTTACGGTAACGGTGATATACATTGCAGTCTATACAGTCGTGCCAAGCGATGAAATCGAACAAAGCAGTAGTATGACATCTTGCACACCATAAATTATCGTCATGTACAATTTTATGGAAAACGTTATTTGTCTCAACGATACAATAATCCATATCACGAGTAAAAATATGATCGTCTTTAACCCACTCTAAATCTTGTCTGCGATTAGCTACTTTACCAATAACACAAAAAAAATCAATGCAGTAATTCCCTAAATGCGTTTTCAAAGGATCAAATTCTGCTGTGGATCATCTGTACCGTTTAAACATATGCGTATTTATATGAGCATTGTGACTATTAAAAAATACAGATAATATATCTCCAGATCCACAATAATGCATTGCGCTTAAATATTGTCCCATAGTCGTATTTTTACCAGTCCGAAATTACAAAATTGCTCGAATTTGAAAAGACGCTATAGGAAGTGTCAGTTTTGGTTTCCATCGTATAACTTGATTGATTCAAGTGAGATCCAAATTACTTGTAGCGTTATAGAATTATATCGTGATGCGTTAACGCAATACCAAGAATATAATATCGACGTATTGTTTCCCTTTGTTAAATATATTAATAACGAACAATATCGATAGAATCGGTTCTTTTGCAAAGAAATTGCCATCCATACAAATTGGTTGAAGTTTCGAAACTTGAATATCGTATCTTATGACATAATTTAGACTGATCCTTGCACCAACTTTTAAGACTAATTATTGCGCTTCATGAATTGCAACAAAGGAACTGTTTTGGTGATTATACGATGCTTCGTCTCATGTCAATGATGATATTATAGGTTCGTTCCAACTCGCCTTGTGAACCGTCAATGTACTGTCATGATTCTGCGCTGTTCCCAATATTAGCTTCGTTTTATGTACAGCACAGAATCGTGACGTTTCACCACGCCAGTTGGAACAGACCTTATAAAACATTTTGAAATGTACGACGCTCTCATTCATAGTTTGAACGCCTATTTCTATTTCTACGATTCTGTTCTCATTTTTAAATTGATGTTGAATGTCAATTTGGAATACGTGGGCTACGTTAAACTACTATTTCACAATTTGTTCGTTCAATTTCTGCTTTTTTGTAACCCTAATACAGACGAGTATTTCAAATAGGCAATTGTAGTGAACTTTTTACTGTTTTCTTAAATTGTCATAATTTTGCTTATTGATAAATTCAGTTACAGCAAAATTATTCACTGTTATGTAAAGTATATTTGGAATTTCAAACGAGAATTTTTTAGTATGGGTCGATGTAATATGTGATAGAATTGTACCACATATTTCAAATAACCACTATCTTGTCACTGGCGTTGGTGGTATTATATAATATGTAATTGTATTCTCATGTCGATTTCCTACAAGTAATGGAGGCAAGTGAAATGTTACTTGAATTAATTCATAGTTGTCCTCTGCTTGAGTCTCGGCAATATATTTCGTTACTGAGAAACTGTAATCACTACTCGGAGGACTGTGGTTCTTCACTTCGAAGATGGAATATGCTTGAAAAGTGAATAATGGCGATGATAATGGAGCATCGATTGGTAGAGGAATGATGTCCTGGTGTCCAAATCAGTGTCACTCATTCGCCGATCAGTTACCAAAAGTAGGCCAAAAATTGGTGACAAAAGCAGTGAGCCAGCGAGCAATACTCGTTTCGAAAGTCATGTATGGAAAAATTGGAAATGAGGTTGAAGGATGCAATTTCGAGAAAAGAGAAATTACGAAAATTCGTCGATGGACAAAGAAATTTTGTACGGTCGCGACTGTCATGAAGAAAATATTTGGATAAATGGACGGGACACGATTCGCGATATCGGATTCATGTAAATGAATTGATTATCCATAATGAATAATGTGCTCGACCAGGACCAAGACTAAGGTTCCTCAGAATAGGGATGTCTTTTCATGCCCAATAATCGCAGAAAATAGAAGTTTTGGAATAACCAAAGTGTTCAAAACTTGTTTGTTCACCCACACTTTCAAGAAACCAGTTCTATAAAAAACGATTCATACATGAGTCAATCGATTCCGAGGGTAGGAAAAAATTTATGAATTGTACACCACGTTCCAGATCTGATATTAATATCTGCTATATTTCATAGAAAAATAGGATTGACAAAAATTGTTAATAGTTCTAGTTCTAGGAATTCGCTATAGGTAATATGTATTGTAATAGGTATTTCTGAGGAAATTATGTCCCCATTCATTTTTCATTTCATTTTGATAGTGATGACCTCAATCATCCACATTCTTTTGCATCAAATTGTTAAACGAAATACATATTTATAAGATATACAAATGTGAAATTTGACAGAAATGTAGGCGATATCGAGAAATTCCGTCTTCATTCGCTTTTGTTATCTAATGTATAAACACCAAACAACTGGACGCGTGCATTTTTTATCTAAGTAAGCCATATACAACTTTCAATTCTTTCAGTTTCATTCATATGATATTTGTCGTTTTGAAATTTCAAACTCATTCGATGATGCAATTTCCGTCCTGATATTGCAAATATTGAAACGCCATTTATTACATATTGATTTTCAAAGGGCAGACAGTATGACAGTATTTAAACATAATAACAGTAATCGTAGCGCATAGAAATTTTGACTAATGTGGGCGCCACATTTATACGCGATACTACGCACGATAAAATGGAAGTAATCAGAAAATTGAACTTACTTTCCTATCTGGTTTACTCATCGGTAAAAAAACTCGAATCACGATTTTTCAAATACCAGCCGAATTTCTTACTAGTCACCGTACGAAGGAAGGAACCCCACTTTATACCGTTCCCCTCTCGAACTATCCACGTGATTCTAACACAAAATCGCATTGGCCAACCGTGCCATTTTCCAAAAGCTTTCGTAAAATATTTTTGTACCTTTTCAAATTGGAGATTGCACATTGAATTTTAATTTTTTGTCCGTGATTGAGCAACTGATTTTTCAATTCTTGGACTTTTTTAAAATTTTTATTGCATCATGAAATGCTATCATTATTTCATCACATACCTGCATCTTTCTTGCATTATTGTCCTGGTGATATGAATTCTAAATCAATTGCTGGGTTTGCAGCGACGTTGGTGGCCACGATATCGCGAATTTTGACTCCGACTCCACCCTCGCTGAATTTTTCGATGGATCCTTCTAATATGTTCGTGTATCGTTTTGGTAAAAAGACTACCCCCTGGTCAATTTCAAACAGTATCGATTTTCCAAACTTGGTCCTGACCAACGCAGCCTTTTTTATCATAAAGACCGTATCAATCGGTAGGTATTTTAATTTGATAATTTTTCTATGCTTCGAGTGGTGGGCTGATGCAATTTCTTCGTTGAGTTTAGCTGCAATATCTATTTTATTTTTTTCCACAACTGAAAGCGCGTTCATCGGAAGTATCGAAATGTGTGTGACAATCACGTTTTATGACCTCATACGGATCTTCAAACAGTTCGTAGATCGTAAATTGTGGATTTTGATACTTCGGATTACTCCGAAAATAAATGGTATACCACAAGTTAACAAGAAGGTTCTCGGGATGGTGAAGGACGAGAATAATGGTGGGGTGATGACCGATTATGTGGAGGTTCGATCGAAATTGTACACCACGAAAACTCTGGTTACATGCGATATAAACAAATATCGAAAAAATCTTGAGGATAAGGAGTTTGAGGAGGATGAAATCGCTGGATTGGTAGCTAATTATGGTATATCTAAAAGAGCTATTGACATCTGAATAAAACCTAATCAAATTGATTTTTTCACCTCTTTTGATATGTGGAAGAAGAATTATCAATTCTCTTCAGACATGAGAATGATGTACGAGATGATTATTAGATCATATATGTATAGTATATGGATTGTAAATTGATTTTTTGAATAACAAAGAAAATGAAACGGAGTATTGCTGAAATATCCCTATATGCCTAAGAACCCTGATCTACACATATATAAAATCAGCAGAGGTAACCGATAAATCAATGACACTTGATCATAGAAGAATATAAAAAACAACTGATATTTCTTTTCAATATTATTTATTAATTCTTAGCATCTGCAAAAAACGAGAAAATAATTATCTAGAAATGATTCATCTTACGATATACCTTTTTAATCTCAACGTGACCATTGACTGAAGACCAAAAAAATGATGCAAAAATAATAATTAATAGAAAAAACACTTATCGACTTACGTGAAAATCGTTACCCATTTCGAAAACTAAACTGGGGCGCTCACAGCATGCGGCGTATATAAAGGTTATCTCCGATACACATTCTTATTTTTACTTCGTTAATTGTAGCAAGATAAGAAATTGCAATTATCATAATTTGTATTAATTTCAGTATTTCAAAAAAAAAAACATAATCTACATTTTATGAAATTTTCCTAATTTGTTCGCTTAGCGGCAAATACTCTAAAATATTATCATCAATAATGATGCAATAGGCACGTGTTTCAGCAGGTAAACCATTCTTCGATTCGTTGCCACACTTTTTTCCAGAACGACTTTCGATAGATACGGATAATTATATTTATTATTTTTTCACCATTCGAGGGGAATGTCATCACTTTCGATCAACTCTTCTTCTGAATAACGCTGTACCTGGTAAAATTGGAATAAGAAAAAAATCTATTTTGTAACCAGATGAAAAACCACACTCATTGATGAATGAGGACGCCCTCTGATACATTTGGCAACTCTTCTGGTGATGCACGAAATATTTTGATGGAGATCTTCGCGCACTTTCTGAAGACGGGTTCGAAAGCTTATTTTTTCTTTCATTCTTTTCTCGTTACTCCCAGCAGCAAATCGTCTCTCTTCATACCTAGTTTATTTTGAGGGACACAACCGCTACTCTCAACACGTTGAACAATGTAAGTTCGGAAATTTATGGGACCAAGCTGTCTTGCCAAGCTACCCTACACTCTACAGAAACGAAATATCGGACAAACTCGTTCCTCACTGCTTTTGCACATCTCAGACTTCGTGCTCTGCAGATCGAGAAAATTTCCAACACCTTCCGATCTCAATGATTCAAGTCATAACTCCTGAGTGCACATCCTCGCTGTCAAATAATTCCGGTAGTGTATAAATGTGTTTGCACTGTGAGTCTCGTCTACAAAAATTGTGTTGAACACATGCAAGTACCAGACTTTCAACCTTCTTAGGGCTTAATAGTAAAAGTTTTCGGAATACCCGGAAGACACTTGCCCGCAAACCGAAGACATTTCCTATAATTCGTCTAGCTCTACTAAAATATTCGTTCCAAGTAACCTTTAGCGTTTGACGTCATCTGCTACTAAGAAACAGAACGGCCGGTGCATTGGGCTCCCTCGATAAGGGTGTAGGTTGTGGGGTTGCAACTCGTTTCTCATTACTCTAACAACGGATCATAATTAGATAATATAATAATAGGTGTCCTCTTAACATTCGCCTGCGGTTTACATTCAACTTTTGCACTCAAATTATCACCACTAAATAACATCTTTGAATTTTCCATTTCAGAACTTTCATAGTTGGGTTCATTCCAAATTACTACTCGTTTGTTATGGTTTGTTGATATGCAAAGTTATTGTTTGACCACAATTTAAGACCACAATTCTTACGAGCAGAGGGTGGGATCACTATTATCATACTATTTAATTAAGACATTACTTCCCATTTGAAATTCACTACTACAGGGTGAGCGTTTGAGACCGGCAAGCGGTCGATGACGATTCGAAATTTTTTACAATTTCGCTGATTATTAATGCATAAACCCCTTGGAACGATTTTAGTTGGGTACTACCCAAAGTTGAGGGATTCATAACAGGTTTCCGGTTTAATTTAAGGATAGTTTTGATAAATGCGTGTTTGATAAATTGAATTGAATTGGTGTTTCGTGGAAACAACAATTTGGAGGACAATAGGTTTAAGTCCGCCGTAAAATAGTGCCCCAAAGTGGGTAAACAGAAAACAGCCGATCCATCGAGGATACCAAAGTGGGAATTTCCGAAATATCATTTTTCTTTGTGCAAAATAATATTTAAGGGTGCGGAGAAACAAAAAAAGGACAGTGCGACGGTAGACATTCAGAGTAGTATAACTATGCGGATCCGGACTCAAAAAAAACCCTAACCTCAAAATTGGTCGTAGTCGTGTACGATGTGTTTGGTGGGCGCGGCTTTGGGAGGGGAGTGGGCAGTGTGAGCAATGAAATTCGTGCAAGTATCTGATTGGTTGTGAGTGTGACCAATGAAATTGTTGCAAGAATCTGATAGGTTGTGGTAATGACCAATGAAATTCGCCCAAGTGTGTGATTGGTTGGGGATGTGACCAATGAAAAGTGAGTGGTCATGATTGGTGGACGGCGGCCATTTTACTTGACCACGGCACCACCCCCCGTTGAAAAAAAAAATCTCGACCGACAGAATTCTAATCAATATACGCCTATTTGGGGTGCGATTTTTCGATTGGAAAATGGGTCAGTTAACTGGGGGATGTAATTTTCCAGTCGTTTGACGAGGGTTTTCCAAAAAAAAAAATGTGCTGCGATGATTTAAACGTTAAACGTGAAACGATTATAAATATTCTACTCTTATCGTTATACATAGATAATATTTTGCGGACGGACGGAATCTCGCAGGTCGATCGGTCGGTCGGAAAATAAAATTGTGTAAAATGTTAAATGTTAAAATAGAAAAAGAACTGATAAGAATTCCAAGAAATAATATCGAAAAAGAATTCGTAAGCGGTCGACAAATAAAAAAATTCCGAGAAAAAGAACTGATAGGAATTCTAAGTCATAATATCGAAAAAAGAATTCGTATAAGCGGTTCACAAAAATATTCGCGAAAATAATGCTAAGAAGATAACCCTCACGCGTGTGTGCTATGACCTTTAACAAGGATTTTATGAATATTCAAAGAACATTAAAATCATGATATTTTTCCCATTCAATTTACCTTGCAAAAAATTCAAACATTTACTTACCTCTCACATAACCGTCGAAATAACGTTTTTACATTACGTCGTTTCTCTTCTTGATGTAATTGGAAAATAAAACGAATAGCCGTTTTTTTCTTAATCAATTTATTGAGGAATATACTGCATAACATGTTCAAATAAATAGCGACAATTATTTAAAGAACAAGAAAATCGTGATCCTGGGTTATGTGATAAACATAACGGTCATTCTTTCTGCAGTTTTGGCGGTCCCATCCATGATTTTCCAAGTTGACAATATTTTTCTCATTTAATTACTCTTGCAAAAAGTTGAATTTTTGCTTACCGCTTACATATATCATATCAATATCCTCCAAATGATTCCGTAAAATTTGATCGATGTTTTCGTATGTAATATAACCGATAGAATATCTGATGCCGTGATGATTTTTTTCCAAATAAGTTACACCTTTTCTATCGGCAACGGACAATGAAGCGAATGGCTGTGAATACTGGAAAATGTACTGCTGTTCCTGTTTTCCGCAACTGATTGCCAACTCTTTCGCGTAAAACACTCCCGAAATATTGAACCCCTGAATATCTACAACCGCATTTTTCATCTTAATCTTAGCGTCGTCAATTATAAACTGATTCATCAAATGGTTTTCCGCAATTTTAAAACGTTTTTTATTAGGATGTTGAGAGGAGAGGGGAGAAGAAATTGATGAAATAATGGAATTATTTGTTAAAAAATTAATATATATACAACATATGAAAAACTCATAGGTAATCCTGTCCACGCCTATTGCGTCCACGATGACCATTGACTGTAAAGAAAAAAGAGGATACATAAAAAAAAATCTCGGTAAAAAGTAGTTTACTTACAATCGGTGGTAAAGGAGCACTTGGTGCTCGTTATCATGGGCCGCCTTCGACACGAATACAGACCATCCGTACTTCCTGCCGAGGCAGGAGTAAATTGCCGCGTCAGGAGGCCCCGGCTCGGGGGGACACACCCGAACTTTTAAGTCGTGCCAGTGGAAAAAAAAATCACTTACGTGGTGTGCTATCACAAATACTAGTATTTCTCCCGAATATAATCATGAATTATTTACATGTTCTAATAAAGCAGGAAAACTGACCCAAGTAGTCGATTGAGGTCATTTTTTCAACTGAATAGTTCTGTAGTTTGAAGACTGTTTTTATAACGATGATAAAACTCCTACCCGAAAATTCAACGAGCGAAATAAAAATTGTTCCTAGAAAAATTCGAAGAGTGAGATGAACCCGATCGAACTATCACATCCTTCAAACCGTTAAATATATTGTTATCATGAAATTAACACTACCACCGCCAAATTCGGCTTATTTACCTAGAAAACGAATTAACGCCGCATTATCTTAATGATTTGCCCTTCGCTGAACTGTCTCAATCGTTCAGACGCATTGCAGTTTCCGTTTATTCATATTTCAAAGGAATGGGAATTTCAAAATGATAAATCCGAATTCAAGGATTTTCGTCTTATTACAATACTCCAAGCGAAACAGGCATTATCCGTATTTTTAATATTAATACAAGCTTGTCTATTATATATGGGTGTAGGTAATTTAATATAAGAACTTCCACTACATGCCATGGAAACTTTGTTAAAGTTTACCTCGAGTGAAATGATGGAATTTAGGGCAAAGCCGCTATCTTTTTCCGCAAATTCCTCCAATTTCGCGATAATAAGTTCCTTTACATGATTCTGAAACCATTCAGATAAATCTATCGAAACATCAACCGTATGATTTGGTGTAGAAAAATATTTAAAATCGATTGTTTCAGATTCACCAGACTTTTTCAAAAACTCTCCGCAAAAAACGGTATTTATCTTGAGAATTGCATGTGTTCGCCACATAAAATGCAATCTTCTTTTTATCAGAATAAAAGAGTCGGCTAAAAATTGATTAATATCGATGTGTTTCAAATTTATGATCGATCCTGTTCTAATTCGATTTTCGAATGCTGACTTCAAGTCCTCCCATAGAACATTTTTATTTCCAGATATTGTTAAAAGACCCCCAACTTTATCTAAATTTTTTAATATGAATTTATATTTTTGCAAATGGGAAAGTGCGCACTGAATTTTCATTTTTTGACCTTGATTGAGCTGGTTATTCCGTGATAATTGCCGATTGAACTACTTTATTTGTTTTAACATCAAATTTAACCATGTAGATACATTATCCAAATCACGTGATTTTTTTATAATTTTTATTGCATCATGAAATACTTGCATTACTTCATCACATACCTTGTCCATTTTTTTCTTCTTTTAAAAACGACTTGATTGTAAGATTCTGGATATCGTTGTTTACGTAGACAGTATATTTCGGCGGTTTCGAAGTTCACGATAGTTGTTGTTGCTGTTGGATCGAGTGTGTATCTGCAATTCCTATCTTTCATCAAAACTAGTAAATTTCAGCTGTCTCGAAGAGGACACTGCGGTCGTTGGATCGTGCGTGTGTGTATCTGCAATATTCGTTTCTCAAAAAGTGACAGAGTATTTATAATAATTTACCTATCGATGTTTTTTCACTTGAACGTGCGTTACACTGATAAAAATGATTATTTCCTCTTTCGAGCGCAATTTATATAATATGGAGATAGCGGAAATTGTTCTCGGTGATATTGAACTTGCCTAACGCTGGCCATACACGATCAGTCGCATCGTTCATTTCAGCCGGAAGACCGGCCGGCCGGAGCGTATATGGGGGTTAAAACCTCGGAACATTTCGAAATGAGCGTCCTTTTCTAGCCAGGCCTGCCTTCAAATCGAATGCCGTCCGGCAAATACATGCCCGTTCGGCCCGTAAATACGCTCGTTATGTCAATCAACGATAGCAGATAAGCAACTCGAAACGAAAAACGAAAATTCGAATTTTGGCCGGACGATTTAATGGCCCATAAATATTAATATACAAGTAGGCCCTTGACTTCATTCGGGACTCGATTCCTTTGCTACCTGCTTTCTTGAATGGAACAAATGGGAGGATAAATATGAAGACTACAATTGGGATATCTTCGCATTTCCAAATACTTGTGGATAGTTTAACATTTAATTTAAAAAAATTATAAGAGATCCTCAATAAAACTCAATAAAGACGTCATTTTTAAGATACGAAGTGAAAGCGGAAAAAAAGAATACCGTCCCGAAAGGGACACGTACTCTCGAAAGAGATATAGGACACATACAGAACAAAATTCCAAATTGACGATTTAAAATTTTGTTGACAATCAGTCACGCTATTGCTATCAATATCAACAAAAGTATTTGTAAGCGTAAAAGATTACGTTGAAGAAACCAGAAAGGGAATTAAAATCACAACCAAAAAACCCAAGAACCCAACGGCGAAAGGGAGCGCGAATTATCTACCCCAAAGACTATACAATAGGACCGAAGAAGTTACCAACGTGGGTGCCGTTTTCACCGACACGGAATGTAAAGGGAAGTGCTGTAAAGGGAAGTAAAACGAGAGATGTAAAATATTTTGATCGGCTTAAGCCATCGTCTCTCAAAATCACAGTTTTCTACATTTCATTTGGATAATAATAACCTCAAATCTTTGATAAGTATTCAATAAATTCGTAGCTCATCAAATTAGTGTTGTCCAAAACTTTCAATACATTTTAAACGAAGGAACACCAGAAGTATTTTCGGGATTTCACGATGGACATTTTGATCCATACGATAACAATATCATCAGGCAGTTATGTCAGTTGCGTTAAAAAAAATTTTAAGAAGTTTTTCCATTAATGATCTAACCAATTTTCTATGTGATTCAAGTGTACTTTTGGCTGCAAGAGATAAACAATGAGAAACCACTTGGTCACATATCGCTTATAAAACATATGCTTATAAAAATGCATCTATATCAAAAAGAGTGCGTGATGCGTCAAGAAATATCTTTTAATGAAAATACACACGCAGGAATGAGATACCGTAAATAGGGATTGTGACTGGTCCCATTCAAGTTTTTGTCACTCCATATTTCAAGCAGCCCTCGCCCCCTTGCCCGCAAAATAGATCCCATTCACTTGGGCCGATCGTTCGAAAATGTTTGGGGCCGGAGCAGCTGCTTTTGCGCAAGATTGAAAATGATAAATATAGTATTAATTCGATACTCTCTAGACAAAATATTTGCACCAATGTCGTACAGTGTTCGAATGAACTGTCGTTGGCTGTTTTTCTATACTTTTCACCATTTTCAAAAAAAAGTTTGTCACTTTTTCCTAGGTCCGGCGCTGTTTTCACAGTCTAACGTTACGTGTATGGCCTTTTCCGGTCTAACGATAGATCGGACGGCGTATAGAAACCGGCAGTCCTACCTGATCGTGTATGGCCAGCGTAACGTGATGATGCTATCATAACAACTGATTTTTGGTGAATAAACAAACGAATTTGGTGCGTTTCATATTACAGATTTTGAATTTCGAACGATTGACGTTGCGTTACCCCACTCTATTTTTATTATTGTTCCACTTACGCTGGCCATACGCGATCAGGTAGGACTGCCGGTTTCGATACGCCGTCCGATCTATCGATAGACCGGAGAAGCCCATACACGTAACGTTAGACTGTGAAAACAGCGCCGGACCTAGGAAAAAGTGACAATTTTTTTTCTGAAAATGGTGAAAACTAAGGAAAAAACAGCCAACGACAGTTCATTCGAACACTGTACGACAGTGGTGCAAATATTCTTTCTAGAGAGTATCAAATGAATACTATATTTATCATTTTCAATCTTGCGCAAAAGCAGCTGTTCCGACCCCAAACATTTTCGAACGATCGGCCCAAGTGAATGGGATCTATTTTGCAGGCAAGGGGGCAAGGGCTGCTTGAAATATGGAGTGACAAAAACTTGAATGGGACCTGTCACAGTCCGTATCTACGGTAACTCATTCATGCGTGTGTATTTTTATTAAAAGATATTCCTTGACGCATCACGCACTCTTTTTGATATAGATGCATTTTTTATAAGCATATGTTTTATAAGCGATATGTGACCAAGTGGTTTCTCATTGTTTATCTCTTGCAGCCAAAAGTACACTTGAATCACATAGAAAATTGGTTAGATCATTAATGGAAAAACTGCTTAAAATTTTTTTTAACGCAACTGACAGCTGCCTGATGATATTGTTATCGTATGGATCAAAATGTCCATCGTGAAATCCCGAAAATACCCCTGGTGTTCCTTCGTTTAAAATGTATTGAAAGTTTTCAGACAACACTAATTTGATGAGTTACGAATTTATTGAATACTTATCAAAGATTTGAGGTTATTATTATCCAAATGAAATGTAGAAAACTGTGATTTTGAGAGACGATGGTTTAAGCCGATCAACATATTTTACATCTCTCGTTTTACTTCCCTTTACAGGACTTCCCTTTACATTCCGTGTCGGTGAAAACGGCACCCACGTTGGTAACTTCTTCGGTCCTATTGTATGGTCTTTGGGGTAGATAATTCGCGCTCCCTTTCGCCGTTGGGTTCTTGGGTTTTTTGGTTGTGATTTTAATTCCCTTTCTGGTTTCCTCAAAGTAATCTTTTACGCTTACAAATACTTTTGTTGATATTGATAGCCATAGCGTGACTGATTGTCAACAAAATTTTAAATCGTCAATTTGGAATTTTGTTCTGTATGTGTCCTATACCTCTTTCGCGAGCACGTGTCCCTTTCGGGACGGTATTCTTTTTTTCCGGTTTCACTCCGTATCTTAAAAATGACGTCTTTATTGAGTTTTATCGAGGATCTCTTATAATTTTTCCAAATTCAATGTTAAACTATCCACAAGTGTTTGAAAATGCGAAGATATCCCAATTGTAGTCTTCATATTTATCCTCCCATTTGTTCCATTCATGAAAGCAGGTAGCAAAGGAATCGAGTCCTGAATGAAGTCAAGGGCCTACTTGTATATTAATATTTATGGGCCATTAAATCGTCCGGCCAAAATTCGAATTTTCGTTTTTCGTTTCGAGTTGCTTATCTGCTATCGTTGATTGACATAATGAGCGTATTTACGGGCCGGACGGCATTCGATTTGAAGGCGGCCTGGCTAGAAAAGGACGCTCATTTCGAAATGTTCCGAGGTTTTAACCCCCATATACGCTCCGGCCGGCCGGTCTTCCGGCTGAAATGAACGATGCAACTGATCGTGTATGGCCAGCGTTAACGCGCTCGGCTCTCATATAATTATTTACCCATATTTGCGTTCCTTATTCGATTTTAACAAGAGCAACATGGATGAATTAGAAGTGGTAGGTTTGTGGTATTTATTCACGAAAAATAGAAAGAGAAATAGGAAAACTTGGGTACATAAAATAAATCAAGAGCGTGATGAAAAAGGTATCGTCGTTTGTTACAATACCCCGAAACCTGTTTGGAAAAAATAATATAACTCGTCCCTTGCTGAGGGCATATCGTCGTTGCGCGTGCAATGCCGCGGAAGAGCACTTTGTTAATACCGCGTATCTGCGATTTTGCGATTTTACAGGAGCAACAAAAACGTAATTATCTCAATCATTTGATTAAATTTTTCTGACTGAACTCTATCACTACTAATTTGGGGCTTACTTTATGGAAAAATAGTGTAAATTCATTCCTAAGTTCTGTAAATTCCGTGGAAAATCACTAATGCGGTTTTGTTGCAACAAATTATAGAAAAAGTTGTATAGTATCAGTAATTACGCGGGTTTGAAATGAAACATTTTTTATTAGAAAACATTATTAATCACAGAAAATATCTTAAACTAATCTTTGTTAAATGCTACCGCGTGTCTAGACTAGCTTTTAATTATTGACTACTGTAGGTACAATAACAACACTATTATAGCCTTGAATATGAAAAACAGGATTTATTTTTACCTTCAATAAAATTATTCAAAAGTACTTCCCAAATTAAAATTGGTAAACGAAAACATTCATTAACAAACGAACCTAACAAAATATAATAATTTCAGTAACTAAAACTCTCATTTAAATAAATATAATCACAACATTGAGACTCTCAATCACAATAGGAACATTATTTATAAGGTAGGTTATCATAATAACTATGACAGTCTTTCGGTATAACACTCTTAAGCTCCTGTAAATGATCATACTTGGTCTTGGATATTGACTGTCTAGATTTATAAAGTGAAGGCACACTGTCAATTGAAACTATTTTCTTTGGTCGTCTTGGCAAAGGAATAAAATCATCTGCGAAGTGGAGCTTATAGTCAATTGTCCCACTTGGATTATACCTCATTGCTTTAATTTCAACGACACAGTTATCACCCGTCCCACGACCAGGTCTTATTGAGTCATAAATCAAGCATTCTTTAAGGCCGAAGTCTTTAAAAAATGTATAATCAGGAGTAATAACTTCGTAAGGACTTGGTACTTTTCTCGCTTCTTTTGTGATCGTGGCGTATTGTGAGGGCAAAAAATTTCTCGATTTTTCAGCTTTCTCTCAATCACCGAGTGAACTGAATCAACTTCCATTTGACTATGGCCCTTTTCAAGATATTTCTGAGTAATAACTATGTTTTTAGCCATAGCCAAACGCAACAATGCATTGGAGACAATGTTGTTTCTATTTTGGGCTGTACAGCCATCTGTAAAGATTACAACATCCTTCGGATCATTATCCAGTAATTTGGTTAAATAATCCACAAAAAATGAAGCGTATGTAGTGGCTTTTAAATCGCATGCAGCCTCATCGAACCAATAACAAGTTACTCCGTTATTACCCAAGTTGTAAAGGAGAAGTTATGGACGGCAAGTTTTGTTTTGAAGTAAAGGGCACTAGCATTGACAAAAGGACATAGTTTCACAGCTTGGAGATCTGCTGTTAACGCATGTATGGTTCCTTTCTGTGCCGCTTCTTTATCAGAAGTTTTTTCAGCTCTAGCCAAGTTTTTTCGCTCAATGTGTTCATTATACTGCTCATGCGATATATTACCAACTTTATAAGCGCAGCACTGGTCACAAACATCTTTTTTGGGCTGAAACAACCCTATATTCTCTTCAAATAAAATTCTTTCAAATACTTTTCTTGAAGCTACTCGTTCATTTTTCACAAGTGAATAGTCTACATATAGGCGATATAATTGCGCTTTTGATTGGATAATGGGTTCTAAATATAATTTCGAGGTAGATTGTCTACAATAATGGGATGGAAGTTTCGGTAATGCAGTTAAATATTTTCTAGCTAATTCTCTTTTAGGTTCTGTGACTGTTGTATCTCTTGGTTCAGATTCATTACGTTTGTGCTTTCTTTCTCCTAGCCCAGGGGTCGGCAACCTTTTGAGTCGGAAGAGCCAAAAATTACTATTTACAAAATTTCAAGTTTTTAAAGAGCCACAAAAAGTAGCTGAGAGATAGAAATAATGCCTAAACCTCGTTAATCGTTTCAGAACATTTTTTTAATGGAACTAAAGAGTCGCAGTCTCACATCCAAAGAGCCGCATGTGGCTCGCGAGCAGCAGGTTGCCGACCCCTGTCCTAGCCAATATCTTACCGTCCATTCTTTAATACCCAATGTGTCCAAAAATGTTTTCAAACAAACCCTCTCTTTTTTATCGATAACTTTTAAATAGTAAATTTTTGTATCGCTTCGTCTTGAGTTTGAGCTTTTAGTTTTTCTAGTCGTAGGTTTCTGATCCACCATTGAAGATACATACATTTTCTTTTCTTGCCAACTCATATTCCAAAAGTCATTAAAAATTTTTGATCGAACTTCATTCGTTAAGTTTGAACAGTACATAGCTTTACCACCGAAACATCGCGATGACATACATAGTGGACCCATTATTCTTGCTGGTTTTGGATCATTTTGTACATATTTACTGCCGTCTTTTTTGAATCCTGTGTACTCCTCTCCCATCATTCTCTGCCGCTTATTCTTTGTTCTTTGCCAATTACTTCGATTTCCTTTGCACTTCCTATTATTTCTCTTTAATGTTTGTTCCATTAATTCCCTTTCGGGAAACCATTCTATATTTTCTGGTGATAATGGCCTTATATTCGTTATATCTGAGAGAGCAACGAAAGACGGATCTGCAGCTGAATCATCAGATGAAATGTCAATGTCGCCGTTATCATGTTCTATTATATCAACATTCACATTAATTGGAGTAATAACACGATCATCTTCATTTTGTGTTAAAGTAGAATCAAAAACTGTGGTAATTGTAATAAACTCGGATGTCAAATTTTGATTTTGACTCTCTGGTTGTAACGAAGCAGGAATGGGAATTGTTTGCGATAATGGTTGATTTGGATAAGCAAGCTCATTTAATATTTCGATCTTCTTTTTGAGCAAAATATCACGTCGTTCTCTCAGATCTTTCAAAGTAACCACGTCACTGTTCAAGTCAGCATTTTTAAAAATAAAGTCATGTGTATCGCGATCTTCCATTATTATGTGCTAACTTGAATGTATATTATCTAAAAAAAAGAAATTAAAGCTGTTATTTTTTTGTAATGCAATACCGCGTAAATTACCCGCGCAACTAAATAACGTGATGTCAAGACCGCGTAACCACGCGTCAATAAGTTTTGTTAAATAATTTGACGTAGCGTATAGCATTCAAGCATAACAACAAATATAAATATGCTTACAAATTAGTAAATCAAGATTATAAACAATCAAAAAGTACTTACATGGACGTTTTCCTTAGGGAATCTTTTTTTTTTCGAGAGCGCGCGTTAATCGTGTCACAACTTCTTCACGGTTGGGTAAATACGCGGACTTGCAGCCAAATTCTGACATACTACTGTTTCGCGGTATTGCTACGATGCCTAAAAGGAGGTTTCTTATTGGCTAATTCAAATCGCGTGAGGCTAGGACTAAGCCAATCCACGTCAAGGATCTGTTGGCGCGATATTTCAATTTTGTGCCGTTTGCTGTTACGCGGTATTAACAAAGTGTTCTTCCGCGGTATTGCACGCGCAACGACGATATCTCCAATGTTCTGATGACAGACACAGGAACAAACGTGAAGAACAAGTCGGGATTAAATTACTTAACACATATTTGTTTTGGTTACTCCGCTCGTAAAGAATTCCGGCGACCGAAAACACCGATCGACGAAATGTTTTTGAATCGCAAGCTCATAAAGAATCTGAATCCTAATGTGAAAAGGTTCATTTGTTCTAACGTAAACTTTAGATCAGTTCTTTTTCTAGGAATTTTTTTCTTGTTCGATCATGTACCATTTTACACAATTTTATTTTCCGACCGATCGATCGACCTGCGAGATTCCGTCCGTCCGCAAAATATTATCTATGTATAACGATAAGAGTAGAATATTGTAAGGAAGATAGAAGATTTTGGCGAGCCGCTGCCGGTCTAGGGGCGCAGACGCGGGTACTGCTCGGGGAAACACAGCTGGAGAACGAGCACTTCCGGATGTTTGCTCCAATTGCCCGGATTAATTCTTGCCGCTCAATTATTATTCTTATATTTTTGTTGTTCTTTTTGTCGATCAATTGTGATTTTCTTTTCTGGTTAAACGTATTAAATTCTTACATCAGAAGTGAGATCTAACTTACGCCTTGTGATCGCTCTGCTATTTAGAACTATAAACACGATAAACAATACAAAATCGATCGCACCAGTGTTGATAGTGCATTACGAACAATTTTCTGAGTGTTGTGTTCCACGATCGAGATGAACACAACAGGAGACACTGAGAACGACGACAACCCGACAGCGAACCTGTTTCATGAATTGGTCAAGGTATTGAAGTCTCAGAAATCGAGTACCGGAACAGGTGGATTTACCTCATTTTCGTTCCAACGCAAACGAATCCAACAAATGGGTGAGTCATGTAGACGATATTAAAAATGAACTTGGATGTCCGATATTCAATTGTTGTCTAGAATCGGTCGATATTTGCTAGATGATGCTAAAATTTGGTTTGAGCGATGGAACCCAGATGTACGAACTTGGAAAAATTTTCAAAGCTTTTCCGCCAAAACGTAATCTCGGTCGATTCTTAGAAGAAGCGGCGAAATTCAACAGTTCCTTCACAAATACATACCAGTTACGTTCACGAAAAATCTGCGTTGTTAAAGAAATTACGTGCGAATTAGGGATGATCGATATTCAAAAAACATCGATGTTGACATCGATGTCATAATCGAAAGCTCAACATCGATGTTCGATATTTATCAAAAACCGAACATCGATGTTCGATGTTCGATGTTGGATCCATCGATAATTTTTACATTAAATTGACAAAGAAATGAAACACAATGTATCATAATAAAACACAATCGATATTTATTAAGCAACAGATTATTACATATCCCAATATTTTTTATGAATCGACTGAAGAAACAGTAATTTTGACAAAGAAGAACCTTTTAGTCGGTTTCTTTGTTGATAAAGAGTAGAACCAGCTTTTGAAAACAGTCTTTCGGATGGCGTTGATGTCGCGTTACTACTCAAATATTTTACCGCTATTTTTTTTAATTTCGGGTAAGTGGAACCGATGACATTATTCCAAACTTGGAGAGGATCTTGTTTAAGATCAGACATTGGATTTTTCAAAAAGTAACTCAACTCTGAAGGCATTTCGTGATCACTAGAAAAAGGCGTAGAGTTTTTGTCATTTACAAGTTTATAATGTTCGCTCCACAAATTAAATTCTTCTGTTGTATCTGGCGAACAACTAGTAACTTCTTCAATTACTTCTGTTTCCGTCGTAGTTTTTAGTAATTCTTTGACACATTTAATTGCTTTCGAACATGCTATGGGATCTTGAAAATGAATATTTTTAAATCTTGGGTCTAGCAATGTCGATACAGCAAGTATTTGAACATGTTCAGAGGGTAACAAGCGTTTATTGATTTCAGATATTATGCTCTGCTTAAGATCCTGACCCAAAGAACTGTTTGTTTTGATGTTATTCATTTTTAAGTTTAGCATTCGTATTATGGGAATGACTTTGCTGCTAGTAACATAGTCTTCTCCACATATTTCTTTAGTAGCAACTTCTATAGGGCGTAAAATTTCAAAGATTTCAGTTAACTCTTCAATACCTTTTGCATTTATCATTGGAGGAGCACTTGTATGGCAATTAACAATTTGATTAATCGTTGGTCGCAGATGTAAAAATCTTTCCACCATATAAAAGGTGCAATTCCAGCGAGTGCTGACATCTTGTATTAATTTTAGATCAGAATCCTTTCGTAATTGATCACTCGCCACTACACTATGCTTGAACCAGGTGATAATTCTTTTAACAGATGCAATCAATTCTGGTAATTGCTTTGTTTTTGCAATCGATTTTTGAGCTACTAAATTAAGTAGGTGAGCAAAATAAATAATATGGCATTTTTCTCCAAATGAGATATCTACAGCTTTAACAACATTTGCTCCTCCATCAGTTACTATAGTGAATACTTTTTCTGGATCTATACACCATTCATGACATGTCTGCAACAGCATTCTTCCAATGTATTCAGCAGTATGCGATTCGGCTAACTCATAAACTCCTAGAGTCACTGATGTCATATGATCTTCGTCAAGAAAGTGTATAGTGACACCAAGAAAACTCCTAGTCTGCTTAGTATCCGTCCATATGTCGGTTGTCAGGGTTATATTACGTACACCTTTGATTTTATTTTTAAAAAGATTCTGTGTAACTTCATATCGGTTCTCTAGCATTCTCTTGAAAGTATGCCTGGATGAGACTTTATACAGAGGAGCAGCTGTGTTCATTAAGTTGAGAAATCCTTCATTTTCAACAATCTGGAACGGCTGTGAATCTTTGCAAATCATATACAAGATAGCATTTGTAAGTCGAACGCCTTTAGTTCCATTTTCAGAAAATTCAGATATGCTCCTGAAACTCCATTTAGTGTCGGTTGGAATATTTTTTTGTGAAGAGACGATGCACTTATGTCACTTGCATTAAAACTAAAATCGGAATCAATAGGACTGTTTTCATATAAAGCAGGTGTAATTCTCTCAGCAGAGGTAGAAGCAGTTGACATTAAAGATTTTACGAATGTCTCCTTACGTAATTTCTTTTCGCCTGTTTTATGTACTGTGTTCTCGTCGTTGCTATGGTTTCCTTATAATGAGCTATGCATTTTTTCAATATGTAACTTTAGATGTGTAGTGTTGCCACAAGTTTTTATGATTTTATGGCAAGACCGACATTTGGCTTCGTTATTTTCAAATTTTTCAAAAAATTCCCAAAATCGACTTTTTGGCGGCATTTTTAATTCTATTCCTGTATCCCTGAAAACATACAATTAAGTGAAAATAAAATTCAGACATTAACTCGAATAACCAAAACATGCAAAAATATTAATTGAAAAGTACACAAAATAAAATGTTATATCATATTATACTACTTTCAATGCAACCAAAACAGCAAGCATTTACACCACAGCCATAAAAATCAAGTAAAAGATTAATTGTCTATGGCTTATTCAAATTTTGCGCGAAAGAACAAAAATAATGCTCTGCCTGTGCTTTCCTTGTCTCTAATACAGCATTTATAACCTTAAAAATAATAATTTCCTTTAGCATGCGCTGGAAGCCAACACCCAACAGATGAATTCAATATTTCGATAGAATTCAATCATTAAAAACTTACATATTGTTGTATTCCATGTAATATATATGCACAACAACAGTAGAATACTATCAAATCAGTAAATTAAAACAGGAACAACACAATTAGGATCAACAAACAAATAGAAGTGTGAGTGAGCGTAAATGAGCGGGACGACGAATCACGAAGAACGGACGAATGAAGGAACGACCGGCGCGCCGTGAATGACGCGTTCAGAATTAAAAAAAATGATTTGTGGGTGCGTTCATTGAAGACATTTTTTTTTATAACTCTACGGGCTTACGCTTGACCGCCATCTCGCCTGATGTAATAATAATAGACATAATTTGTTTCCTAAGTTGCATTGGTTTGGTCGACGTTCGTGTCGTGCGTGAGGTAAGAGGTGAGGCCGTAAGTTAACATCGATGATCGATTCCGTTAACATCGATGTTGCGATATTTTTTGTATGGTAACATCGATGTTAAAACATCGATGTTTTTACTTTCAACATCGATGATCATCGAACATCGATGTTCATCGAGCATCCCTAGTGCGAATTGGTCCGAACGTGATTTAGTCGAATTAACAATTCACGGAATTTTAGAAACCCGACGTGCGTAATGCCGCAATGAATGCAAACTGTAACAAATTGTCGGAATTAATAGTTTTTCTCTCAGTGTTTAATAAATCGATGCGTCATTCCCAAGATGTTCGGGTTACACCATCAATTACGGCAAATGACAACAAAAGGAAATTTACGGGAAATAATTCGACGGAAATATGTTATCTTTGCGGACTTGCAGGTCATGTGAAAGCAAATTGTCGTAAACGTATTAAATCACTATCAGGCACTAGTTTTGTTCCGAGGCAGGAGAAAGAATCAATTGTTTTAAAACAAGCGTCAAAGGATGTCTGTTCTCTCTGTGCAAAACAAACGTATCAAACTGATTCACAAAGGCTTCGATTGAGAAACGAAAAAATATAAACTTTTGTCGAGTGCAAGTGACCTCGGGCGCAACTGAAATTTTTATTGAAGGCTTTCGTTTCCTTGCTTTGATCGACACGGGAGCAGTTATGTCATTGATATCCGAAAAGTTTGTAAATCGTTTCCAAAATAAAGTGACGATTTGTAAAATTATATTGAAAGGTATCACCAATGTTAGGATTACATCAAAACAATTTCAAGGTCATAGGAAAATTTCGAATATTGAGACTTACATCACTTTTGCGTTTGTACCGGATGAATGTCTCGATTATGACGTATTTATAGGGCGAAATTTATTCAAAGATCAATCATTAGTTACCATAACAGACCATCAAGGATCGTCAGTGATAAGACGCGAGTTACCCGTTGTAAACAGAGTGTCGCATAGTTTAGATTTTCAACTATGTGAAATATTAGTACCTTCTGAGATTCGAAATGACGTACAAACATTATTACAAGATTTTGGTCAAATGATAACAACTGGTAACAAAGTACGGCCGGTTAACAATACAAGCTTCAAAATTAGGTTAGAAAAAGACGTTGTTGTTAATCGCGCACCATACCGTCTTGCCCCAATTGAGGGAGAAGCTGTTCGGGAAATTGTAGCAGATCTCATGATGAATAACATCATTCGTCCAAGTGAATCCCCGTTTGCCAGTCCAGTCATTTTAGTAAAAAAGAAAAATGGAGACTACCGTTTATGCGTTGATTTTCGAGAACTGAATCGAAACACTATTGGAGATAAATTTCCACTACCTCTTATAGAAGATCAGCTCGACAGGCTAGGAAATGGTTCTTTGTACACTTCTCTAGACATGGCTTTCGGTTCCCATCAAATACCGATCCATGAGGAATCGATTGAAAAAACTGCTTTTGTAACACCCGACGGACATTTTGAATATCTTCGAATGCCATTTGGCCTGGCGAATGCTCCGGCAGTTTTTCAGAGGGCAGTTAATTTGGCATTAGGTCCTTTAAAAGATACCACAGCTCTTGTTTATCTCGATGATGTTTTAATTCCCAGTACAACACATGAAGAAGGTTTAATTAAATTACGTCAAGTACTAGAAGCATTAAATGCCACTGGCTTCTCTTTGCATATTAAAAAGTGTCGATTTTTACAACCAAATGTGGAGTATTTAGGTAGAGAAATATCAAGCGAGGGTATTAGACCGGGAAAAGTCAAAATTCAAGCACTATCCGATTCGCCTATTCCAAGCAATATACAACAAGTCCGCCAGTTTATGGGGTTGGCAGGCTACTTTCGAAAATTTGTTTCTGACTTCGCTTCCAGAACCGCTTGTATAACTCGGTTAACTAAACAAAATATCACGTTCGAATGGAATGACGAACAAGAAAAGGCAAGTCAATATGTTACACAGCATTTGACTTCTAGACCACTGCTTGTCGTTTATAATCCAGGGTTACCAACGGAACTTCATACTGATGCAAGTCGTATCGGTTACGGAGCAGCACTCATTCAAAAACATTCAGCTGAATCAAAGGTAGTGGCATATTTTAGTAAGCGCACGACAAATATTGAATCCAAATAAGTAGATGATACTAGGCCGGTTCTAGCTCACTTCGAGCAAAACGTTTGGCGCATGCGCCGTTTTTTGGTGGGGGTGCCATTCAAGTATGTCACTGTATTACCGACTTATATTAAGGTTCTTAGTTTAGGTACTCACCGCTAGATGGCGAGGGTACTTACCGCTAGATGGCGCTGCAATTTTGGTGGATGAGCTGAAAAAAATTTTTTCCACCTTGGGAATCGAACTCGTGATCGAGTGCACTTAAACAAAAACTTGATCCTTGACACTTTCCAAATTCTCTATGTCGCTTATCACCGAACGATATTACGATGTCTGCAAGTGTATCATTCATTTTAAATTGAAGACCAGATTCTTTTTCCCATTCATCGAAACATTTTTTTGCGATTGTTTTGTCATCTTGACCTCCATAAAGAAATTTCCAAGAAATGTTCGTTTTATTCCATTTATGAGTTCCCAGGTGGAATCCGTGTGGATTATCCGTATTTCCACATCTTTTTCCACTCATGAATTCCAACGTCTGCTCATCTAAGATCCCCGTAGCCGAAATGTTGTAAAAATCTTGAAATCTGATGATAGCATCGGTTATATCACTTGCATCTAAACTTGCATTAGCACTTTGAATTGCAGCAGTTGTTTCATTATTCCAAATATAGTCACACCGCTTTAAAAATTCTTCTCCTTGCTGAACATTGAGCTGATGTGAACTAATAACTAAAAGAATCAACATTAAAAATTTATCGATCATCTTGTATAGAGATGATGTAAGCAACTGTTGCTGCATTGTATGTACAATCAATTTTATATAACAATTCTTACATCAGTGCACAAGAATTTTGATAACTTACTCAATTATCCTGGTCTGAATTCAGCCATCGTTCTATACATTCAACGTTAAGTAATGCACAAAACACGTTTTTTTCACCTCTATGACATAAACATTGTGGTGGATGTTTCGTAAACTTCAGAGGACGATCATCATCATTCTCAATATTGTAAATTTTCGGCATTTTTTCCAATTCCTTTTGCAGAAATTCCTTCTTTTGATGGCCACAAACGTAAATTAGATCAGCTTCATGTAAATATTTCTTGATAATATAGCTGATTTTGTTATATGGAATGTCACCGCTCGAATAAGGAATTCCGTGATGCTTGTTCTCCAAATAATAAGCAGTTTTTTTATCAGCTTCTGATAAAAACCTGAATGGTGTAGGTGGTTTGAAAATGAAGTGTTCAATATCTTTTTTTTCGCAACATATCGCCAGTTCTTTCGGACAAAACTGCCCACTTACGATAAAACCCTGAATATCTACAATGTATATTTGCATATTTAACGTTTATATCAGACTAATTATCTATTGTGAAGAAACACACTTTTTATACAAATGACTGATCATGATAATATCTTATCACAATTATAAATAAGAAGCTTAATTACATGATTGTCTCAGTTCATTTTTTATTATTCAATCGAAAATAACAATGTGTGATTTTCTATTGAAATTTTACGATTTAGTGGTGGGAAAAAGTTCAATAGTGTTTTGGAAACAGGAGGATATTGAAAGATTACCACTAAATTACCTGAAGAGAATTAAACCATCTGAACTATCAATCATTTGGCCGATGATTCCAAAAAATTCTCAGGAACGTTTGATAATGTATCTACCCTGTACACAACATTTCAATACTGAAAATCAAGAGGATCATTTTGATGGTGTTGCACCCAGGAAACTAAAGTGTTCGAAATGTATCCAAGAACAGGAAATTATGCAGAAATCTTTTTGCGTACATCGCAAATTCTCAGGTGGAGATGTTCCGGATTATTAAAATGCGCCATCATCAATTTGTATAAATAACACAAGTTAAAGGATAAATCCAACATTAACATGGTACTCTTCTCCGAAGGAGGGGGTTTATCGAACACATTAATCAACAAATTACCCGTCGAAGCTCATTTACCTGGTTATCAGTGGTGTGGTCCTGGAACACATATAGAAGAGCGTTTGCGAAACAACGATCCTGGAATAAATAAACTAGATCAAGCTTGCAAAGAACACGATTTAGTCTATTGGAAAAATAAGGATTTAAGTGCAAGACATAAAGCCGACGAGATTTTGCAAACTAAAGCTTGGCAGCGATTTAAATCCATAGACGCTGATTTGAAGGGGAGATTAGCATCATTAGCGGATTTATGGACTTTGACACAAATGATTTACGATTCTGCTGAAATGAATAATGTTACCTCTATAAATGAATATGCATTCTGTGATTGTATGTACTACATTAAGGATAAGGTTGTGAGAGATATCAACTCAAAAATGGAATAAATTTTTATTAAACATATTTATTTTTGTCTACACTAATCTTAAATTAACAATTTAAACGAAAGTGTCCCCATGCAAGTGTTTCGTGTGAATAAGGAATCAACGATCTTTTATTATCATTGCTACATAAGGCCACTTTGTCTTGTTGAATTGAGAAAATATTGTGTTGCTGCGAAACGATATTTCGTTGAGTAATTATCTTGCAAACATTTTCATTCAAACATTTCAAATAATCTTCAAATGTTATTATTTTATTCACAATTCCTTTCTTGATACCTTTGACTTTTTTAACGATACGCTCATCCTCAATTCTGAAAGAATACATTTTAGAGCGTAAACCTACGAATTCAGTCATTATCGATCCATGATTCTCATCTTTCATGAGTCCAATAACTTTCTTGTTTACTCGAGGAATGTTGAAAATATTATTGTCTTTATAATCTGATGTATCGAAATGAGTGTGACAGTCTCTACGTATCACCTCGTACGGATCTTCAGAAGAAATATTGTAAATGAGAGAATCAGTATCGACATACAAGAGTTGAAATTTTTTAAAATTTTGAAACATGTAATTATAATGAAAATCGTATAAACAAATTTTGGCAATATCCAATATAGCCGATCCAATATAGATTGGTTCATTGAAGAAGTGACTAGTTTTACTCATTTCGATAACTAATGTGTTCTCATCAATAATGGTTCGATTTTTGAAATTTGGACTATTTATCAAATTTTTAGCCCCGTAACGACCTCCCCATTTATTCTTTATTTTAACGATACGATGTTTCCGAACGTTTTCCATGGTTTTACCAAAAACTGCATTATTCATTAATTTATACAAATTTTTTTCGAAATGATTCTGAGACTTTGTCCTAAGATCGGTATTAAAATCTATATAAGGTTTCAACCATTTACTTTGTTGAAATTTCAGAACACGATGAATTTTTTTCAAAATCAAACCTTGATTCAATATTTGTTTCAAATTCCTATAGTGTAAAATATATTTCTCTTTATTATATACAAGGTCAACAATAATTTAGAATATTTAGAGTCTGGGGGAAAACTGACTGCAGGACAAAAGGGTAGATCAGAATGATGATCATGAAGGGTTTCAAGATATTCTATATCCACTTCTAAAATATATCCATCTGAAGCGTCATCGTCTATTTGCGTTACATCTATATCAGTATGCAACCATTGGAAATTATCAAAAGGTAATGACTGACTCATGGCCCAACCATATAAATTATTCACATCCAAGTATAATAAATATCAATCAATTAGGATCATAAGAAGACATGTTTTTATTATTAGCTTTCGCATATCTGTTCGAACATTGACTGATTCCACCTCGAATGCTTTTTTCTATGAATAATATCATATCAACATCTTTCAATATTTCTAATTTACACTTGGTATACTTCAACATACAATCAAAAGTGTAACCGGGAAGCGAATAATACCATGTGGGATCTAATCCATATTTTTCATGAGAGCTATATCTAAAATTTTCGAAAATATCCGCTAAAAGTAAAACATCTGTCTTTAAATATAATTCTAAATATTGCAGTAAATTTTGACAATGAAAAGTTCTCCAAACAGTTTGTGCATGTTTATATTCATTTTCCGTAATATCTGAATCATTCAAAGTATTATAGAATTCTTCTTTACGTGGAAGATTTGTAGTCGTAATCAACTTTTCAAACCCGTTTACATAGTCATATGGAAAAACTCCTTTTTTAGTTAACAAATCGATATCGTTTATTTTTTTATCACGAAAATTAAATCGTAAATTATGAAATGAATGGAGATTTAAATATGAGGCTAAATTTTCAATTGATGTTCCTAAAAAGCGGAAACTATCGATAAATCTATATTTGATTTCAATATTGTTATCATATTTTGTGAATGAGATATATTTTTCCTTATTTAATGGTAACAAAATCACTTTTCCTGTTTTTATCAATTCACGAATCACAAAATGTGCATCGTAACCGCTGAGGTTGTGAAATATAATTGGTATCATGAAAGATTTTTTATATTGTAAATTGCAATTTGCATAGGCTGATCCCCTCACTTGGCCTGTAAAATGATTATGATCTATTACAATATCATCATTTTTCGAAAATGGTTTTTCACAAATATGACATATCGCTTATAAAGAAGGTATTTTATCTTTGATGGGTTCAATGTTTTTTATACGAGGATATATTTCATCTGCAATAATTTCAAGTTGATCACAAAACCATTTTATGCAATCTTCACCAGTATAACTGTTATAGTGAGAAATATTTTCATTATCATATCGATATTTGACATCATAACCTATGCTAATGGGAAAATGATGTTGATATTTCAATGTTTTAGATGAAACTTTTGTTGATATGCTTTTTAAATATGATTCCAAGTCTGCATAAATCACGAAAGGTACCTCCTGTTTAAAGACATGATTTTTAAATTCAACATGTGTATAATCTGGAAATTGTATTCTAGCTGGTTTATTTTTACGAAAGTATTCGATATGATCATTCATTTTAGTTTGATTATGGAAATAATTCAAACATGTATCACAAATATATATTGAATGTTCCTTCTTGGAAAACGAAGATGATACCAAACGAGATAAATTTTTTATCAGAACATAATGATATCTTATTGGATCATCTTCTTCTTCTTCTTCTTCTTCTTCATCATCATTATCAAAATACTCATCCTGAATCAGCAATAAATTGAAATATTTATTATCTATTTTCTTTGGAGCGATACGTAAAGGAACTACTTTGAAACCTGATGAACGATTTTTTTTTAAACCGAAAACATTCACCGATACATCATTTAATAACTCAAATGAATTAATATCTTTCAACTGCAAAGGAAATTCGATATTCTCCAATTTGAGTACATGGGAATAATGTGGATATGATGAAGGTCGATCAGCATGTTGATTTTGAGGAAATAGACCTGCTGTTATACACCAGGCGAAACACGCATTATCTCTATTTTTTATATTTATACAAGCTTTTTTGTTTTTTATACATTGAGGTAGATCGATGTATGAACTTCTCACATTTAGACTAAAGTCGATTTTATTGAAATTTACTTCAAGGGAAATTATGGAATGCAACGCGAAGCCGCTGCCTTTTTCAGCAAACTCTTCAAGTTTTTTTAAGAATTGAATCTTTTACATTATTTTGAAACTATTCAGATAAGGATGTTGTTCTATCGATAACGTGATTTTTTGTTGGAAAATATTTGAAATCGAAATTTTCTACATCCCCAGATTTCTTAATAAACTCTCCACAAAATGATGTATTAATTTTCATAATTGCATTTTTACGCCACATGAATGCCAACCTTCTCTTAATGAGGATAAAAGCATCATTCAAAAAGTTATTGATATCAATATGTTTCAGATTAATAACAATACCGCTCCTGATTCTATTTGCAAAAGCTGATTTACAGTCTTCCCAAATTACTTGTTTATTATTAGATAATAAGCGACCACCTTGACGATTTCGCAGCAACAATTTATATCTATTCAAATGTTTCATACACATTGATATTTCCATTTTTTGACCATGATCAAGCGTATTTCCCTCTAAGAGTTTAGTGCAAAGTCTTAATTGTTTACCAATTAACCTTAACCATCTTACTTTATCATCTAAATTTTGGTGTTTCCGTAAAAGCTTGAAAGCTTCATGGAAATTTCTCATTACATTGTCGCAATATTCCATGATTTATTATTGTTTCAAATATTAACAAATTCAAATACGCAAGACTTATTTTGTGAATTAGCTAAAGACACAAAATCGATAATTTTTAGTGCATATTTGCCATTACCAATAAGTTCAATATTATCCTTCAGTCGATTTGTATATTTCTTGGGAAGAAAAACTACGTTGACATCTGAATCCAACATCACGCTTGGTCCATAACGAGTTTCCACAACCTTTGCTCCCAGTATTGGTATAGTATCATTTATCTTGAACTATGACAATTTCTTGATTGGTTTAAAGGTTCCCAAATTTTTGCAATCCTTATCCAACTCTGAAAGATCCATTTTTTTCAACTATAAAAACACAGCTATTACAATACTAACAATGTCAATAGGAAATGACTCACCGTTTTTTAGAAACAGAACCGCAACAGAACAACCAACGTTATGAATTATCCATCAGTTGATAATTTGCGACGACTTTTATATTACACGTAATCGTCACTTCATTAACAAAAATTGGTCAATAATCGTAATCAAGTCTTCATTAAGACAAATTAATCGTAATCGATAACGATAACGGGGGGTACAAGCGATAATGATAGCATATATGATAAGAGATGATGATGTCATCAACGATTCTTTTCCCACAATTTTAAATCAACCTTCGGTGAGCCCCCTTGGTCTAGCGGTCTACATACCAGGATTCGCACGAATCGATCGCGAGTTCGATTCCCCAGGCGGAAAAAATTTTTTTCAGCTCATCCACCAAAATTGCAGCGCCATCTAGCGGTAAGTACCCTCGCCATCTAGCGGTGAGTACCTAAACTAAGAACCTTTATCTAAGTCGGTAATACAGTGACATACTTGAATGGCACCTCCACCAAAAAACGGCGCATGCGCCAAACGTTTTGTTCGAAGTGGTCTAGAATTGGCCTAGTATCATCTACTCACAATACTCCCGCTTCACTCAAGTTATTGAGATGACAATCACATAAATAAAACACTTGGATAATAAATAAAATTCTTGAAATATTTTATTTATATTTATAATAAGCACATAAATGCAACTCTATCATAAGTCGACCGCTTTAATATACATCAACTTACATACTTTAATTTAAAAAAATTACGAAATTATTGCTCTCAGATTTTCAGAAATTATTGAAATTTGCAAAAGTGATTGAAGATTTTTGCCAATGTGAAGAATATCGTATCAAAGTTGGCCGTAACACATAAGTTTTACTTATTCGATTGTCGTACGATTCTTTTTCGATGGATTTATTTTAAGGCTAATAATTTCGGATAAAATACTTCGATCTTCTTTATTTCGTTGTCTACCACACATAATTGACATAACCCCCCTTCTTCGCTTTCTATGGTCCCGGAAACGTCAACGTCCGTTATTCGTGTCAATGGCCTCAGCCTATTGCACGGTCTAACAGTTTTCTACAACTCGGCCTACCTGACTAGCAGGCTGTCCTCAGCCTACCCAGTTACATAATAATTTTCAAATAATACACTTCCATATACTAACAAAGAACATAAACATAAATGCTACATAACATTTTCTTAACCTGATGATACTTAATACAAAAGATAAATAAATTCATCAAAAGGAACTATCGTAACATAATTCTACAACTTAATATGGTTAATCAGAAGAACAATAAATGTAAATATATTAAACAGAAAGCCTCAATTTCGGGTGATTGGTCAGAATACTATCTTAACATTAACCACCTACATATGCTTTCATTTGGTCTGGCCCAATGACTGTCTCAAAAGGCTTCTGCGTCAATTGGAAACCTTCAATATCACCAACAACGTACCTTTCTTTGTCTAAAACTTTTCTAATTACGTAAGGACCTTTAAATTTTACAATAAGTTTCTTGTTGACTCCTGCAGAAGTATCTACATTACGAATCATAACGTAATCACCTATCTGATAAGCATGTGACTTTTTATGCCTTTTGTCGTAATATCTTTTTTTATATGCCTGACTTTTTGCAATGTTTTGTGCTGCCCGCTCCCTAATATGACATAAATCACGATCCTCATCTCTATAAGTATCTAAAATTGGTCTAATTTTGTCAATAACTGGTCCTATCTGGTCTACGCCAAATAGTAGCTTACTGGGTGTTTCGCCTGTACTTCTACAAATAGTGTTATTAAGTGCAAATTCAACATCAGTTAATACTCGGTCCCACTTCGACGGATTACTTGCTACTTTTGCGAGTATCTGATTAAGGGGCAAATTAAATCTTTCAACCTGGCCATTTGCACGGGGTGTCCTCGTAGCTACCAAATGGTGTTTAATGTTTTCTTCTTCTAAAAATTTTGTAAAGTCTGTGGAAGTAAAGGAAGTACCTCTATCAGAAACGAGAACCTGCGGCCTACTATAACTTCTGAAATAATTCTCCAAGTGTTTAATGGTCTCATCACTTTTAGTACTACGACACGGATAAAACTTAATAAATTTAGTGAACCCGTCTATCACTGATAAAACATGTCTGTAACCTCTACCTGTTTTTTCTAATGGCCCATAATGACCTACATGAATCATGAAGAACGGCAGATTTCCTTTAGGGATGCTTTGTAAATATCCTTCTGCTTTTCCGCTTTTTGGTGAATATTCAATGCACTTCAAACAATTACTTATATATTCCCTGACTTTTTGTTTCAACTGTGGAAACCAATATACTTTAGTAATATTAGCAACAGTTTTATCAACTCCCAAGTGTCCTAATGCATCATGACTGGCGTGGATAACTTGTGTTTCCATCTGCTGTGGAACATAAAACAAGAGTTTATCTGCGTTATCTTTCCGGTAAGCTAAACCATCCCTCATTTCAAAGTGTTTATCCTCTATCTTTCAAGGGCACGGGGTCGAATAGCTAGTGTAGATTCGAATGAATTGCCTTGGATAACTATATACTATGTCAAAATAATATTATATATTATAGTGGGCATGAGACATTCGTTTGCCTGGTCGGTGTTCAATAGAATAGTCATAATTTTGTAAGAATAATGCGAAAATTTCGCAAATGACTGACAGACATTCTAATTCAAAACTGTGATATTTGGACGACTTGTCTTTGCTTTTTAGCTATTTGTCGAATAGCTAGTGTAGATTCGAATGAATTGCCTTGGATAACTAATATACTATGACATCTGCTTAATGCATCAACATGAGACATTCGTTTGCCTGGTCGGTGTTCAATAGAATAGTCATAATTTTGTAAGAATAATGCCCAGCGATAAATTCTCGGGTTTACCTGTTGACGACTCAATGTTTGACGAAAACTATCGCAATCCGTAATTATTTTAAATCTAATCCCGGCAAGATAGACATGGAAACGTTTTATGGCATAAATGACTGACAGACATTCTAATTCAAAACTGTGATATTTGGACTCAGCGACTGACGTTCGGTGACTATAATAGAATACTGGTTTGAAACGGTTGTCTTGTTGTTTTTGAAATAAAATAGCACCAAACCCTGACGAGCGTTGGCGTCACAATGTATAGCAAAATTCTGGATAAATCGCCGGAAATAACTGGCTAAACAAACAAACCTGAATAATTCTTTAGTATTCCGCGGTGTTGGATATTGTTGGACTGACGCAATATTTTCATCCCCTGGACATATACCTTCACTGGTGATTTGATAACCTAAGTAAGAAATTTGATCATAGAAAAAGGAGCATTTATCTAACCTGAACTGCAATTGGTATTGTCTAGCTAAAACAAAAACCTTATGTCGAAATGTTCATCAAAATTTTCTGTGGCGATAAGTATGTCATCTAGGTAGAGCACAATTTTATTTGACCTGATTAATGATTCGAATATCATATGAGTGAATCTCTGGAAAACTCTTGGTGAATTAGTCAAGCCAAACGGCATCCTAAGGTATTCGTAATGACCCATAGGAGTCACGAAAGAAGTTAGGGGGAGTCCGGGAGAGTTGAACCACTTTTTACATAAACCATCATATTTTCTTGTTCATCGGGTTTAGAAAATCGATTAAAGATTTTTGCGATACATTATTATATTAGCTACATTTGTGAATAATTGTTTTTTAATATAACGCGTAAGTAAAATTTTATTGAAATTTTTAATAAAAAATGAGATATGAGTCAAGTCTCCCCATCAGCAGGGACACTTGAACCGGGGTATGGGGAGAGTTGAACATACTATTTTGGGGAAAAGAATAATCATTTTCAGCTTGAATCACAGCTTTATTAAATTAACATACACCATAAATCACTTGCTTTTATTACTATCAGCAAGGAAAACGCAAAAATAATACAAATTTTTATAAAAATTGTAATTAAATATCAAAAATTATTGGCTATCACTTTTGGACAGTTTTGTACGGTCGTGCACCCAGTTTCGTCACAATTATAAATATTGTGAGCCTCAAACTTGTATTTCTCAAACACTGTTTTTAAATTTGTGAAAAATTCTTTGACATTCTTTTTGTTGAACCTGGTTGCACGAGATAGACTGGTGGCTTCGGGTACCCTTAGACTCAGTTCGGGATTTCTACAAAGGAAACCCCGAAACCAGTCTTTCCCAGCAGCGTTATTCTTCGTCCAGCTGTCAGGAAACTTGTTTGAATTTATTGTTGCAAATTCGAATGCCAACTGCATTGCTTGTTTTCGTGTCAATCCATAATGCATTTTACTGCATGTCAATAAATAATTAACAAGCAGTTTTTCCTCGGCTATTGTAAATACCTGTGATGCTTTGTACTGACTGTCTTTATCTTCAAATTTATGAAATTTATTTTCATCTAATTTGTATCGTCTTAATGTACTTCTATCTATACCATACTTGATTGAAATTTTTCTAATAGAAGCGCCTTCCTTAATTTCGTCTATAGCACTTTCCAACTCCTTTTTTGTGTATTTTTTTCGTTTGCGTGCATTTTCAGGAGTCTTGTATTGAAAGGGCATCGTGTAGGTAGGTACTATAAATAAAAATGTAAAATTAAACACAAAAAAACACATATACGAAACCTACATTTATAATTCTTACAGAGGGAGATATGAGCATGTCTCCCGCACTCTCCCTGGTGCAACTCTCCCGCTCACACTAATTTCACATTTAGCTTAGGATCAGAAAAACCGCCATTCGTAGAGAAAAATACTTAGCACACCTGAAACTATATTTATTTGGTAATCTAATAATAGCAACACAAGATACTTACCTCAATAAACAAGACAGCAACCACAAAACTACTTAATTAAAAAGAAATCACTCCGCAGCAACAGAAACACGTGTTACATTCTCACTGCCAAACAAAACAGCCATGATTCAAAATGGCGGCATACTTATGTTTGGCCTCACGCATGGGACCAATGAACGCATTGACGTTTCGATCGCGGTAAATTTGAAAATAATTTGAAAGATGGTTCAACTCTCCCACCTGAGTAAGTCTCCCGGACTCCCCCTAGGCTATGGATGATTCGGCTATCTTGACATGATGGAACCCGCTTTTTAAATCTAACTTCCTGAACAAACGTTTATCTTTCAGTTTATCGAGTTGATCTTCAATAAGAGGAGTCGGAAAATTATCTTTAATTGTAATTTTGTTCAGCTCACGGTAATCTATGCATAATCGTATATCACCCGTTTTCTTTTTGACTAAAACTATAGGACTGGCATAAGGAGAATGACTCGGTCTTATAATTTGGTTCTTAAGTAAATTATCGATTATCACTTGTAATTCTTCTTTTTCAATGTGTGACAATCGACGTGGACGAAAGGAAATTGGCTGATCATGTTTTAAGATGATTTTCATTTCAAAATTATGATCAACAACGTCAGTAGCCCATTTGTTTAAGTACTCAGTCTGAAATAGATTTCTAACTTGACTTTGAATATTACATGGTATGTTTGAATTTATTTTAATTTCGTCTGCACCTTGATCTTCTATTACGTTAATATTCATAATAGTTTCAATAAATTCTGATTCTTCTGAAGGTATGTCCCTTTTGTGCACACGCACTTTGTCACTAAATTGAATGTCTAAATGGGGCTGAGCTATAAAATCTCTACCTAACAGAGCTGAATATGACAGAGTACTCTCTGGAACAACGTAAAATTTTATTTTTGTTGGAATGTCGCAAATTAAAACTTCTATATGGAAGATGCCTACAATATTGAATTTATAACCACCAATACCTTCGAATTTGTGGCTCTCTGAATAAGGTAATACATAATCTCTACATACAAATCGTTCTTGAATAAAACTAACTGGGCTTCCAGAGTCAACATGGGCCATGAGAAAATATTCCCTATCTCGATAATTAACTGATAAGCAATAATTGACAGGTACTAAATACGGTTCTTTCAGAGGCTCACTTACTACGTAAGTATCAATGCCTGACTTACTTTTCCTCTCTGAACAGTTTTTGACTTGATGATCAGTTTTGCCGCAGTGGAAGCAGGATCCCTGCTGTCGCTTTGGTTTAGTACATTCTTGGGCTCGATGTCCCCTACCATAACAGTTGAAGCATCTAGAAACTGCAGGAACATTCTGCTGACTGTTGTCTCGTGTCCTAGGGTTGGTTGGCACCTCACTCTGCCGTTCACGAGTTTTTGGGTGTTCCAATGGTATACTTCTCATGACATTATGCAATTCTTCTAAACTCTGGAAATTATTCATCCTGGCTTGCGATTTGATTACATAATTGTCTATGCCATCAATGATATAATCTATTAATTCAATTCCGTTCACATTGCTTTTGTTGCCAAGGATAACTTTCGCATGAAAATAGTCACTGAATGGCTCACCCTTTTTCCAGTGACGAGCTTCAAAACTTCTTCTCATCATAACTCTATCCACTCGAGACCCGAACATCTTCTTTAATTCAGCTTTCAATTTATCCCAATTCATGATAATAAAGTCCGTTCTTGAATGAAACCAGTCCCTTGCACTTCCAACGAATTTGCCAGTGCTAACAAGTTTCATGACTTCGTCTGACACGTTATAGATAGCTTGGATCGAATCTACCCTCTCCAACCATAATTCGACGTCTTGGTTTTTCCCACTGAAATCCGGAAATAAACTCGAAATTTCTGCGTTTGACGGGGTAGCAATTTCCTGATCTTGAGATCGAGGTGATTCACGATCACTTCCTGGACGCGCTTTTTCATGAAGTACCATGGCTTGCACTGTCGCTTGGACTAACTCCTCAATGGTGACATGACTGGCCATGTTCTGCGCTTCTGGAGCACTCGAAGATTGATTGTTAGGCATGTCGCCACGCTTCTTAACCTTACTTTCTTAATTGTCCTTCAATTACTCTGATTAGTAACGCACACCTGAAGTATCAAAGTTGGCCGTAACACATAAGTTTTACTTATTCGATTGTCGTACGATTCTTTTTCGATGGATTTATTTTAAGGCTAATAATTTCGGATAAAATACTTCGATCTTCGTTATTTCGTTGTCTACCACACATAATTGACATAACCCCCCTTCTTCGCTTTCTATGGTCCCGGAAACGTCAACGTCCGTTATTCGTGTCAATGGCCTCAGCCTATTGCACGGTCTAACAGTTTTCTACAATCGAAAGATTTTTTTTTTATTTTAGATAAAAATTTTATTTTTAATTTTTGTACCAATTATTTTCATGATTCAATAAATTGAATATGGAAAAAACGCGATTTATTTATCATGAAAAATTATTTTTATAAATAAAAAATGTGCTGACACTTTTAAATGAGTATCAAAATGATATTCAATATATGCAAATCTACGGTATTTTAATTTCACACTAAAAACAAATCGAGAAGTTATTCAGATTTAGTAGTTTCAAAGCGTAGTTTCAACACGTGAGATTAATCTCACTAAAGGAACAGAAAGTAAAGAACATTACTCGATAAATACTATAATTAATCTGCTAAAAAATTAACATCTTACCTATACAAATTGAGAAGTAAATTAATTAATTGAATTATGATATATTCCTTGAGAAATTTTTTATAAAAACTAATCTGGACAAATTTTTAAAATTGATTGTCTTCACTTTTTGTTGCCTCTAAAATTTTGGCGTTTCAAAAATTTTGCCGCCCTTCAAATTTTGCCGCCCTAGTCCAGGGCCTCACTGGCCTAGTCCTAAATCCAACACTGGGTACTAACCTCTATTCAGTACAGATTCGTATCATACGAATCGTTCAGGAGATCCGTATCGCTAATCATTGATTCGTATGATACGAATCTTCATAAAGATTCGTACCGGTTGTACGAATCATACGAATCCTACACATTACTAACATGTACCTGTTTTCTAGTGCAGAGATGCCAGAATGTGAAATTTAGAGCAGATGAAAGAATTTTTTTCACACTTTCGCTCCTTAGGGCGTCTTTCACCAACACTAATACCGCTCGGTTAGAGTTTATCGTTCCGATAGTCGAAATATTTCAATGCAAAAACTGGTTTTAACTGTCAGGTACATTAACCGACTTCTGGTGAAAGACGGCCTTAGGCCTTAGGCCGTCTTTCACCGACGAGCGGTATTAGTGTTGGTGAAAGACGCGTAAATAGCGGTTGGGTAGGGCGAACCGGCCGACTAAAGTCGACAGCTAACGTAAATCGTCTTTCACTAACCAGTTTTCGGCAGGTAGCGGCGTACTCGTTCTATCAATTTTAGTGGCTGGAAGTAGCACCAGTTAGCGCTATCTGAATAGTCGTATCGAAGTAACTGCTACTGCGCGGACATGAACGTGAACGATCAGCTGATTCCTTTGATTTTCGATAGTGACGAGGAAAATGAACGTGTTCCACGACCTCGTTTTATTCGCGAACGTTTGGAGCATTTTATCGAAATGGACGACATTGATTTTGTGCAAAGGTTTCGACTTTCAAAGGGAATGTGCATTCAATTGTTAGAACGAATTGAAAATATGTTAGAATTCCCAAGTGATAAGTAAGTTTACAGCATATATTATTTATGTTTATCATTTTGATTTTCAATTTTTGTTTATAGGAATCATGCCGTTTCTCCCATAAATCAGTTGTTGTTGTGCTTGAGATTTTATGCGACTGGATGCACTCAATTGAGTGTTGGGGATTTCAGTGGGGTAAGTGAAGCCACAGCACACCGGGTTATCCACAAAGTGACAGCAGCGGTAGCATCTCTTTATAAGGAACATATATATTTTCCTAAAAATGAGAACGAAGTTAAAACAACACAAGCTGGGTTTTACTTAATTGCCCGTTTTCCAGGGGTCATCGGAGCAATAGATTGTACACATATTAAAATTCGGTCTCCAGGTAACACATAACTTAATGTAAGTCAATATAAATATTTAAAAATTATAATTATAGGTGGTGAACATGCAGAGTACTATCGTAATAGGAAAGGGTACTTCTCTCTAAATGTACAAGTAATTTGCAATGAAAATCTGGAGTTTTTGGATGTAGTTGCTCGATGGCCTGGGAGCACACATGACCAAACAATTTTCGATCATTGTCAAAGGAGGAGCTTCATCGAAAACAATGCACAACAACATATTCTTTTATTGGGAGATTCGGCATATGCTGATCGATCATACTTGTTGACTCCATTAGCAAGTCCGTCAACTCCGGCTGAGCATTTATATAATGAGTCACAGATAAGGACTAGGAATCCTATCGAACGTTTATTTGGAGTGTGGAAACGAAGATTTCCAATATTGGCTGTTGGCATTAATGTGCAACTTGACAAAGCAATGCCAATTATAGTAGCAACAGCCGTACTATTTAATATGTTGAGAAGAGCTGGAGAACCAGAAGCGCCTAATGACCCGTCACTTTCTCTTCCTATGCCGTGGGAGAGTTTGATCCAATTGGGTGATATATCAAGTAATGCAGAGAGAAGGACTACAAGAATTCAACGTCAACAGGTGCTTGTGAACGATTATTTCGCTTCATTGAACGACACAAGTTGGAATGCTTTGCGATAGTACATTACACTAAATGCATACTTATTGATAGCATTTTTACGAGAGGTTGATTGTGATTACAAATGTTATTAGAAATTTGTTCATGGCTTTTCAGAAGTGATTTATTAACTTCTTCACTCCAAATGTATATCTGATGAAATGCATAAGTACTGATGACAGTATAATGAAGGGAACATTAATAGGAACACTCACATTTTTAATCTATTTCTAATTCTCTTTTCAATTTAAGTATCTGCAGTCTTAATAGTTCATTTTCTAAATCAGTTTTTTGTATGCTACGGTTAATATCAAGATTAATGTATCAATTATTTATACTTAAGGCAGAAAATAAATAACTATATACTAACCTGTTGCAAAAGTTTCGTGTTTTTCATGCGCTTTTGCTTCCCGCGCACCTTTTTTCAATTTTTCACATGAATGTTTTAAATTGTCCTCCATTTTGGGACAAAATTGCGATGTGCAGTTAAATTCCTACCACAATTCTTTCTATGCGTTTGCTTTTTCACGTTTTTTTGTAATTGCATCACTTTTTTCGTTTACAATGCAATTTTCAAACTCCGGCAACAGAACATGAACGAATAATGATATTTCCGAGTCACAGAAATGTTTCGACTTCTTTCTTTTTTCCATATTTTCCTCCATCTCGAATTATCGAACAACACAAACGAAAATAATGTACAAGAGTACAATCTACTTCAACACGTTAGCAAAATGGATAACAACCGAAATATACAAGAAATGCTATTATTTGAAATAATACTATCACATTTTATTCTAGTATATATTACATTTTATCGGATATGGACTTTCCAGAAATTAAGATTGTACAATTAGATAGTTTCATAAAAGTAACGAGCCTGTATAAATTACTTTCTCATACAGTATTTGTTTTGAGAAACGAAGACTTGAACGCAGTGATTAAAATGAGACGAAATTTTTTACTTCAATAATATATAATTATTGAAAATTGATAAAAAGTACTGTTAGTCCGGATCTGTCAAATGAATGGATTTTCGGTTGGACAGAACCGTATCTGCTCTTCAAAATCTTTACACGCTGTAACAGTTGAAATACGTTGAAAATGGCAACGTTGTACCGTTAGCTACTCGTGCATTTGTTACCGTCCTCATAAGCGTGGTGAAAGACGATTCGCCTACCTGACTGTTTTTAGCAGACGGCAACTTTGTCCGACGACTACCTAACTGACATGTAGCGGAATTGTGGTGAAAGACGGCCTTAGACGGGATTCCATAGAAGTAAAGTTATGCTTCTGCGTTACCAAATCTGTGTAATTACGCGACGTCCAATGATTGTTTTTCATTGGAATATAATAAACTTCCGTATTAGGTATTGGCTGAAATATAAAAATAAATCTGACATTCAATAAGGGTACGAAATAATTGAATAATTCATATAAAATACTGTACTCAACTACTATATGTCAGCGACCTTGGAGTCATAAATTATTGTTCTGTTCTCCGAAAATACCCTGTCACCGAAAAATGTTCTAAAAGGGCAATGAATTAGGAAGTAGGTAGAAAAAAAGGAAAGGTAAACGCCATGAAGTTTTGTCCTAAAATTATTCTACATATCTTATTCCATATGAAATTGCCGTCGTTGAATTATCATTAATCTTGGCATATCGTGAGTGTGCAAGTTCCCCAATAAAATCGTTAGGGGCAGCGGCTATAAGTAAATGAGAGGTAGATTAATTTTTATGTATTTGCGCTTGCAAAATTTGTGACTCATTCAACTTCGATATTGATTTTTTTCGTGTTACGATGAACAATCAACTTGCACACTCAGTAGCAATACTGGCAATCGAATTCCATAATTTTTTGCGCATGTCGTCAAGCACTTTGAAATTTCAATTGCAAAAAACTCGCCAAAAATTGTGAAACGAGATAAAATTTAGCTACCAGTAACGTTGCGATATGGTACTTCATCTAATCAAAATTTCGACTCTAACCATATTCGTAAATTGTTCCTCGAGTATTTATGAGAATATATCTCCAATTTATTTACAACTTTATTAAATTTGGAACTCTCAAAGCCTTGAACCATCTGTCGATTTATATAGTTCATTATTTTGCAAAAAATGTTATATAATCTAGATTTCATTTATCCACAGAAAATAAATAAACGCGATTGAAAAGTAGAGGTTTGAAGATTTAATTTTCGCTTGTTTGCGAATCGTTCTGAATCATGAAAGCATTGGATCAAAGGGATATGTGGTACATATTTGAAGCAAATAACTTGTCGAATGTTTATAATCTTGGTTATCGTTAAATGATTTGTTTTTTATTTTGGTTCTAATAGCAGAAACTTGTTGTTTCACTTTTCGTCCTTATAGTTTCGTTTTATTTTCATTATAATAGAAGGTCAAAAAGTACATACTCAAAATTTGTCCCAGAATGTTCTTATTTTTATTGTTATTTATCATTTCACATAATTTTTATTTTAATGAAGAGTTGAATTTATCCGTAGTTTTGTTATAACGAAAAATGATATTTAATTTCAAATGATCATATCGAATATGGTCATATCGAAATTGGCAATCTTACTGCCGATATAAAAATTTTACAGTGACAAAATGAATAGGTAAAATATAAATTCAAAAACATCGTGTGAAACTTCGAAAATTATTGAGTATAGAAAAAAGAAATTGATCAAAAAGCTTATGAAGATTAAAGTTTTAAAATATATAATAGAAAATAAAGTACAAAACTGTTTTCAATTTTTCATTTATAATCTTCCTATATAGGTCGGAAATGTCCTTCGATAGATCTTTTTGTTACTTCAAAGCCCCACTTCTGGTTTTGAATGATATATGTACATTTTTTTGTAACAGGTTTTGCCTCCCACCACATTCTTTTAGTATTCTAGCAGGGGTACTTTTGTATGATATTAAATGAAAAACCAGGTGAGTTTTCATGTTTTATTATAAATCTCTTTTGAATTAAATGATCATTTCAAAGTAAACGTCACTTTTTTCGTCAAACATCAAATATTTTTCTTCATTATAACAAAAGTACGGATAAGTTTCACACTTCACTAAGATAGAAATTATGAGAAATGATAAGTAAAAACGATAATGAGAACTTCTTGGAACAGATTTTCAGTACTTTTCGACCTTTTATTATAAAGAAAATAGAACGAAACTATAAGAATGACAAGTGAAACGGCAATTTTCTTCGATTAGAACCAAAATAAAGAACAAATCATTCAATGGTAACCAAGATTATAAACATTTGAGAAGCTATTTGCTTCAAATATATGTCAGCCACTTTTTCGTTTCGAATATAAACTATACTAATAAAAATAAATCCTTCTATAAACTGGAGATTTGTGATCTTGCGTTATTCGATATTTTCGATACCCTAAGTGGTCCGAACGTGACAAATGACCATAAATCGAACACTTGTTGACAAAACACAAATGCGTGGGAATTGGGTTCTTGAAATACTTATGAATGCTTTTTGAGAGCAAAATCAGGGGGCAGGGCGTCAATAGTCGTCGAGAGCTCCCCGGGATTGCTAACACAACTGAGGGAAAAAAAACAAATTCCTGACATATATACCACCCATTGATCCCTTTGATCCTATGCTTACCTGATTCAGAACGATCCGGGAACAAGCGAAAATTAATGATCTTTCAATCATGTTCACAAAAATTTTTTGTCTTATATTATGTGGATAAATGTAATCTAGATTATAAAAATTATAAAAAAATGGTTCAAGGCTTTGAGACTTCCTAATTCAATAACAATTAATAAACAAATTTCACTCTGTCCAAATGCGGTCATTTTGACGATTTTTACTGTTTCACCCTAATCTACGAACAGTTTCTCCAGAAATCAGACGAGCACAAACTATAAACGCATTGCTATATTTTATTTGCGCGTTTCTACATCGAAGGAATGCACTTCTACAAATATTGCTTTTGCTCATATTCCTAGATAACGATGTTTACATTTCAGAATTCACTAATGAGTTAAAACTACATATTTCTTTCTATGATAGCAAGAAATTTTTTCTCTATCTTTATAGACGCCGTCTAGGGTTTCAGTTTCCTTGTACCCTCTTTCTTTGAAGTATTCCAGAAAAACCGACACCGAAGCCATCCTCGGCCAATATTGGTGACATTATAAATCCCTCGTCACCTAGACGATAAGATATTTGACTTCTTGGCTATCCTGAAGGGATTCGAAAACGATTACGTTTACAAAACGAAATATCCTTATTGTTTATTACAAAAAACCAAAGATTATCATATTAACAGAGACGAAATTTGATTTAAATGATTTTTATTACCTTAATTCATCATGTATACACCTATACAAAAAAATGGCCAAGAAACGTCCTTATATTCTTATCAAACGTCCAGGGATAGATTTGGCACCGCTATTCCGTAGAGCAGAAAACCTTTTCAAATTGATTTTCGAGTATCGAAATTTATGGGATGTTGGTCCCAATGTTGAGCCATAATGTGGGAGCTACATTACACTTTTAGTCAAGCGTTATTTCAGTTCAGCATTCCAAATTTCTAGTGCGAAATTAAAATGTGTAATATTCAAATGTAGGATCCAGTCAGTGTTAAAAAAGTACTTCTTATTGATATTTTACAGAAACCGGAAAATGTTAAATGAATTCTGTCGAAGTACAAATTTCGGTGTCTATTTCTCAGAAAGAAAGTCCAGATGTTTGGTATTAAAGCAGAGAGAATGTGGCAACAAATTTTAAGACCGGGATTGGTACCTACTTCGGCTATGAACTCTTGTCGACATCGTAAAATGAGCCAGCATTTGGGATTTCCAGGCTTTCGCCACCATAAATTTTATGCCTGGGATAGGTACCTACTGTGACCGTGAACATTTGTCGACATCGTAAATGAGCCTGCATTTGGGATTTCTACGAAATTAGCAGGCCGAAACTTGGAAACTCATAAACAGGAAACGATATATTTTTTTTAGATACTCGAAAAAATAATGATATTTTTACTATACGACTATGTATCTAATTCTGGTCATTTTCTGGGAAATCTCCAAAAACCATATTTTTATGTCCCTTCAATTTTTGGTAAATTGGTAATTTTTCTGTTGAATGCACGACAAGTTTTTTCGATCACTCTTTCATTTTCACCGTACAAAATGAATAAATCCAAGAAGACATCATTGAGATAACTCGTTTTATCAATGCAAATTTCGAATGAATATTTTAATTCATAGTCACATGTGAATTATATAAAGGAAAGAAAAACTCATCTAGAGAAAAAATTCTTCCGTTTTCTTTGGATGAATTAAAAATGGCAATGAGTAAGTTGAAGAAAGGTAAAGCTGCAGGTTTTGATGAAATATATCCCGAATATATACAAAATTTGGGGACTTCCTCTTTAAAGTGGTTACTCAATTTTTTCAATAACATCTTAATATCATGCAAAATTCCTAAAGAGTTCAAAAAAGCCAAAATCATCGCAATATTAAAACCTGGGAAATCAGCAGAAAATCCTGCGAGCTATAGACCAATTTTTTTACTAAATGTTTGTTACAAAATTTTGGAACGACTCATTTATAACAGAATACAACCTGTCATTGATAATCATCTTCCACTCGAAAAAATGGGGTTCATACCAAACAGAAACTGTTGTGATCAAGTCCTAACCATAACAACAAATATTGAAGGTGGTTTTCAAAACCGCCTCAAAATTGGAATTGCTTTCGTAGATCTATCGGCTGCATACGATACTGTATGGAAACAGGGCTTGATTTACAAATTATATAAAATTATAAAAAATGATTCCATCATAAAACTGATCGACTGTAGGCTATCGAATAGATATCTTAAAGTGGTTCTAGGAGAAAAAGGTAGCAAATCCAAAATTTTAAATGACGGTCTACCACAAGGTTCTGTCTTATCACCGTTACTATTTAATCTCTATATCAGTGATTTACCTAATACAACATCAATAAAATTTATATACGCTGATGATTTTGCACTTTCTGCTCAGCATAAAGATTTTCAAGAAATTGAACGAATTTTAACAGATAGCTATTTTAAATAGTTATTTTGAAAACTGGCGTTTGAAATTAAATCCATCAAAAACGGAAATATCTTGTTTCGATTTAGATAACCACCGAAAATCTACAAAATTAAAAGTACTTTTCAAAGGACGTGAACTACATCATAACTTCTAACCTACATATCTTGGAGTCACTTTGGATACACCTTTGACGTATAAATATCATCTGGATAAACTTAAGCAGAAATCAAAGAGTTGTTGTAATATTTTACAGAAACTGGCGGGCACTAATTGGGGTCCAAATGCTAATATTCTTCGAATATCAGCTATGGCTTTAATTTATCCTACAGCGGAATATTGTACTCCAGTTCGGAAAAATAGTTATCATGTATCGAAAGTAGACTTTCAGTTAACTGAGGCGATGAGAATAATATCGGTCACAATAATGTCTACCCCACTTATTTGGCTACCAGTTTTATCAAATATTCCCCCCTCGGACCTTAGCAGACAGAACTTGACGAAAAAACTATTTGATAAATTTTCATTACATCCAGAAATATTCTCCATCACTAATATTCTACGACAACCACCAACCCTTAGACTTAAGTCTAGAAAACCCTCTTGGATGGAAGAATATCTTCATGAAGTTTTCGAATTGAACGAAAAGTGGATACAGCGCTGGTTTAATACCGAAAATAACTTATTTAACAACATCGTGACAGATCCCACGAAAAAAGTACCTGGATTTCATCTTCCTAGAAGAATATGGTCAGCTCTCAACCGTTTGAGGAGATGTAATCAAAGATAGCTGGAGGATTCATGAAAATACACACTGCGGATAAAGAAGTGATTGACTGGATACTCAAGATTAAAGGTACGGCATCTCAGGATGCGTGACTAACTATCGTCGCCTCAGACGACGACGGCCGAGTTTTGAACGCGGACGATGCATCGCAACCCCGGCACCTCAGGGAGCGGTGGAACCGTCAGTCGTCGAACGAGAGGAACATGAGTTTAGCGGTGGTTTGTGGTGAAAGAAAAGTTTCATGGCAAACTGATGCTTTAAATAAATATTTTAAATTGGCTACGTTTTCTTAAATACTTTAAATGTTTCATTTGTATGTGTTTTTATATTCTTTCTATATTTATTTGATTCTATATTTAAAAAAATTTGAAAACGGATACGCTTGGACATTTTCCAGAAGCATATCTTCGTCTTCAACCGAAAAAAAGTCGCACATTTCAGCTCGTAACATATTAACCAATGGATAAAATCGTCGACGTTGACGGCGCTAATCTGAAATCTGTAGACCAGTCGACGGCGAACCGCTCCGTTTGTGCCGTCGGCGTTCGAAACGCAGCCTGAGATGCCGGGCCGAATAGATTCCTTGTATTTAGTACATGTGTGCGGTGATTAGATTTGTAGACGAAAAACGCGGACCGCAGCGGCAGTAAGTCACGCATCCTGAGATGCCGTACCTTAAGATTTTATGAATTTTATTTTTGAAATAATTAGTTAAAATTGGCATACGAATAAATAAATAAATTGATAATTTTTTTTTGAGTGGCAAATGTGTTTGTTTTGGATGTTATCTATGTTAATTTCTTCACAGGTTAAGATCATTATTATATTACGGCACAAGAAAATCAAAATCTCTTGAATGATTGATTTCTGATGAAAATAATTAGTTTATTTTTCGGATGGATCTGGTTTTCAAGGAAAAAACACTTCTATATCGACAAGCTAGGACGAGCAAACCATCGTGTGTATAAACTTAATAATTATTATAAAATTAGTGTTCACAACATATTTATTTTAATGCGCGAAAAGATCTACAAATGCGGCTTTTGATGATTTCCCAGAAAATGACCACAATTAGATAAATAGTTGTATAGTAAAACTGTCATTTATTTTTCTGAGTATTTTAATCCTATTTGAAAAAAAGTTGGTGTTGCCATTTGAAAAAATTGAAATTTTGACGTTTTGAAATTTGCGATTTCGACCCAAGTTCTGGAGCAGCCTGTATCAAGATACCGTCTAATTTTTTTTTCCTCTGAAGCCCCGTCATCTTATTCACAATAGTTTGAGAAAAAAATGTAATTTAAGTGAACGTACCTTAAATATTCAAGGATAGGTTACATTACGTTTTCACTGAAAATTCCAAAAAGAATGCAAATAATTTGGTAAAAAAAGGAGATAGCGAAAAATTTTTCCGATAAAACATTCCGCAAATTTAACGAGCCGTCTGAATAAGTAGAAAAATACAGAATGTTACATTTAAAATAACGAAGTTGATTTCAACTTCCGGTATAATCGGAAGTACTACCAGCATGAGAATATTTTATAACTGTAGATCACATTCTCAGAACCCGATGTACAAAATTTCGTAGAGATTGAGCTATTAGTTTTCTAAAAACCTCTGATGATTAAGGTAATGTGAGACATACTGTATAAGATGACGACGAAATTTATGAAGGAACACATTTTATTCGCCGAATGAGTACAAACACAGAATAGCACTTATTTACAATTACTAGTAAGAATTGGATGGCTCTCATGAGAAGGAAATCTTTTCTTTTATATTAAACGTTATCTTTTTATTCCACGAATTTCTGATGATAAGATTTCTACGGAGAAAGTCTTTGCATTCATCATTGTTTATTCATTTCTATGAATTACAGAAGTTTATCTTTAGGTCAACTACGATTTTGATTTCTTGTTTTATCAATTTCCTTTAGGCTACTATATTATATTTCTTCATATTAAATATAAGGAATATGATATAATTATATTAAATAATACATTGCTCTGCGAAAAAAAATGTGGTTTGTGTCTTTAGAATGTAGAAATATAAGCACGTTCATTCGTAGTAATGCGTGAATTTTATCTCGAAAAAATGCAGGTACTGCCTTTCAAATTAGATCAATTTGTTATTTGCTCCTAAAATCTTTTGACATACTCTCCTAATTCCGTAAATTTGAAAATTAAAAATGAATGAGACAATAACTATAACAATTATTTGTGACATGGATTTTAAGGTCAAATAATAAATTGACCTAATTTAAGAGGAATCATCAAAAATACAATTCGGATTCGATTACAAATGCTACGCCGCGCCGTTTGTTTTCAAGATACAATTCACGAAATAGTCAGGCCCGTCTTCCCCACTGGGCACTATGGGCACGTGCCCTGGGCCTCGCGATCGAATGGGGCCCCCTAATTCCTGCCAGCTTACCAAATGATAATCGATATTTAGGTACTACCGAAAAACATTAATTTTGAAAAATTTAATGATAATGACTTACTACAATACCTACGCTTATTAGCTTTAGTTTGCCGCATACCTTTGTACAACATAGCTTGAACTTTTTGACAGATGGGTCAGTAATGGGAAACAGAAAATATCTATTGGTGTAAAAAATATGTTTGCTAAATATGTGCCTATATGTATGTTTTAAACTATTCAAAATAAATTTATTCATTCATCAGTCAATTTAATTGCATAAAAATATTGGATAGGTAAGAGACCATTGATTTCAGTTTTTTTATTCAACTTTACTTTGAAGCAATAAAAACCACCTAAGAGTTTCCGAAAATGCTTGAGTCTTTAATAGGTACTTTTGTGTTGTGTGTGTTCTTATGATTATTAACAATTTTTAAAATTATTAAAATAAGGAAATATTGTTCGTCGTTGCAAAGTTACATCGATTTCAGATTTGACATCCGTCAAAAAGATCAAACTATTAAATGCAACTATAAACAGGGTATAAGTACTCCACTCTCGCTTAAAAATGAGGTTTTCCGATATTATTTTGTTTAGGTTAATTTAAATACCTATAGGTACGGTTATTATTGGGAACGCAGTCAAATATCTCTGGATAAGAAAATAATTTCTAATTAGTGCATCGGAGATGGTGACACCTCTGAAGAAGCTTCCCACTTGTGCAAGCAAAACGTTAGGAAGCAATTCTAACAGACGACGGCCGTTACACCCGATAAAAACAGTGTTAAAGCATTATGTATTCGCAAATTAAAGAACAATGAAAGCGTCGAAAGAAAATGGTTGCTGTATTCACTTTCCAAATGCTTTGTATCTTGTTTTTCATGCTGCTTATTTAACCCCAATGATGTTAATCTTTCATCTCGGAATGGATGTAATGATTCGAAGCATTTTAATCACATAATTTTAACACATGAAAATAGCCCAGCGCATAAGCAATCTTTGATGACTTATCTGGCACGAAGTAAAGCGGTTGGTAGAGTAGATATAGACTTATTATCTCAACATCAAGAAGGAGTGGATTACTCGAGAAACTTACTTAAACGTAGCTGTTGTAAAATTTTTGGCTTCATTTTTTCCATTTCGCGGCGACAATGAAATCCTAGGATCTCCAAACAATGAACATTATTTGGGTTGTGTGGAATTATTGAGTGAATTTGATCCGTTTCTTGCAGATCACTTAAAAAATTTTTCGAAGCCTGGAAAGGGTAACATTTCTTATCTATCAGCAAATATCTGTAATGAGTTTAATGAAGTAATGGGAAAACAGGTTCTGACTACAAGGATCTATCTCAAAGACCAAGATACGTCTTGTTTCTTCTACGGAAGCTCACGGCAGACTTTTTTTGATGGCTCTGCGCTATCAGTCCAATTGAATGGAAAAGAGTGATTCAACGTAGAAACCTTTCTCCCAATAATCGATACTTTGAGTGATCATCTAAAACAGCGATCAAGTTCATATGAGACCGTTAGTCTCATACGTTTCAGTTTATTTTTTCACATAAAAACTCTGAATTCCAAAGAGATACGACAAAGATGCAAAGATTTTTCTGAAATCTATCACGAAGATGTAAATGAAAAAGAGTTGGAAATAGAATGTCAACATTAAAAAGAATACTCAAAAAATGTCCACAGTGAAAATGAAGCACCTAACAGTGCACAGGAAGTATATAATCCACTGAAGCAAAACAAAATTGAAGACACATTCCCTAACGTAGAAATTGCATTGAGAATATTTTTAAGCACGATGGTAACTAACTGCAGCGGAGAACGCTCCTTCTGCAAATTGAAACGAATAAAAAATGAATTAAGAAGTACAATGCTTCAAGAGAGATTAACTAGTTTGTCGCTGATGTCCATAGAATGTGATATTCTCAATACCATAGATTTTGAAGAAGTGATTAACGATTTTGCTCATCTTAAATCTAGAAGGGTACTTTTGCAATCAACATAGAATTAATCTAATGATTTTATGCTAAGCGAGTTACTTTTGTAGATTATTTTTTATATTTCCTATTTTTTTATAGTTAGTAACTAAATAAAAATAAATTTAGAACCTTGTTTGTCTACTTTCTTTATCTACTATAACTAAATAGTGTTTTCTCAAGGTCATAGGGGCCCCATGATCCTAATGTGCTCAGGGCCTCAAATAGTTTAAAGACGGTCCTGGAAATAGTACGAATGAATGATAATAGGTCGCCTTTTCCATCAACGCAATAGAACGAACACGATCGCTTGCACTTGGCCACGAATCATCATCGCTAACGCGCAAGCGTTAAACAGGCCGTCACCGGGTGTATCCCCACCGCCGTGGTTCGCCCCACCAACAGTCGCTTGTGCCGGTACGCGGGGTACCTCGTAGTCATGATACAAAGAATTACAAGATATGTCCTTTAGAAATCCCATTTTCGTTTTGTTCGCGCATCACTGACTGACGTCACATCCAGTTGGAGAGGGAACTTCTCGTGGCTGTTCGCAAGCTTTGTTTATGTAATCAGAGTCGCAATTTCTCTTTCATGTTGATATTATACTATTATAAAATGCATTCACGACTAGTAGATTTGGCCTTATGATTATTAAACCAAACCGTATCGCTGTGAGATTCTTTAAAATATACAAAGCATCGAGAATAAAAATACTTGATTGTTTTTAGGGATTATCTAAAACTAATTAAATATGGTTTTTATCTAGTACAAAAAAAAGCTATTTGCTAGGTTTAAGAATATAAAAAATTTCGTCTAATGATTTATTTTGAGAGAATGTGCCCATTACCGAAATTGCATTTCCACATTGATATTTATCCAAAACCCAGTATTTACTATTCACGAATTTTATAAGATTTCGCGTCGTAGATGAATATCCTATTTTTGATCGAATACTCCAACCAACTATCTTCTTATTTGCTAAAACTTTTGGCACCCTTTAAGAAACATGTTTTATGTTGACAACAGTCAACGTTACTTTATATAGAAATTGTCAACTCTGTTTAAGATAGTTCCATAATTATAATAGTAGGACTTAAGTAATGTTATGGGGTTTCGAACATTATTCGGTGTAATATTTTCTCGAAAATTCGTTTTTCTCGAAATTGTTGAAGGAAGAATCCGAATAATTAATATCGAAACGTTATTTACTTCATCGCGGTAGAGAGATCTGATAAAAAGATGTGTTCTTCCTATTTCACGAAATTATCTGATGATATTCAATCGGTGAAAATAAAACGAACAATTACAGTGCGCATTTTATTCATAGATATTATACCTCACTGACTTATTACATCTAGAACATAGTTAAAATCGACCGCAGAGGAAACATCATTTCCAGTTCATTTAAAACGTGTTAAATCGATTGAATATCGATCATTTTGCGAACAACTGCTCAGGCAGAATATGTCTGAGTTATTCTGCTTCGGAAAAAACATCTATATTTCACATGCTTGTAAAATCCAGCATCGCAATTAGGAAAATGAATGCAAAACCCTATGATTCCCGTGCGAATAGCATACGAACGGTCGGTATTTACTCTCTCACTGACGTCGACAAGTGGGAGGAGCGACTGCGTAAGGACATATCTTATAATTCTTTGTATCATGAACGGTCGGTATTTACTCTCTCACTGACGTCGACAAGTGGGAGGAGCGACTGCGTAAGGACATATCTTATAATTCTTTGTATAGGCGCGAGGCCGGAAGTGGCGGTCGGCCAATGCGGCGCGACTTGTGTTCGCGTGTGTATGCGGGCGTGCTCTCTCGCGGTTGTTGTACGAGCTGTCAGGAAATTGGGTCGGTAACAGTCCCCCCTCCGTTGACAGCCCGTAAAAAACATCTATATTTCACATGCTTGTAAAATCCAGCATCGCAATTAGGAAAATGAATGCAAAACCCTATGATTCCCGTGCGAATAGCATACGAACGGTCGGTATTTACTCTCTCACTGACGTCGACAAGTGGGAGGAGCGACTGCGTAAGGACATATCTTATAATTCTTTGTATCATGCGTGCGAATAGCATACGAACGGTCGGTATTTACTCTCTCACTGACGTCGACAAGTGGGAGGAGCGACTGCGTAAGGACATATCTTATAATTCTTTGTATCATGCCTCGTAGTCGTGTACCGTGCTAGTTCAAGTCGAGTTGTCGGAGTGTTAATACGTTGAAGAATTTCGAGTTATGTCGGTACTCGGTATAAATCGCGTTAATTCCACATGTTCTTTCGATCTAAAAAAGGCACAATGAAAAGTGAAGTGATATGGCAAAATTCGAATTCCAGTACGATGCCAACGAACGAAGGTATGAATTTTTACACAAACTATCGCGCGGACGCTACATTATCTCAATACTTGTCTTAAGGTGCGTCCAGTAGGCTTAGTGCGAGTTTTATTCGATGATCGAGTAACTTCTCGATGCCGTACGTCGAGAATCCGATGGTCGCGTCGTAATATGAATAGATGCGAGTGCGAGTACTAACGCGAATATTCGATTCGCAAACCGTTTACTCACTATTTGCTGCGAGCGATATAAAGGTTGCCAGTGATGTTGCGTGATATATTTTCAACTTTTAAATTGAGATTTATAGAATAAAACTTGAATAATATATTTTGTAACTCAATAAAAACCTTTCCCGAATTTGTTTACGTTAAAGTAATAAATTATAATTGGGTGGGACAAAAAATTGTTTGGGTTACCCGCTAGAACGAGGGTTCTAACACTATCGTTATTTGAGACTATAGACGTAAAATTGATTTCGGTGAGTGAACACGAATTTTTTGAAAATGAAAACGAGTCCGCAACAATTCGAAATACTTGTTACGTTTATGGAAGAGTAAGTAGTAAATATGTTTGTGAAATTGATTGCCGATTGTTAAAGTGAAGTTGTGATAAATTATTGTGTGTTTTAATTAGACATGGGGATATAACCAAACCATCATCTTGTTCAAAAGGGCGAATGAAAACCTTACAGTTGTGGGAAAAAATAACAACCCTTTTGAACAGTGACGGGAGTGGCGATACAAAAACCACAGAAAAGTGGAAAAAGGTAAGCTGTATTATTGTATTTTCGGTAAAGTAGATAATTTATTATTTTTTAAATAATAAAATTACTTATATAGGGTCTGGAGCGATTTTAAGAATAATACGAAAAAAAAAGCAGCCCGAATACATAGAGGAGCGACAGGTACTGGCGGAGGGCCTGCGTTGATTTCGAAACTTTCCAATCTTGAGGAGAGAGTTTTAAAAGTCATTGGAATACACTTTGCAACAGGCTTGGAAGTGCCTGAAGCAGGAACTTCTCAGGTAATTTTTCTATCACCAACAAATTTTGAGTACACAAAAATCGTTCGTCCCCTTTTCCTATTTCTTACATTTTTTTAAGGAAACTCCAGTGCATAATATTGCAAGTAGCTTGGAAGAAAACAGCCCAATAATTTATGAATGTGAGTTTCTGGATGTAAATATTGCAACTTCATTGATTAATAATTTTTATTTCTTAGGCATTGAGTCATGGAATCAGCCGGGGCCTTCTACTCGACCAGACCCCACCATCAATTCAATCATGGACTCAGATATAGATCTTGAAACAGGTAAGTTAATGACAAGTTTTTCTTTTTTATAATCATAAAATTAGAATTTCTTCATTGCATCGCATGCGATACTATGATAATCCTTTACAACACTTATTAGGATATTAACGAAACTAAATCAAATTATACAGATACTGCAGATGTGTCCACTGCTCCTCCGGAAATCTATGTTGCCGTACCTGAAAATTCGTCGCAGCGTCGATTATCTCAGAAACGTAAGGTACCAAAAAGGACAAATGCAGAAAAAGCGGCTGAACAATTCGCAAATTCCGACACTGAATGGCGAGCATTCAGGATGCAGCGACACCAGGATTACATGGAAATGAGAAGAGAGCAGAATAGAATAAGAAATTTAGAAATAGAAACCCAAAGACAATGGCAAAGCGTGGCCGCAAAAACTTTAGATATTTTGGATAAGATTGTAGATAGATTTTGTAGAGATTAGATTAGTTTCAATTTAATTGTTTTATTTTTTTTTATTTTATAATATTTTTTTTTAATACAGATAAATTTTCTCCACATAAAGTAACTCTTACTAAACTTGTTCTATCGTTTTATTCATTCAAATAATGATAGTTCCTCTTCACTTATAGCTATCGAGAGATGAAATTGCAGTTATTGTTGCAACATTCGCACTAATTGATCCCTTAGTGCTCTGCCCCGGATTAAATCCCTGGTCAAAGTCCTCTCCACCTCTAAATTAGATCTTTGATTGGCGTCAGTATAAACAGGTTCAAAATCTGAAAGAAACATAATGCTTTCAAGAAATAATCAAAAATTAAGAATTATGTGTCCTAAGTTTCAGATATGGGTACAGTTTCATACCCATAATTTTCGTAAGCTTTTTAATACCTACCCATATTTTCTACATCATCGTCTTGAGTTCCAAATGCAATGCTCAAATTGTGAAGAACACAACAAGCTTGAATGATTCTCGCACATTTCAGTGGCTTATAATGTAGCGCACGATCTTTACTCAAGCATCTCCACCTATTTTTCAACCTTCCAAATGTATTCTCTATTACAACTCTAGCTGTCATATGCTTTTTATTGTAATTCTCTACAGCTGTATTTGGTGCGGAATCTAATATAGGTGTCATAAGCCATGGTCGTTGGGGATAGCCTGAGTCTCCTATGATATGAAAAAATATGCATTATTTCACATTTTCTATATCCAGACAAAATTTTTACCTAAAAGCCACACTGTTTCCCCATTCCGGTGTAACGTTTGCATAAAATCATTCAAGCTGCTGTTTTCCCAAACGAAGGAGTCATGATTAGCTCCTCCAAACTTGGCATTGACACTTAGAATTCTGTATTCGTCATCACATACCTACAAAATACAAAACATGGAATAAAATGATGAAGCTCAAGTTTGAGCTCACAAATAATTTGTTTGATATACCTCTTGTTCTTTGACTGTATTGGCAGTATTGATGCGTTCAAACGAAGATTTGAAAAAAAGAAATGATGATATTCAAAATGATGAGAATATTTTTTTACTTTATCGAAAAATTCAATTGTATTTCGTTCCATTCAATATCGAATTAATTTCAAGATGCAATTTGAAGAGAATGTATGGCAAATTTTCTCACAAAAACATGACTGTAACCTTTCAAAAAAATTTTAATATTTTACCATCTGAACATTCAGCGAATGATAATGTTTCCGGCAATAATATTGGTGCTCGACTTCTTTCGGTGGAGCAACTATTCGGAAATGACTTCCGTCGATGCACCCCACTACCCCTGGTATCCCATATTTGGCATAAAATCTAAAAAATGGTAATATTTGAAAAATCATTTCTACAAAATCGGAATCGGATAGTTTTTTATCGCTTTAAAGTTCCTTTACCTCTGAGCGACCACTTTCCTAGCATTTGGACTGTCGGGAAACCGAATATATTTGTCGATCATATTTTTATGGTTGAGGGCCTCTGTGATTTCTTCGATGTACGAACTGCACATTTTTTGTGATAGATGTTTTGCTACTCCCACTGGGCGTTGATAACATCCAGTAGCAAAAAACATTAATGCCGTCAATACCTTCAAAAATATGTCCGCATAAATGTATAATACGATTCGCTGCACTTTCAAGTAATGCAAATTTTAAATGAACTTACCTTCAATTCCAGAGTAACCCGTTGTGAAGATCTTGCATTTGTTCTTAGCTTCAACTCTTCACATAAAAAACAAAAAAGTTCTTTCGAAAAACGATAATTCCGCCTAAATTCGCTTTCGGTAAGATCCAATAGCGGATTCTTACGAAGTCGACTTTGGGAACGAATACGGCACATATGATTATGATCATCTCGATCCGAAGCTACCGACAACATCCTCCAAGCAAAAAAATTGCGCGATTCCATCTTTAATGAATGAAAATCAAGAAAACTTATCGAGAACGAATAAGCAAGCGAGCGCTCTCACTATAAAAATCTTGGTGAAGGCAAACCTAATACGCAAACGACGAAGTCGTCGCATTAACGGTAGTAAATGTAACTGGCACTCGCAAAAATGCCGAAACGCTTCGATTTAACGTATTATTCGATAAGTCACGTTTCGTGAAATAAACATTTGAATCTCGCACTCGGAAAATTTGTTTTTAAAAGTGACCACTATGCGGCGCTGATAAATTCCCCTACTAAGGCCGGCCGCACACGCACGGGTGTCTGAATCTGAATTTCGGATCGATTACACGTTAATAAAGACACCGAACACGTTCAAAAATTTTCGTTTCGAATCATTTCATTGTCGCGCATGGAGGGTTTATATGATATTTTGAAATATTAATTTATCGGACTCGTATTTATTACGTTGGTAAGTATTATGATAAGGCACATCGAAAACAACGTCTTGTCTTTTTTTTTATTATTTTCCGATAACAAATACGCAATGGCAGTTAGTTCTTCGTCATTCATCCCGATACGAAGGTCCGCTGTACGCTACTGAACTGCTTGAAGCCTATATTCATAATATAAACAACCGAACGTGTACTTTCGGTTGTTTATATTATGAATTTTTGAACGTGTTCGGTGTCTTTATTAACGTGTAATCGATCCGAAATTCAGATTCAGACACCCGTGCGTGTGCGGCCGGCCTAATTCGCGTTTACTTACACGGCATCGAGATCGAATTAAAACTCGCACTAAGCCTACAGATACGTTCGAGGCAGCGAGCTAATTGCCGTACCGAGGCGGTGCGGTCGTAAATAAGAAATACAGCAAAGGACCGCTTATCTCATGTGAAGCCATTAACAAATTTCAGGAGACCGTATCATATTACCAGTCGAGGATTTCGTCGAACAGAGGTCAAATTTCGCGTTTAACATCGACTTTTTTTGTTTCGATTTATTCCTATTTGTGAATTGAAAGAAAAAAACGAACAGTGAGCGACGATTAATTATCTAATATCTCTCCAAGCATCCTCTTCTTTCACCACATTCATATTCAATTTCTCATGTTTTCTTCCATAGAACCCGACGTAGTCTATCTCTTTAATAAAACTCAACACTTTTTCGTTTGACCCACTCATATCGATGTTTAAAAATGAATGAGCCGCATTTCTTTCAAAATGTTCTAGCAAGTTACAGTTTTTCGAATTCGTGGAAAAAACCTTGTGGGGAAAAATGATCGACTATCCGCTTTCTAAAATCAACCCTCTTTCCAAGAAAAACGGATATTGACGGTTCGACAGCTACAATATTATATTGTTCACAATGCAATAAACGTTGAAAAGATGACATTTAGAAAGCGACCGTAGGTCAATTTGATTTAATAAGTCTGAAAAATTTGTTTTCATCTATTTCAAATTATGGAAACATGGATTAATAGATTACATTCGCTGCAAATTCACTTAATTGGAATAATTTCAAATTCATTTGGACTCGGAATATTTTCATTGTTCCTTTCGGGAAATTAAACCAACTTTTCGATAGTGTGGTCGCAAATGAACCAACAGTAAGCAATGGTTCAATTCTCTATAAATTTGTGTGTGCACAAAACTATGGAGAAATGGAAAGATCTGCTTTTATAAATACATTTTTAGAATAGATTGTTGCAACAGAACAGATAACGTTATTAATGGGAAATACATCTCCTAAATTTCAATCTCATTCCGCAAAGTGCAAAAAATTTTTTTAGAAATTAGATTAATTTAATCGATCTCTATTAATAAATCGATCCGCTTTTGAATTTTAATGATTAATTTTTTTTGCATCATGAAATATATACATCCTTGTTGCAAAATATAAAAAAAAACATAAGTTGCAGTCGCATTTCGCAAGTCGTTTTAATGTTTCGAAAAAAGAAAAGCAAAATGTATTCACTCGTTCACATGCCGCGGTTCCAAATTCGCCGTACCCACCCCAAGCGGATCGGTCCCGTACGGATGTTGAACGTTCGGTGAACTGTTTACCTCTCTAGGATCCTTTTGTGAGGTCGTTTAAAATACTGCCTTGCTCTAATATGGACGGGTCGAAAATTTGACAGGCGTTCGTTCGGTACTTAATATGTCACCCAAAGCCGTTAGGCCAACCGCACACGGGGTGATTTCGGTGAAAGAAATTTCGATAATTCGGTGGTCGGCACTTATGTTTATGCGTCATAAATTCTGTTAATCACCTAGCCTCGTCGCGAGGTTTCTCGGCTAGGAACTGATAGTCCAAGATCCGGCTGTCGATTTTGGTGGGGATAAGATCTCGCGATGAAACATTTTTTAAATTAAAGATTATTGTGAATATAGTACATTCCCCCTGGGCTGCCTATCGAAAACTGGCCGCATATACCTTAAATTAATTATCTAACCTGCACAAATTTACGAAAAAAGTGGTGATAAGATCTCGCAATGAGTTTAGCACCATTCGACTGGGAATAATATAAGGATTCCAAAAAACGTAGGCTGCCCGATCAAAACCGGCCGCAACTTAGGGGCTGCCAGGTTTAAAGATGTGGGTTTTTTTCGATATTATAAGCGAAATGCTTTTTTTGTAATGAATTTTATACCAAAATGAAGGTTGAATCGTACTGATCACGAAAATAACCGACTCACCCACGAAAAATGATCGCTAACAGCCCTTAGGACGATTTAAATTAGTTGCATTTATTGCGTGTTGAGAGATTAATCTCATTGTCGAAGCACGTGAATGCGAGAAGGGAAGCCGACGAATTTCTGTTTATAAACATTTCTGCTTGTTTGGGCTACTGTAACATTATACTTGTGTCATATAAATTCCTTATTATTTATTCATTGCATCACAAGATATTGATATCTAAATTACAGCCGTGCTACTTATTTGTCTTTTGATTAGCCCTGTTTGAAATTAATATTTTGTACGGATATCAATTATTTTCGATGAAGTATTTCATTTTCAATGAGTGGTTAAAAATACATGTTCTAATAGAATTTCAGCAGGAAATGGTTCTTGAAGAGGGTGAAAAACATATATTGTTTGGCAATGAACTGCAAATTCTTCCTTATAATTTTTTTTTAAGACATGGAAATTTTTATAACATCGGATATGGTAGCCCTCTGTTTTCAGTGATGTATCATTCAGTACTATATCACTGTACACAAAATTTTTTTTTTACGAAAAGTTAACATTAACTTGCATTTTTCGTATTTTTCTTGGGTAAATTCCCTCAATTCACCACCGCTATGACACAAGAAACACTTATTCATCTTCGACAGCCGCTTCAAAAATAAATAAAAATTCAATATCGCACGATGAGTGAATGCAATGTTCAGAGAATTGAATGAACAAAAACAAATTTGCATGACAGAGTATAATTTACAGTAACTTAAACACTCATTGATGTTTATAAACAAAAATTCGTCGGCTTCCCTTGTCGCATTCACGTGCTTCGACAATGGGATTAATCTCTCAACACGCAATAAATGCAGCTAATTTAAATCGTCCTAAGGGCTGTTAGCGATCATTTTTCGTGGGCGAGTCGGTTATTTTCGTGATCAGTACGATTCAACCTTCATTTTGGTATAAAATTCATTACAAAAGAAGCATTTCACTTATAATATCGAAAAAAACCCACATCTTTAAACCTGGCAGCCCCTAAGTTGCGGCCGGTTTTGATCGGGCAGCCCAGGTGGAATGTACTATATTCACAATAATCTTTCATTTAAAAAATGTTTCATCGCGAGAGCTTATCCCCACCAAAATCGACAGCCGGATCTTGGACTATGAACGTTGCGTTAGAAAACGTGTTTCGGGATTGAGATACGGGTTTATTTTCGTATTTCGATACCTTCAGCGGAATGGTACGTTTAAAAGGGAACATGTCGGTTCCGTAGGATCGCAATTTCGTGATATGGAAATGCGTTGAATATTTTTTTTCGTATGTAATTTTGATTTGTATGTCTAAATCGGACATTACATTGTTATTTTGCAATTTCAAGTGGGCATATAGGTTGATTACGCAATAATTGAAAACCGAAGGAATTGAATAAAGAATGAATGAGAAATTTTGTTTTGCGGAAATGTAGTTGACTTTGGAAAAATAGGGGGTTTTTCAATTTGAAAAAATGGAGAATGAAACGAGGTTAATAGAATAAATATTTTAAAAGCACCCTCTCCTTAAAAATTTTGTCCTGCGTTTGCGGATCAATATTTATTGTACTATAAAAATCGGACCATTCAGAAACGATTCGTATATTGCCGGAGCATAATAAAACGTTTCTGCCGAAGTTCGTTTTATCTATTTCAACGTTCGCAAATCCGCGTTTTTGTCACAGCTACTGAAAATTATCGGTTCAATCATATTTGCTGAATTTTTAAATATGAATGAAGCATATTATCCAATATACTAATATAAATCCGTTTTACAGTTAAAATCGTACGTTATTTTATTTTTCTGTTTAGATGGTTCATAGTAATATTGTTATATTTGTTGTAAATAAGTAAATTTATTATCATGTAAGTTTGCAAAAGCAACAAGTGGCGCCATCTATTGCGGTATATTAAGAAAAGCGTTGTATGTTGGTTGGTAATATATATGTGTGCTGAGGAAGAATAAAAAATAATAAAAAATCAAAAGTAATCTTTAAATTCGATCCACCAATCTCAACATGGTAGCAGAGCGTGGTTAGAAGAAAACTGGAGTGAGAAGTGAAAAATTAATATAAAAGGTGCAATGAATAAAAAATATACGTAGAAAAAAACTTTGAGGTTATATAGTTACGCGTGCATCGATAGAAATTATAGTAAAAATACATAAATTTACTCTAATAAATCATCATCGTCGGCAAAATGGCTAAACAAACAAAGGTGGAAGATATAATGATACCTATTTTTGATGGTGCAAACTATTCAAGTTGGAAATTTAGGTTATTAACATTGTTGGAATACAAAGAGTGCAACGAGGCCGCGGTTGTTAAAAATGAAACTCAAGGCGCCGAGTGGAAAAAGAAGGATCTAAAAGCAAGAACGATAATAATGAGTACAATCTCAGATAAACAACTGGAGTATATTACTGAATGCAAAACAGCATATGAAATGATACAGAAGTTTGACAAAATGTATCTAACTCAGTCTACAGCTATGCAAATTATATGTAGAGGAAAAATTGAAGAGATAAAATTAAACAATTACAGCACAGTGGAAGATTTTTTTGTTGATTTTGAAAAAACAATAAATGAGTTCAAATTGGCCGGAGGAAAGATAGATGAACCTGAAAAGTTAAGATATCTACTCAGAGCGCTACCACCAAACTACAGTTATATTGGAGATTTTCTTGATGTGATTCCAGAAGAACAAAGAACAGTTGATTATGTATGTTCTAAAATAAAAGAGAAAAATATGGTCACAAGTGACACCGACAAGAAAAACAATGTGAGTACATTTGCAACCAGATCGTTAGCTCAATGCTTTATCTGTGGAAAGACTGGTCATCTCAAGAAGGACTGCTGGCATGGCAAGAGATATAATGAAGGTCATTCAAGCGTTGGAGGTCAACGGGGACATCAGAGGAGTTACAATAGAGGTGGAGCCTACAGAGGTCAAAGTCGGGGAAGAGGACAAAACAATTTCAGAGGTCATACACGTGGCAGAAGTCAAGGTCAGTCCAGCGGTGAATATTCAAACAACTTCTCATCGGAGACATGGACAGCTCAAGTATGTAATCCGGAAACGAGTCAGGTATTTAATATTGAAACAGATGAATGTAACGAAAGTGAAATTAATTGGCTTTTGGACAGTGGGTGTACTGACCATATAATAAAAAATGATACATATTTTTATAATTCAGAAGTTTTGAAAAACCCTGTCAATGTAAAACTGCCAGATGGCAAAGTGTTAAAAGCTACCAAAATAGGTACAGTAAAGGTTCTTTTTAGGACATATTACAACCAAAAATATGTAGATTTGAAGAATGTTTATTATGTTGAAGGTATTGAGCAAAATTTGTTAAGTTTTTCAAAGATAACTAAAAGTTGCACAATAGTAGCTAAAAATGATAATGCGAAAATTTATAATGGAGTAAGAGAATTAATTGCTGTGGCTGATAAAATAAATAATTTGTATTGCTTAAGGGGTTTTGTCTCTAAAAATGAAATATATGCACATTCAGTCGGATTAACTCAAAAAGAGAAATGGCATAGGGCACTTGGTCATGTAAACTTTCAGTATTTAAATAAATTGATAAATAATAAATTAGTAAACGGTTTGCCTGATAAGATTGAAGGGACAGACATGAAATGCGCAAATTGTATTCAAAGTAAGATGAGTAATGTACCTTTTGGAAATAATAGAACAAGAACCACTGAAATTTTAGAATTAATACATACTGATTTGAATGGTCCACAAAACACAACTGGTTTTGGTGGAGAAAAATATTTCCTCACATTTATTGATGACTATAGCAAATGCACAAGAATATTTTGTATTAAAAGTAAGTCTGAGGTTGCTAGTTGTTTGATTGAATTTGTAAATTTAGTAGAAAATAAATTTAACAAAAAAATTAAGAAGATTCAATGTGATAATGGCAGGGAATATTTAAATAAGGATATTCATAACTTTGTAAGGCAGAAGGGTATACAGTTGTTACCATGTCCAGCATACGTACATGAATTAAATGGGGTAGCGGAAAGATATAATAGATCTGCTATGGACATAGGTAGGTGTTTAATGAGAGAAGCTAAAATTCATAGAAGATATTGGCCTGAAGTAATAAAAACAGCAGCATATTTAAAAAATCGAACTATTGCAAATACACTAGAAAATAAAACTCCATATGAGATATTTTTCGGAGTAAAACCAAATGTTGAGCATTTAAAAATTTATGGAAGTAGAGTTTTTGTTAGGGTTCCTGAAGTCTTAAGAAAAACTAAATGGGATGATAAAGCACAAGAAGGAGTCTTAGTGGGTTATAATGAGAATAGTTATAGGGTTCTATTAAATAATAGAATTATTAATGCTAGACATGTACAGGTAGTTGAAGAAAATACTGAACTGATTTGCTTAGAAAAAATAGATGATAAGAAAGATAAAGATTTAGAAATTGAACAAACCTCAGATGTTACAGCTAAAACTGATGATGATAGTGATGAAAATTTTGCAGATGCAGATGAGATTCCTAATGATGCTATGAAAGATCTTGTAAATGATAACATGAAAAGGGGTATAGTAGGGTCACATAAAAGAGAGAGAGTTCAAGTTTCCAGATATGGTAATCCAGTTTCACATTTTATATATGTTAACTATGTTGATGCAAATGTACCAAATACTTTTGAGGAGGCTATTAACTCCAATGAGTCTAAAAAATGGAAGATGGCAATGGATTCTGAAATGAATAGCTTAAATAAAAATAATACTTGGCAAATTGTTGAAAGACCAAAAGATAGAAAAGTTATAGATATAAAGTGGGTTTTAGAAAGAAAAGCAATAATGATTATAAAGCTAGATTAGTTGCAAAGGGGTTTCAACAAAATGAATACATTGAAAATGCTTATTCACCAGTAGGAAAAATGCAAACTTTGAAAATTTTATTGTCATACAGTTGTAAAAATAATTTATTTGTAGAACAGATGGATGTAGAAACAGCTTTTTTAAATGCAAATGTAAAATCAGAAGTGTATGTAAATCAACCTAAAGGTTATGAAACTGGTGATGATGAAGTTTATAAACTGAAAAAAGCTCTCTATGGTCTCAAAGAAAGCCCTAGAGTATGGTATGAGTGTTTTGATGAATTTGTTGTAACACTGAATTTTGTTAGAAGTAGCTATGATTACTGTTTGTATGTAAATAGAGCAAGCAAAGATCCAATATATATATTAATATTTGTTGATGATTTTTGATTTGTTGCAAAGATAAAAATAAAATAAAAGAGGTAAAAACTAGTCTGATGAAAAGATTTGCAATGAAAGACTTAGAAAAAATTAAAAGCTATATTGGGATAGATATTGATTATAACGATGATAAAAATATAATGACTCTAAACCAAACAAAATATATTGAATCTTTGGCTGCAAAATATGATCTGAATAATACTAAGTTGTATGATACTCCAATGGAAACAAATTTAAAACTAGAACAAGCTAGAGAAGTAGATGAAAGTATAAAGTACAGAAATATAATAGGTGAATTATTGTATATCAGTACAGGCACAAGGCCAGATATAGCATATAGTGTAAATTATTTAAGTAGATACCAAAGCTGTTATAATCAAACACATTACAAATATGCTATGAGAGTATTAAAATATTTGTATAAGACTAAGGATCTCAAGTTAACATACTCTGACAATGTAATTACTGACACTTTAGATTGTATGGTGGATTCTGATTTTGCAGGTGATAATGTGGATAGAAAGTCTACCACTGGTTTTGTTATTAGATTGTATGGAAACTTAATTTTTTGGAAGACACGTAAACAAAATACAGTGACTAAATGTTCTACTTTTGCAGAGTATACTGCTATGTCAGAGGCAGTGACAGAAGTGCTTTTTATTAGAAACATGCTTAGCGAATCATTTGATGTAAAACTTGATCCAACAAAATTATATGTAGACAATTCAGGTGCAATTGCAATAGCTAAGTATGGTAACTTTACAAAAAATTCAAAGCACATTGAAGTGCAGTATCATTACATAAATGAGAACTACCAAAATAAAACTATTGATATTGTAAAAATTGATACTAAATGTAACTTGGCAGATATGTTAACCAAAAGTCTGAATAAGACAGCGTTCTTGAAAAATAAGTTAGAGTTAAGATTAATTTAGTTATATGGGTATACAGGGTTATGGGATTATAAATTTAAGGAGGCGTGTTGTAAATAAGTAAATTTATTATCATGTAAGTTTGCAAAAGCAACAAGTGGCGCCATCTATTGCGGTATATTAAGAAAAGCGTTGTATGTTGGTTGGTAATATATATGTGTGCTGAGGAAGAATAAAAAATAATAAAAAATCAAAAGTAATCTTTAAATTCGATCCACCAATCTCAACAATATTAATGACAAAGACAACGGGTTTTTATAATTTTCACAAAATAGAGTGAATATTTTCAAAATTGAAATGGTTGAGGCTGCTGTTTGATGTAAATCCATGTTCAATTTAAGAAAGATATTGCTCGTTTACGGAAATTCATTCACATTTTCTTCATCTGATAAAGACCGAATATTTCGAAAATGCAATCATAGTTATTTGAATATATCTGTATAAATCTTCACCTCATTAATTAAAAGAATATGTTGCTACGCAGAACTCGATCAAACGAATAGTTATTATATCACATTTGTACGAAGCTTCAAAATAATTCATATTAGGTAATATGATTGCTGATAATTACTTCATAATTTGGTGCAGTTTTTGAAAATTTTAATAAGATCGGAATGAATATTCTGCATTTTCTTATACATTTTCGAAAGTCAGTGGACAAGAAAATTGTTTAGGTAATACTAAAATATAAAAGCATACGCCTGCTGGAAGATATAAATAGTAGAAAAAATTAAATGCCCCATTTATTCCTTTTAACGAAGTAAGCACAACAGGTTACGTGCTTTTGTGAAAAAAGTGCATCTGAATAATTTCAAGTGTTTACGCCATATGTCAATAAATAATTAATTCGGACCATTTATGATTAACAAAGAATCGAAATAGACTTTGAATGGAATTATTGAAGTTCCTTGTTCCTATTCAATGTTCACGTGGCCCATATCACCCATTTCGTTTCCGAGCAGGAACGAACGAAGAAATTTCCTCGTACAAGGGACAAGAAATTTGCTTCATTTCGTCGCTTGAAAGGGACCCATATCTGTCAACGAACAAACCCTCGATAAAGATGTGGTCTCACTCTTTTTGCCTGATGCCTCTCGTGTCACAAGTACCGGTTTCAGGGGATAATCAACGCCGCGGCCATCGTCTACGAGTTTGGAACTGAAATTTCGGATTCCGTTTACAGCGCGTTAATTATAACGCCGGGCCTGCGGTAATACCTCGGGCGGAGGTTAAGTGGTTAACATAAGTTATAGACCAAAAACATTCATGTGTGCTACCGAGTCAACGAAATTTGGTTCATCGAAATCACCTCCGTGTGCGGTTGGCCTTAATATACAAAGAAATGCGCCGGTTTCGATGAATCCGTACGCTGCATCGAACGTATCTGGACGCACCTTTAAATGCGGTACGATCGCTCTAGATGTGTTCTTCTTATCTATGTGATATCATATAGTACGCGCATATCTTTGCTTCGTCCGAACCTTGGTTTTTATGAATAATTTCATTTTGTTTTGGATGTTTCGAGAAAGTGGAAAATGCAAGTTTTTGCTAAAAGTTCGGTGATTTTTTTTCACGTTCAGGAAGTGATAAGAATGAACATCCGCTATTTCGCCTGGGTATTCATGAAATAATGAGTTTATACAAGTCTCCAAGATTTGTAGTTTTCTACCGGCGTGATCATAGTATATCGAAAAGTCCACAATTATCGAAAAAATTTCAGATTCCGATTATGCATTCAATATTTTTTCCAAATTGTACAAAGACACGGTGGTACAGAAATCGAAAATGTGCTAAAAAAATGATGAATTTCCGGGAATTTTCCAATGAAAACGTTTTTCGGAAAGTCCACAATTGTTGATCGTAAAAAATTTCAGATTCCGATTCTGCATTCAATATTTTTTCAAATTGTACAAGAACACGGTGGTACAGAAATCGAAAATGTGCTAAGAAAAATTGATATGACGAATTTTCGCGAATTTTTCACTAAAAACGTTGTGTTTCAGAAAGTCCACAGTTGTTGATCGTAAAAGATGTCAGAATCCGTTTTTGCATTCAGTATTCTTTCTAAATTGTACAAAAACACGGTAGTACCGAAATCGAAAATGTGCCAACAAAATTTAAAATAACGAATTCCCGGGTAATTTTTCAATAAAAACGTTGTATTTCGAAAGGTCCACAATTATGCCGATGCCATGATAGCTCATCCGATCTGGCTGACATAACCTATAAAATATAGGAAATTCAGCACAGTGTTGCCAAATCTACCATCTTTGGGAAAGTCGATTTTAAATGCAAAAAACACTATTTTCTTGTATATTTTATATGTTGAATAAAAGTTCACTTGAATTTTTTGAGAAATAACGGTTTTAACCCATTAAGCGCCAAAATAAAACCAATAGTATTTTCAATAGTAAATGTTTATTTTCAGAATTATATGAATAAAAAGAACACAAAATAAGAAAAAAAAAGTTTTTATTTTTTATTTTTAAGAAATCAGGGGGGTGTACTCATGCGAGTACAACGGCCACTTAACGGTGATATTTTTCAAAACATTCTCTTTCAATGCACAATGTTTTCAAACAGGTCTTGCATTGCCAGCGAACTCTTGCATGACAAACTGCGCAACGTAATTGCTTTTCTATTTTTTGAGGATAGTGTCCCAAGCTACTTTGCGCCAATCCTTGCACCATTGAAGACGATGGGCGGTTTTTGGCTAGTGTTGTTTGACGTAAATAATATCTTGCGAGGTGACGTCTAAACAATAGCTGGTCCATATGGTCTTCGTGGCTGACGACGTGCAAACGCCAAGCATTTGCTATCGCCATGTCTACCATATAGGTGAAAAGAACCCACCACCATTTCTTTCCGTGAATAGCAATTCTATAGAGTGATATAGACTGGTCAAGTTCATCTACTCCACCCATTCCATTGTTATAATTTTGAATCAAACGTGGTATACCAACATCGACTTTTTCACGCTTTACTGGACACCATCTCTTTACCTTACCGAGTGGTTCAATGGTGTCATAATTTGTGACCATTGTACATATGCTATTATCTTTCCATCTAACTAGCAACAGTTCATTTGTTTTATCGAATCTATTGTCATATGCAGCTCGATCCTCTTACTTCATATCTTTCATGCTCTTTAGGGGACACTTTTTCGTCCTGTTTTCACGTACTGTACCAGTAGCATTATATCCCTGTCTTCGCAAATCAACTAAAAGGTCGTAACTAGAAAAGAAATTGTCAAAGAAGATCATATGATTAGTTGGATTGGTTTCAAGCATCTGTAAAAGTGATTTCACAACTCTTGTTCCAAGAGGTTCATTGGTGGCATTAGTCGATTTTCCACAGTAAAACTCGAAAGCATAACAGTAACCGGTAGAACTAGCTGCTACCCAGTTTTTGAAACCAAACCTTACAGGTTTTCCCCGTATAAATTGTTTCGCCGGGTGGTGGCCATAATATTTTACCATTGACTCATCTATCGAAATGTTTTCGTGAATTACACCCCACTGTTTGAATTTCTTTATAAGAATATCAGATAAAGGTCTCACTTTGAACATTTTATCGGTAGTAGATGTTGCGTGATCATTATTTGCCAAATGAAGGTTTTTTTTTATATCGCGGAAACTTTGTCTAGGCATGGCTTTAGAAACAAATGCTATACCCACATCTTCATCTAAACACCAATACAAACTCTCTCTGGGTAGTTTATGGTAACCGGACAATATCAAAATGCCGATAAATGTTTTCAACTCGTTTGAATCTATCTGAAAATTATGCCTGTTATTTTGTCTCGCATATAAATTAGTATTTGTAACAATAAGGTCCAAAACCTCCTCATCAAATATTTTTTCAAAAATCTGTACAGGGTTCAGGTCCTTGAGTGCCTCTTTGACGGTCTCCTTTCTTTGGTCAACCTCAGAAGTTCCTCCAGGCGTTGAAGAATATATTGGGCTACATTTACGCCAAGTTGGAATTCTTTCCTGTTGGTCACGTCTGAGTCTCTTTGCTGCCAACGGTTCCTCGTCACTGCTATCGTCACTTGTTTGAATATTATTTATAAACACTTCAATATTCCCCGGAACGTCTCGTGGCAGTGAGACAGTTACCATGTCTTCCTCAGCCCCTTCCTCTTCATCAGTTACGACGCTCGGAGGTGGTGGGATGATGGCTAAATCATAATTGGCATCATCGTCACTATCTTCAAATATAGCTTGAACAGCTTCTTCCAACCCCTTGTAGTCATTTACAGCCTCAAAACGTTTGGAAGTCATTGTTAGTAAGCTGTAACAAAAATACATTTTTCATTTAGGTATGTTGCCGCTGTACTCGAATGGGTACAGCGATATATATAATAAATTATTTTGTAAAATACTAATGTTTAACTTACTTTTTTAGCAGGTTATTACAGAGTTATAACTATTATTTAGAATTAATCATAAACAATATCATTTAAATAAAGTTTACTTAAGAATAATATTAATAATTTCCATTTACTTCTAGTAGCGTTTTAACTTACGTTCTTGCGGCACTCCCACTAACAAGATTGTCGATGTACCCTAAATTTTTTTTAATATTTCTAATAATAGATTGTATTAAAAACCAAACCACCTACAATATTTTTATTTGGCATATAAATATTAAATTTACGGGGCAAGAAGTTTCTGTACTCGTGCGAGTACACCGGCCTTGAATGGGTTAAGGCACCTTATTGATAATTTCTAGTGAATAGCATTGGTAAACAGACAGTTTTTTAGAAAACGATGTATTGCCTAAACCCCTGGTAAGTTTTTCCGTTTGTGTGCTGCTTATAATACATTTTTCAAATCTGGAAAAATCCCGAGGGCTAAATGTCCTGAATGAGTTAAAAAAAATAAAATTTGATAAGAGTCAGCGTAAATTGAAACCTTTATATTTTCTGAACCCCAGAAAGGATTTTCACGAAATTTTTAATTTATATTCTAGTTATAATGTATTTTTCGAATTCGAGAAAATCCCGAAGGCTAAATGTCCTGAATGAGTTTAAAAAAATAAAATTTGATAAGAGTGAAAAATGAAAAGAAGGGAAAAATAATGAAAATTTGATTTCTAATATTTGACAAATTGTTTCGTACATTTTATTATTGTATTGTACATGATAATTAAGGCCAAATACATACGACAATTCTTATTGGAACATCTTTAAAGAAATATTGGAGCGCATTGCCTTCACCACGTCCCACTCTAATCGGTCCAATCCGCACCCGATGGTGGGCAATGCCAGTTTCCTCACGTCATGTAGTTTTGGCGGTTAACGATACGCCTTTTTAGGGCTGTAGCAGTATGTCGTTGAAACGTGAATATTGATTTTATTAATGGAAAAAGTACAGTATCGTAAATGATGCGGTTAGGACGTATGTCTGAAACCGAATGAATATATCGTTCCCAGGCTATTCGATGCTCGTCGTTTTCTTCCGGATGTTTTGGCTACGCAGGACGGCTTGAGATCATGTTGCCTCGTAGCCGTCGCCTGACGACCGCTACATAGTATTATCTTTATCTTCAGGTTAAGAAGCGGTTTCCACATATGCTCGTTGGTTTTTTCGACGATACCTCTTTCGTGACCAGATAAAAGATATATCGTTTGTTGAACAGCAGATAGGCAACGCCACCTGCTCTCTGTCCCTGACGTTCAACAACAACAGTTCCTCATTGCTGAAACGATGTCTATAAGTCAAATTTTATCCTTGCTAAATGATTATTTCAACAACTTACTTGAAATGAACTGCGATTCCTTGCGACATAGCGAGATCCTCAGCGACGCAGTGTGCGAGGGAATAAGTGCTATTCATTGTGGATAGATCACAGCACCTCTCTTCCACTGCAGCCAAGCAGCCCTTGTTTTGGGAGTAAGAATGTTTTTTGAAATTCTGGGTTTCTACATCAGGACATTTAAAAAATGCTTTGAGGGATGTTTTCGCCTGACCTAAAAAGATGAAATAATTTTATGATAGTACACGACTTACTTGTTAGAGATCATAGTTTCACCTTCCATTTCTTGAAATTTAGAGGCAATCGCACTTTCAAAACAAAATATGACCAACTGCTGCACAACGTTTTCTTGTGTATGGGACGATCAAGGACATTTATATTAATAGTGCTTAAGAATTTATTAACTTATCGTCATTTAAGTACTTTCAATTTTTTCCGAATTGGCAGTTGTATCTTTCTAAAATGAAAATGCAATATACAGTGAATGACTATTTAATGACGTATTAGGTTTTGAATGAAAAATAGGAAACAGTGAAGAGTCGCCTTAAAATTTGTTGAAATATGTTCTAAAGTCAATTAAGTTCAACCGGATCTAAATTATTAATTGTACAGCTATAAAAGTCATGAAAATACTAACATTTTTAAAATTGGAACACAAGTTAAGTCTCTTAATTCTTAATGCTACTGTTGTGGAATGACCTATGGATAAGAAGGAAAAAATTGTTCATTTCCAATTTTGTGTACTCATTTCCTCACCACCCAAGGGGTAAAGTACATAATGGCGCGCTTTTTTCAACGTGATATTCCCCAGAGGCCTAGTTCACGAATTGATAGCTCAATCTCATTTTGAGAGACCTGTTTTTAAAGCTCAATGTCAAATTGACAGAGCTGTTTTTAAACCTCCATCTCTCTTTGAGAGAGCTGTACTTCAAGGCTAATTTCACATTTAAATGGTTGCATTCATACCTGAATCTGAAAGTACTGTGCAATAGGTTGATAATAGTTATCGTGAAATTGTTAATATCTACTGAAATTTGAGTGACATGTTCTTGCAGTTTTTAACATAGCTTTTCCTTGACGTTTCTATAAAAATTGCACATGTAACAGACATTCCGTTACAGCTGTGCTTTTGAGGAGCATGCTCCAACATGAAATTGTCGAAGACAGCAAACACATTGCGAATGACAGTCTTCGGCATACAAGGCATTTGTTCTTCATGTCGTCGGCAGCACTGAGTATTAGCAACTTCAACGATTGCCGATATTGTTGAATATTTATTTTTTTTTCCGGACAATGACATTCTTTTCACTATACATTCAAAGTAATAGCAACACCACACACCGCAATTGTGACTATCGGTTTGAAGATCGTGTTGTGGATGAACGATGTTCCAATTCTTTGAGCCGTACAATGTTCCCTGTTCGTGATGGACTTTGTTTAAAAACAAACAGAAATTGTCAAAATATTTGTTTATTTGGGAATTCGTATTTATGATCTTCAAAGGATCTATATATGTGAATGTCGCTTTATCGAAATCAATTAATATTAAACACCAATGTCCGGTTGTGGAAGTGACTGATTGTCTTTGCAAGAATGGACACACTAAAACATTAGTCGTACATATCTTGATATTTTTAACGGTGTTCACGTATAAGGCACTTTCATTCATTAAGAAAAAATGACTATTAGTATACGAAGGGATTATTTCGAAATTACCGTCGTTCATAATATCGAGTATTACTTCAATAACGTCATTGGATAACCAATTTTCCCCGTATAACGTATTGAAGTCGGAGAATCTCAAGTCAGTGCTATGAGCGGCACGTGAGAAAGTTGCAACTTTATAATCTTCACGCTTAGGTAAAAACTGATAATATTCTGGGATATTAGCAACCAGAACGTTGTTCAAAGTTTCAAAAGGTGCTGTCGTTCGGCGCTTGTCAGTCTCCTTACAAATGAGGCATTTAAAAGATTCGTCTTTATCTGGTGGGGAATGTAAACATTCGAAATGAACCCATCCTAAACATATAGTAGTTTCAATATCTCGTGGACCTTCGTTAATGATGCGCAAACGTTAAATTTGCGACCAAACTGCGTATGCGCGATATTATTGGCTAATGCTTAACTACTGTCCGTTCAGAGCATATTGACTCACTCGTGCGTATCGTACCAGAGACGTATTCAGCGCTGAACTATATTTGTAAACATTGCAAGTACAGCCGAAAGTGTTTCATTTTAATTTTCAGGGTGATTCGTTTCATTAAATTAGTGTTGAATAAATAGAACTACAATCGGTATGAGTAACAGGAGAAAAGTAATTCAAAGCCAAGGACGACAAATCATTTTCAATGTGTTCAATTATTTGAAACGAGAAATTGATATTGGTAATCTCGTATCGCATCCTTCCCTTAATGTGATAGATGTTGTATCCAAAGCAACGGGAGTTTCAAAGTCATCTGTGAAACGAATTGACAAGGAAGGTAAAGATAAACCGAAAGATTCTGATTTCAGTTCGCATAGGAAAATAATAAACAAGCCAAAACCAAAATCGACCGTGCCCAAGTTCCAAGAAGACGCTATTAGAAATATAATATATACGTTCCCTATATGTATTTACAAATATCTATCAGTTGAAAATAGCTTCATCAAAATAACTTATCACCACCAAAATAGACGGCGGCGGCGGGTCGTGGACTAATACCTCCCTGTAAAATGAACTTCAAAGCAAACTAAAGTTTTTAAAACGTCAGTACAGCCTTAAAACCACGCCTCGCGCATATGAAGGTTCACGAGATATTGAAACTACTATACTTCGCATTGAACCCAAGTATCCGTTCTTGATGACGACAATGAATTTGGACTGATTATTTCGTTACAGTATGAACATTTATTTGAGTCTGCGGTATCTGTTTCCCCTGTATGATTTATGTCAACACATTCAACCAGAACGGTACTGTCTGTGTCGCGATGTATATATTTTCTTTTTCCGGTTTCAATTTTTTGAATATTATCAGTTGGGAGTTTTGCAAAAAGCCTGCCCGCAAAATTAGTATTAGCGGGTTTCTCTTTTTTCCTCCATGTTTCAACACAGTTTGTCTTATAAAAAGTCGTTCTGCATATTACGTTTAATTGTTCTAATCGGTCTTTTTAAACGATTTTTTCCTACACCTCGAATCATTTCGAAGTAATGACCCTTGATGTATTTCCTTATGAATCTGGTCAATCTCAATTTTCGCTTTTTCTTACATAGAATATTCTTGACGTATGAGAAATGATTTTCTACGATTGCATTGCTCACTCTATTGGCAGGGTGACCTTTCAGTTTTAGTAGTATACCGCATATAAGAGGAGTAAACGGAATGTATCTTCGTAAAATTATACAACTGAAATGCGGATTGTAGAGAATATTTTTGTTTAAAAGAACACTTTTCGAACTTTCGACAGAATTTTGCAAAAATTTATGTTGTTTCCTAAAATGCTCATAAAATATACTTGCACTGTATAATGATGTCAGCCGGGTTTTGTCAATATTTCCTTCAGCGCCCAAAAAATATCTGTCTGTGTCGATATCATGTGCTGTTTTTTGTTTGAAACAATCTCCAACCGCACCATTGAAATTATTAATAAAGCACGATTTGAAATAGATGATGGCATCGTTCACTTCTTGTGTTTCATAAGGGGATTCGAAAAGTAGGATCATTGCTTTAAACCATTTATTCAAGTCCTCTAAAGATGAACGAGTGATGAAAATTGCCATTATTTCTTTCATTATTCTCGATTGTTCTTTGAGATAGGGTAGATCGAGGAAAGATGGTACACGTTTTTTAAGATCAACATAAAATCATTATTATTCAAAATAAAATCAAAATACATTATAGGTTTACAATACTTTATAATAAAAACAACATATAGGTGTTAAATATTAAAAAAATTAACAAAAAAGGAATTTATCCTAACTTAAAAAAAACTCGGTATGTTCCATCTCACCTTATACCTATAGGATATTTGGAACACATAGTTAGGTGAGATGGAACGCCTACATTGGGTCATGAATAACTAAGGTACATATGGTAACACTCCCCAAGGATAGATGGAATGATTACTTTTTGGTTTGACACACTTTTTTACCGCAAATGTCGCAAAAATTTAAATATTTTGAGCAGCTGTCGTGCGTCCATCTTCGACAAATCAAGCATTCTATCCAATCATCTTTTTTTTTTGTTTGGTTATAGTGTTCACCACAACCAACGCATTGATCAGTTTCGTGAGACACATCAGAGTTGTCATCACATATGGGCTCTTCACCTTCTGACGATGATGACCTTTTTCGCGCCTTTTGCTTCCCTGTATTTTTTAAAATTTTCTCTTTAGCCTTCTTTGGCTGTGGCTTGATTTTTGAGTTCAATTTATTTTTTTTCTCACTAATATTTTCCGTGCTTGTTAGCTCCATACCAAGTTGTTTACTTCTCTTCTTTAGGCCTTCGGTTTGAATTTTCGGCACAGGTGAAATAATATCAAGAATTTTTCCTGGTGTCTCGTTCTCTTTTTGACTACCGTTCTCTTCTTGACCATCATTTTTCTCACCTACAACAGTTTCTTCCATCGAACGCTTCCTTTTTTCAGGGGCTATATAACCAGAACATCCTGGCTGTGCCAAATCCTCTAATAAACCGGTCGAGTCAGTTCTTGGTGAAGTTTCATTAGTTGCTACATGCTCTTCTGCAACATCTGATGATGCTTTTTGGTCAAGGATTTGGTTTTGGTTTTCATCGACCAAAAAAGCATATTCTGGAATCTCAGACGGGTTAAATGGTACTATTCCAGTAGCCCGAAAGGAAGACTGAGCGTTCTGGATAGTCGCTGCACGTTTCCAGGCGGAATTAAGTAATTTGCCGAACTGTAGCCTATTTAGCCGTTTACCAGGATTGGTTCTTATGTAGAAATTGCATGCCTCATAATAGTATGCTTTAAGAGATTTAAAAAATCCTCGATCCAATGGCTGAAGAAATTGTGTGGTATGGCTTGGTAGACAAAGTAAAATTATATTTTGTTCAGCAGCATATTCTAACATATCAATATTATTACAATGTGAGGTGTGTCCATCAAGTAGGAGTAGAACTTCCCCAGGTGGTTTTCTAGGGACAAATTGTTCTTGAAGCCATTTCAAAAAAAGCTCATTATTAATGTAGGCGGACTTTTGAGACATAAATACTGTTGCACCACTTGGCATGCCTTCTTCATATTCTTGTTTTTTGTTTTTTCCTTTAAAAATACATGTTGGAGGAATGAAGGAGCCTTCTGCACTGCAACATGCAATAACAGATATCGTTTCTCCTTTTTCAGCAGACGTTACGGATACAACGTTTTTTGACCCCTTAATTGCAACTACCTGCTCGGGTCTGTTATTCAATTGCAGTCCAGTCTCATCGACGTTGAAGATATGACTTGCCTTATTAAGTAAGTTATGTTGAACCAAAATGTCTTGTAATAAGGCGAAGTATTGATCAACGTCCTTTTATTCATTGATGTCGTGCGGGCTGATGAAACTCCTTCTGCTTTTCGTATTGATAGTTCCGGATTTCTCCTAAGAAACGACTCAAACCAGGGTAACCAGCCATTCTTTTATTAGCATTAAACTTGTGCTTTATTTTCAACTTCTCAGCTAGATCAAAAGCCATCGATCTTACCATTGATCTAGTAGGAGCAAATCCTCTACTTTGAAGCTTCTTTACGTGAGCAACAATTTTCTTCTCATTGGCTGTTCCGAGAGTAGATGCTGGGCCTAATCCACACTTTTCAGTTTTTTTAAAAATATCGCCTTTTCAAAGTAGTAAGGGTATCTGGTATGTTCGAGATGCTTCCTTTAAACCAACTTGCTGTCTTTCCAATGCTTCTATTGCTTTTTTTAAGTTTTCTTCTGACCACTCAGCTCTGCCGTTGCCGCTGCCTTTTCTTTTATAAATATTCGGCATATCTAGGACAAACGAATATAATTAATATTAGCATTGCAAAATATTTGCCATTAAAAAGATCTAATATACCAGAACAAATACTTATAAAGGACAGATGGAACGGCTGTACCATCTATCCTCAACAAAATCTGTCCCAACTCTCCTTACATTGCAAGGAGAGATGGAACAGTAAATAAAATCTATAAAAATTTACATGGGGTCTTGTTTTAAGGTTAGGTTGATAGATAAGGGTGGTTTTAGGCAGACTACAACAAAAAAACTAAAATATTTTAAGTTTAACTTACTAATAGCCCAATTGAACTTCGCACACACAAAAAATATCGGATTTTTTAAAGAATGATACTAAAATCTTTGTATAAAACAAGGAGCACGTGTTGTAACCACTGGCGTTATGTACTTTGGTTCGCATTAGAAGACTCGCAATGTTGCCAGTTGGTATTTGCGGTTTGCAGATACCGAGAATCGGGTAGTGTACCGTCTCTCCTTCCGTACCATCTATCCTCGAATTACCCTACTGATTGTTTTTGTCGGCCGCTTGAACTTTAATATTCCGACAAATCATTGCCATGAAATGGGAACAACATAAATGAATCGAAATGAAGTTTGTTGGCATTTCCGCATTATCTCGAGCGATATCATAGCACTGCTGCTACTGAACAGCAGGGGATATAAAACGCAGCGCAGGCTCCTGGAGCGTCATCGATACCGTAGCGATATGAGTCGAATTTCAAGTTGTTATTGCTATTGAAATATTGTTTATCGCAAGATACCCGTTACCCAATTTCCATTGACATATTTCGCCTTCGACAAATATATTGAATTTTTCATATGAAATATTGAAATGCAAATACAATTTTTTTGTGTGATTTTTGTCAAAATATGTGAATTCAAATACTGGTAATATGTAATATGTTTCGTTTGAATAGTTATTCGAAGAAATGAAGAAACTGTGTTATACGTAAAAAATTTCGAAAATGTTCGTAACTTTTTGAGATCGTCGTTGATATAATTATTACAAAAATATAAATGTATGTATTTTTAATTGAATTAATGATTTTTTTCGTACAAGCCGGAATATCTTTCAAATCAACGGAATATTTAGAAACCTTGGCAAAGAGGATGATCAACCAGAAAACACTTTATTTAACAAGTAACAAGAAAAATAAAATGGAAAAGGAAAAAAGATAAGGAACATAAAAATGAGTGAAAAGCCGTTGTCTTTTTCAGCAAACTCTTCAAGTTTTTTAAGAATTGAATCTTTTACATTATTTTGAAACCATTCAGATAAGGATGTTGTTCTATCGATAACGTGATTTTTTGTTGGAAAATATTTGAAATCGAAATTTTCTACATCCCCAGATTTCTTAATAAATTCTCCACAAAATGATGTATTAATTTTCATAATTGCATTTTTACGCCACATGAATGCCAACCTTCTCTTAATGAGGATAAAAGCATCATTCAAAAAGTTATTGATATCAATATGTTTCAGATTAATAACAATACCGCTCCTGATTCTATTTGCAAAAGCTGATTTACAGTCTTCCCAAATTACTTGTTTATTATTAGATAATAAGCGACCACCTTGACGATTTCGCAGCAACAATTTATATCTATTCAAATGTTTTATACACATTGATATTTTCATTTTTTGACCATGATCAAGCGTATTTCCCTCGAAGAGTTTAGTGCAAAGTCTTAATTGTTTACCAATTAACCTTAACCATCTTACTTTATCATCTAAATTTTGGTGTTTCCGTAAAAGCTTGAAAGCTTCATGGAAATTTCTCATTACATTGTCGTAATATTCCATGATTTATTATTGTTTCAAATATTAACAAATTCAAATACGCAAGACTTATTTTGTGAATTAGCTAAAGACACAAAATCGATAATTTTTAGTGCATATTTGCCATTACCAATAAGTTCAATATTATCCTTCAGTCGATTTGTATATTTCTTGGGAAGAAAAACTACGTTGACATCTGAATCCAACATCACGCTTGGTCCATAACGAGTTTCCACAACCTTTGCTCCCAGTATTGGTATAGTATCATTTATCTTGAACTCTGACAATTTCTTGATTGTTTAAAGGTTCCCAAATTTTTGCAATCCTTATTCAACTCTGAAAGATCCATTTTTTTCAACTATAAAAACACAGCTATTACAATACTAACAATGTCAATAGGAAATGACTCACCGTTTTTTAGAAACAGAACCGCAACAGGACAACCAACGTTATGAATTATCTATCAGTTGATAATTTGCGACGACTTTTATATTACACGTAATCATCACTTCATTAACAAAAATTGGTCAATAATCGTAATCAAGTCTTCATTAAGACAAATTAATCGTAATCGATAACGATAACGGGGGGTACAAGCGATAATGATAGCATAAATGATAAGAGATGATGATGTCATTAACGATTCTTATCCCACAATTTTAAATCAACCTTCGGTGAGCCCCCTTGGTCTAGCGGTCTACATACTAGGATTCGCATGAATCGATCGCGAGTTCGATTCCCGAGGCGGAAAAAAATTTTTTCAGCTCATCCACCAGAATTGCAGCGCCATCTAGCGGTAAGTACCCTCGCCATCTAGCGGTGAGTACCTAAACTAAGAACCTTAATCTAAGTCGGTAATACAGTGACATGCTTGAATGGCACCTCCACCAAAAAACGGCGCATGCGCCAAACGTTTTGCTCGAAGTGGTCTAGAACCGGCCTAGTATCATCTACTAACACAGAGCTGCGGTACACTACTACAGTGTAAGCATTTGAGACAAAACTTGACGATTATCAACCTGAAGAACGAGGGGTAATTTTTAGTCACCAGTTTGTTTGTTTCCTTATGCCATAAGTAATGCCACTGATGAACAGAAATTTTAATCATGCCCTTGACATGTACACAATCTACGTACGACGTCGGTGTGAAGGTGTCGCACAGTTGAACATCAACTGGCAAAATCTCTTTGGGAATATGTTGGACTGTTAATTCCAAAGCTTTTATCTCTGATTTGTACATACAAAAAATATTTTGCGATTTTTCTAACGATGCACAAGGTTTAGTAACATTTGTTACCTGAGATTGTACCGAATCACAATTCAAAACATTATTGCATTTATCAGAATCATTAAAAGAGATTCTGTCAATCGGAGAAGAGTATGAACTTGACGTCATTTGGCCTCCCTTACAAGAAGCCCGTGAAGGTCCAAGAGACGTTCCTCCAGTCGGCTCAAAATTATTTGGGCAGTTTGGTTGTTTGCATGCACCTGATTTTTTCTATGATCATGTGCCTTTTTTCGATATGTTTTCTTGCTAATTGCAGGGAGCGTTCCTCCAGCCGGTTCAAAATTATTTAGGCAGTTTGGTTGTTTGCATGCACCTGATTTCTTCTATGATCATGTTCCTTTTTTCGATATGCTTTTATTTAATTGCAGTTCTGCGTTCCTCCACCTGGCTCAAAATTATTTGGGCAGTTTGGTACTTCGCATGCACCTGATTTCTTCTATGATCATGTTCCTTTTTTCGATATGTTTTTTTTTAATAGCAGCTCTGCGTTCCTTCAACCGGCTCAAAATTATTTGGGCAGTTTGGTTGTTTGCATGGACCTAATTACTTCTATGATCATGTGTCTTTTCTCGATATGTTTTTCTTAAATTGCAGTTCTGCGTTCCTTCAGGTGGCTCAAAAATATTTGGGCAGTTTGTTTGTTTGCATGCACCTGATTCCTTCTATGATCATGTGCCTTTTTTTGGTATGTTTTTTTTTAGTTGTAGGTCTGCGGCCTCGTGGGCCATTCGCAAATACTTGTTACATGATTTCCCCCTATATTTAGTGTTGTTGAGCGTGCGGTTATGTTTGTAAACCCATTGTTTGGTCAGTTAGCTCTTCTTCTGTCATTGCATGCAAAGACATCTGTGTAGTAAACTCCTCCATCTGTCGACACCGTTTTTCCAAGTTCCTCGCTGATCCAACGTTCCAAAGGTGATAATTCTTCCACCATTTCTTCAAGACCTGCATTATAGATAATCTCTCTTGTGTTGATTAGATTTGCTGTTGACAACGATTTGGTACCACTAACGTCCTACGTTCGTCATCAATTTGTGTATGTAATATTTGAAAGTCTACACCAGCGGTTCCTAACCTTTTTCAGCCGCAGACCCCAAGGAAATGAAGCATAATGCCAAGGACCCCTGAGTGAAAAAACAAACTTTTTCGTAGAAAAACATTTATTCATTTAAAATAAGCGAAAAACATTAATGAGAAGGTTGGTGCTGCTTTTTTGCAACTAAGTCAGAAATGTTGGGGTTGATATTATTACTCAATTGCAATCTCAAATCAGATTCCACATGTAACCTGTTCCTGTATTTGTTTTTGATGTACCTATACAAGAGTAGAGAATGCCTTTTCACATAGGTACGTTGTGGAAAAAAAAGATGTTTGGCGTAATTAATTTATTTATTTTTGTTAATGCTCTAACTAAGTAAGATAGATGCGTATGGGACCGCGGACCCCCAAACATATGCTTGCGGACCCCTAGGGGTCCGCGGACCACAGGTTATGAAACACTGGTCTACACAATCATGCCAATAATAAATAAAGGAGTTATTTTACAACTTTCACACCAAATTTCATCTTGATCTTATCATCTTCAAATAAAAACTGATTCGTAAAATGGTTTTTTTCGCACTTTTTTAACGCTGATAGTAGGATGTTGAGGAGAGGGAGAACAAATTTATGAAATAATTAAATTGAAACAATATATCTATTTTTTCATAATGGAACATGAAAAAACAAAAGTTAAAAAAGTAAAATTTCTATAACATATAAAAACTTATAGGTAATCTAGGTACACTATCCCCTCCAGGATGATCATTGGCTGTAGAAAAGAAGATGATGTGAAAAACAATTCTTCGGTAAAAGGTAATTTACTTACAACTTAGATGAGCACATCGTGCTCATCATTCGTTGCCTGTTTGGCAACGAAAATGGCAAAGCCGGATCGCACCCCCACGAAAGTGAAGCCGTTCATGTTCGGCGGTCCCGGCTCCTGGGGTGTAACGTTTGTCGTGGAAGATTCACAGTAAGAACATACTTTATTGATCGTTCGGATTAGAATGATCTACATATCAAGAACAACGTCGACGATACCTACGTTGAACTAGTTTCTTAACCTATACAATCAGCATTATTATCTAGGACGGTTACACATATGAAAAGCTATTACCACATCGATTTATCGACCTAAATATTTTCTTATCGATTGTGATGCAATCTCTCTACATCATCCCTTTCCGAAGAACGTCCTTTACTATGGCCACTTGTGAAGGGCGTTGTCTCAAAAAGTGAGAGATTGTCACAACTCCATTTACGCAATAATTAATCGATGTGATTCCGCTGTTTCTAAATGAATAATACCCTACAGCTATTTCCTTAACTACTTATTCTTGTAGAATCCAAATTAACGTTCACGTTCGCACACCTTGGTCGCACTAAGTTCGCGATTGTCACTGAATTCCATAGTCACTCAATCACTGAATCTTACAATGGTTGTAAATTAACAAGTACTTACTACCTAGGAAAGTATTTCTTTATCCTATTTTTATGTAAAGTAATGTGTTTTCTTTTTTCGTCTTTTACGTGCAATTTTTTCAACAAACGTTTTTTTTTTGACCACAATGTTCACCAAACATTGGGTTGTCATGATACTCAGATAAAAGTCTCAATTTATCACTTCTATTGGTAATTAACTTTGGCGAGTCACTAAGGACAATCGTTACATTTTTAAGAATTTTTCGCCCTAATTCCTTGAATTCGTTAACAGTGCACTGTGAAAATATTTTATCATTCATATTCAATCTCAATTTAGTAAATTTCAATTCACCAGCCATTTAATCCAGCTTAGACAATATTTGTGCTAACACAGGAATATTGCCATTAGTGTCCGAAATTAATGCTTGAGCGCTCAATTTATTTTTAAAATATATTAGAATTTCCATATCCGCGTCTCGGATATTTGATACGTTCCTGAAACGTATCAAGGGCAATTTTAACGATTGGTAATCATTTAATGAGTTATAAATTACTGGACTTATTTGTTTCTCTTCATTTGTCGCTGACTCAACGTTTCTTTGTACCTTGTCGGTTTTTGACATTGACCTTGTAATTGCATATGTCTGTACTACCTCGTCAATTTGCGACAGGTCAGTAATGTTTATTCTCGATAAAGCATCCGCACCAACGTTTTCCGTTCCTTTTATATATTCGATGTCGAAATTAAATTCTTGCAGATCCAATCGCATTCTTGTTAATTTAGACGTTGGGTCTTTCATGGCAAACAGATAAACTAATGGTCTATGGTCTGATTTAACTATGAATTTTTGTCCATACAAATAGCAACGAAAATGTTTGATTGCCCAATGAATAGCCGTTAGTTCTTTCAAGATTGTTGGTTTGTGCGATTCACCTTTAGTAAAACTCCGCGATCCATACGCAATTGGGTGTTCCACACCGTTGAAGTTTTGTGATAGAATAGATCCGCAGGCAATATCGGACGCATCCGTTGTTAAAATGAATTGTTGAGAAAAATCGGGATATTGCAGTATTCGAGGGCTAATAAGACTGTTTTTCATGTACTCGAAGGAATTCTGGCATTCACTGGACCAAACAAATTTCGCTTTCTTTTTCGTTAACTGATTGAGAGGATATGCAAATTTTGCGAAGTCTGGAATGAATCGGCGATAGTAATTGCAAAACGCTATGAATCTTTTTACCTCGTCACCGGTTTTAGGAGTCGGATATTTGCTTACTGATTCAGATTTAGAGTCGTCTGGAAGTATACCCTTATCTGTGATTTTGTGGCCTAAATAGGTCACCTCATTTTTGAAAAATCTACATTTTTCTGGATTCAATTTCAAGCCGAACTTCCTACATGTTGCAAAAACGTCTCTTAAATTTTTCATGTGATGACCCTCGGAACAGCCGATGACTATAAGGTCATCCATATAAAGAAATGCTTTTTCGGGGGTGACACCCGCAAAGGCTATGGCCATCATTCTTTGGAAACTGTTTGGACTAACCGACAATCCGAACGGTAATCTAGTGAATCTATATGAACCGGAATCTACGCTGAAAGATGTCAAATCCCTAGAGTCTTCGTCAAGTTCGACTTGATGAAATCCCGATAACAAGTCGATTACCGAAAACCATTTGGCTCTACCTAGCTTATCTGAAATGTCATCTATGCGTGGAAGTGGATATTTATCCGCAATTATTTCTTTGTTTATATTCTTAAAATCGACTACCAACCTCCATTTTTGACCTGTTCCCGACTTTTTCGGAACTAACAATACGGGACTGTTGAATTCCGAAACCGAGGGTTCTATTATATTATTCTTTAACATTTTCCCGACTTGATTATTAATTTCTTCCTTTTGAGCTGCTGGAGTCCGATAAGCCTTCGTGTATACTGGTTTCTTACCGGTCCACCTCAATTTCTGCCTATAGAAGTTATTCGTGGTCAAAATGTCCGTCTTTAATGCGAATATATCTGAGTATTCTTTGCAAAGTGTGCGCATATCATCTTTAACGTGATCAGGGATTTCCTGGTTCAACTGGGACATGAGTTGCTCCTCCCTATTAGTTTGTTCCACTTTTACGTTGTAAATAGCAAATTTATCTAATTCCACCGTTTCTAATTTTGGATCGTCAATTATCGCACATTGGCATGTCGTATTGATTATTCGGACTACCGAGTTTGCTGGAGATATAATTGTTCTAGCTACGAAAACGCCTCTTGATATTTCCTTATTCAAAACTAAAACGCTTTGTGAGATATTTTTAAGACTATCAATCTGCCTGAACACTTCACATCGCGGCGGTAAACAAATTTGATTTTCGTTCAGTCCCGAAAAAATTGGAAGCGTTATTGTGTTATTACTTATCGTCATATCCATTGTCCAATTAGAATATTTTATACTCGCGCCATATTTCGTGAAAAAATCTCGGCCTAATATGCCATCTCCTGGTATCCAGAAATCATTCCCGACTATGTGAAATGCATGAAGAATACTTCCATGAGTGAGACTACTTGGAATGTCCGCTAGACCTAAAGAAGTGACAAAACCTTCTGATATGCCTTTAATTTTTATCGTACGTCCTTTATCTAACAAGTGATTCGCATCTAATTTGCTATGTTTCAAAATGGAAATATCAGAGCCCGAGTCTACAAGTAATTTAATTTCAACATTTTGTTCGGTATCGAGAACGACGAAATTTGATAAATTCAAATCAAGATGGAAAATTTTTGCGAACCCCCCAATTGAACTTATTGGGGGCTTGCCCCGTTTCCCTGACTATTTTCATCCATCATTGCTATTCGTACGTTCTGAGATCTACCGGAGTTCCTATTGAAACCTCGGTTTCCTCTTCTGCCTCTATAGTTATTATTCTGCCACTGTTTCCTATCATTATTTCTCGCGTCATTATTGCTGTTTTCGAAGTACCAAAAATTGCCTGTACGATTGCTGTTTACGACGATATAGTGGACTGTATTATCTTGACAAATTTTATTGTTTCTGTGGGAATTTTCTAGGTGAAGTCTTAAAATAATACTCGCCGTTGGATTGATCTGATATAATCGACTTCCTCGTTACAAAGCAGAAGGACAAATGGACGAGTAACACACTCGTTAGCTCAATCTAGTAGGGGATGCCTCCCCACCCCTACGTAGTACTTCCTGAACTACAAATCCCGCGATCTACTTAGGGGTTTACTAACGGTAGAACAGAGAGTGATGCCGCGTTGAGCACACATTCTTACATTTTAAACATACTCCCCCACGTTGAACACTCGTAGAGGTGTTCGAAACATATCACATAGATACATACGAGCAAATAAACAATTTACCAATCCAAACAAAAATCCATAAGTAATGATAAACATCATGAATAAACGTAACTACAGTCATTAAACTACGATATCGAATTCATAAGACGTCATGACTCCCTCAATGTTCGTCTGTGTATGGCAACGGACATAATCGCGACACTGAGCGTTTTAGGGTTCCACGTTGCGTACGTACACTCACTACCCGCACGTTACCATCAGAGCCCGGATGAACCTCAATAACCCTGCCGAGCAGCCAATGACATTAAGGCATATTGTCTTGTTTTATCAGGACTAACGTGTCCTTCGTGATATTCTTTGATGTCTGCTTCCATTTTCCTCGCTGCTGCAGGTGATGGAGATACTCGAGTGACCATCGCTTCCAGAAATGTTGGACTATCTTCTGCATCAGTTGAAAGCGGTCCAGTCGATTGATAGGAATATCCGTGACACTTGGATCTGGTAATGCTGTGAGTGGCTTGACAATGAGGAAATGAGCAGGAGTTAGTGGGGATAAGTCATTAGGATCTGACGACATTGGATAAAGGGGACGTGAATTTAAAGTAGATTCGATCTGAATCAATACGGATAAAAACTCCTGGTAAGTTAACTTTACGTCTCCCACTACTCTAACTACATGATGTTTGGTACTTTTCACACCTGCTTCCCATATTCCCCCGAAATGGGGAGAATTAGGTGGGATAAAGTGCCACGTTACATTTTCTTTGACGCATCTATTGATTATAATGTCTTCGTTCGTTTTGAAGAAATTGTGAAGGCTTAGCAATTCTTTTTGAGCGCCTACAAAGTTTGTTCCGTTATCTGAGTAGATGTGATTTGGTTTACCCTGTCGTGCGCAGAAACGTCTGAGTGCTGCAATGAAATTCTTTGTTGTGAGAGATGATACAAGTTCCAAATGGATTGCTTTAGTGGAAAAACATACGAACAAACAAATATATGCCTTCGATAATTTTGCACCACGCCCTTTTCTATCTTTTAAAAGAAACGGTCCTGCATAATCTACTCCGCAATTGGTGAAAGGCGACGCGAAATTTACTCTAGTTGCGGGAAGATTTGACATAAAAGGATATATTGATCGTGGTTTGTGTTTGAAGCAAGTGAGGCAAGTTCGTACTACTGATTTCGCTACATTCATGCCATCTGTTGGCCAATAAGTCTGTCGAAGATGTGACAGCATCAATTGCGGTCCTGCGTGTAAGAGTCGGTGGTGTTCGTCCAGAAATAGAAGACGAGTTAAAACATGTTTACCCGGTAGTAACCAGGGATGTTTTGCCGAAAATGAAATGTTTGCTTGTGTTAGCCTTCCTCCTACACGTATTAGACCGTCATCGTCTAAAAATGGTGCTAAACAAAACAATTTGTGTTTCTTAGGTAATTGCGAATCGGTTGAAAGAATAGATATTTCGCGGTTGTAAGATTCTTGCTGAGCCAATCGGACAATTGATTTCATACTCTCATTCAGTTCTAGTACGTTCAACTGACCTACTCGTCTATTAGAATTGGAACATTTACAATTATGTATGAACCGAAGAATGTATGCCACAACTCGTTTTAATTTAATTAGCCTAGAAAATCTATTGAATATATTACATTTTTCTGACATAAGTACCAGTGCAATCTTTCTTGTTTCTGGAATAGTTTCCGGTGTAATGTATTCTCATATGGGTCATTCCATGTCTGGACATGATAGCCATTGTGGCCCCGACCACCACAAAGAATTATAAATTAATGTTTCAGGCGACACTCCTCTGGACGCAATGTCAGCCGGATTTTCTTTTCCAGGAACATGATGCCATGCATTTTTGTTTGTGAGATCGAGTATTTCGGCGACTCTATTTCCTACAAATGTCTGTAATGTCTTCGACTCAGTATTAATCCAGCAAATTACAATTTGCGAGTCCGACCATAAATGAATATCTCGAATATGTACCTCCTTAGTTAAAGCATTGGTCACTGTTTTCAGCAATCGTGAAAGGAGGACCGCTGCGCATAGTTCTAACCGCGGAATTGTCTGTCTTTTCAAGGGACAAACTTTCGTTTTTGAACATAACAGTGAAACACTGATATTTGATTCCGAATCTATACTCCTAATGTAAATACACGCTGAATAGGCGTCGTTCGAAGCATCGCAAAAACCGTGGATTTCAATTTTTACCGGTAGGCTACAAATGACGTGTCTAGGAATGAGCAGATCGTTTAATAGAGGTAAAGTGTTCCGAAAGTCAACCCACTTAGATCTCAGTGTATCGGGAACCTCATCGTCCCAATCTAAGTTAAGGCTCCACAAATTTTGAAGTTGAATCTTCGCTGTTATTACGCATGGACTGAGCAGACCTAACGGATCATAAATTTTTGCTATATCCGAAAGTATTGTCCTTTTTGTTATATTCGAAGGTTGAACATATGGATTTGATATGTGATATTAAAGTTTGTCTGTAGGGCTAATCCAGGTAATACCTAAGATGTTGGCTTCTTTGTCATCCCCGAGACTAGTTAAAAGATGCGAACCAACCTCGTTGTTTACTGCAGTTAATATTGATGAACGATTCGAATTCCACTTACTTACTTAAAAACATGCTGATTTTAGTATCGAATTAAGATCCTGACACACTGATACTGCAGAGTCTATGTTATCGAACCCTGTCAGCAAGTCATCAACATAGAAGTCTCGCAATAGTATTCTTGATGGTTCCGGGTACTGTTCTTTAAAATCAATTGCTAATTGGTTCAGACATCTCAATGCTAAAAATGGCGCTGAAGCTGTTCCATATGTGACAGTGTTCAGTGTATAGCAGGAAATATTTTGTTCAAGATCGTCTCTCCATAAGATCTGTTGATATTTTCGATCATCCGGATGAATTAAAATTTGCCTATACATCTTTATAATGTCAGCAGACACAACTATTGGATGTTGGCGAAATCTAATCAAAATTGAAAATATATCATTTTGTAAGGCAGGACCAATGAGCTGAAAGTCATTTAATGACTTTCCCGAATTAGTGGGAGCTGACGCATCAAATACCACTCGTAATTTCGTCGTGGGTCTGTCCTTTTTCCAAATTCCGAAATGAGGGATGAAATATCCTTCGTTTTGATTAACTGAGTTTGATAATGACATATGTTTCAGGTTACGATATTCTGCCATAAAGTTCGAGTACAACCTATAATATTCGCGATTGGATCTAAATCTTGATTCTAAATTGAGTAATTTTTTTGTTGATAAGGTCTTCGAATCATTTCCCAATGTTAATAGATCTGTTTTAAACGGAATACGAACTACAAATCAACCATGTTGATCCCGAGAGTAATTGTTCACAAAGTGTTCTTCACACATTTTATCGACGTCCCTTACTTTGCAATTCTTAGGGTTGGTTTGTTCTTCTAATTCCCAAAAATGCTTTAATGACTCATTAAGATTTGTGAAAGATGATAGGTAACACCTTCTAGTGATATGCGTGGTTGAATTAATAGGTAATGGCCCTGATACCACCCAACCAAAAACTGTGTTGTGAAGAGTAGGATGATGTGAACCCAATGACATTTTACCATCCCGTAGAAGATCCCAAAAATGACAAGCTTCTATCAACATGTCCACTTCTTTAGGTGCATTGAAATGTGGATCGGCTAATGTGATATTTTTAGGAATATTCCATCGACTGGCGTCCACAGTGTATGATGGAATGCGGTCGGTTATTTGTGGTAATACGAAACACGAAAGGGTCGTAGCAAATTCTGTTATTCTAGACTGTATTGAAACCGAACATTTGTATCTCAAATTCGTTGTAATGTCACTAATACCACTTATTGACACGTTTGCCGTGGTCATCTGTATTTTGAATTTATTGCAAAAACCTTGAGAAATAAAATTAGATTGTGACCCGTTATCAAGAATGGCATTACAAAGTTGCTTTTTCCCATTTATGCTCACATATAAAGAAACTGTTGATAACAAAACGTTAGTATTACTGGGTGGTATATTTGACAAAAGCGCATGTTGAACGTTTGATTCCCCCGACTGAACCCTGTTTATCGTTTGTTCCTGCGTTGTGTTTCGGTTATCGTTTGTTTTTGGTATATGCAAAAGACTATTGTGTTTGTTTTTGCATATTCTACAGGAACCAGATTTGCAATTCTTGGCAAGATGCCCGGGATTAAGGCAATTAACACATAAATTGAGACCTTTTGCTTTTGAGATCCTATCTTGAATCGTTAATTTGAGAAATTGATCGCATTTATAAATAGAATGCGAAGGATTGTCGCAATAGAAACACTTCCGAGTTGAAGTGAAAAGAATCACCTGTTTCGTAGGTGATCTCAAATTGTGTTGTTTGATACCTTTTGTATCCTTATGATTTATTTCTAACGTTTCAAGAAGATCAGCACGTGACTTCAAAAATTTCGTCATTTCGTCTAACGTAGGGAATGTTTTTGTTGATTTGAAATGTTCCCATTCCCTAGCAGTTATTTTGTCAATTTTATTCGATAAAATAAATGTAATAAGCGTGTCCCAATTACTAGTATTTTGTCCAAGACTGCCCAAAGCTCGCAAATGTTTGTAAATGGAATCTACTAAATTTCGCAATCCTAATGACGATTCCTTTGTTAGCGTTTCCAAATCGAATATAGATTTAATGTGGTTATCAACTAAAAGCCTCGGATTATCAAAACGTTCTACTAATAACAGCCATGCTTTCTGGTAATTCATAGCTGTGAATTCCAACGACTGGATAATTTTCATTGCTTCTGTTCCCAGAGAGGCCCGCAAGTAATGGTATTTTTGAATGTCACTGATGGACATGTTTTCATGAATGAGCGATATGAATAGGTCTTTAAATTCAAGCCAACCATTGTAATCTCCCCGGAACTTGGGCAAATCTATCGAAGGCAATTTAATGTTCGCTGTTGAATTAAAATTATCTTCTTTGTGCGAACAACAAGAGTTTCCCGTAATTGAGCTCGCTTCACTTTCTTTTACAGCAATATATTTACTTTTTTTCAAAATAGTTTCAGCCATCGTTGAGTAGGCACTAAATTTTTCAATGAAATTTTCTCGTTCCAAATATTGAGTTTCCATATCGTCCTCCTCACAAAGCAACTCGATTTCATTTTGAATCGTTTCGAACTGCTCATCTAACCGTTTGAATTTAGTGTACCGACACTCCAACTCCGTAATTTCCAAATCTAAAATTTCTTTGCCGTTTTTATGCGATTCATAGAGAGCGGTAACAAATTTACCAAATACTGTTAAACTCTGTTTAACCCTTATGTTAGTAACCGGGTACCCGGGTGTTGGGTGTGGAACTTTGTCTAAAGGATTTGTTTCTTCTTCTTTAGTTCCACGCACGGATTGAAACTAACAAGCCGTGCCTTCGTTTTTTTTTTTGAGTGTTGCTTGAATCTCGTATTTTAGAACTAAACACTTTGGTTTCCAACTCTTTATTTTGCGATCCGTTCTCTCTCAAATCTTGTACAACACTGCCCCTAAATGCTGTCTTACAATCATCGGCACTATTTACAAAGAAAGGGAATACCTAGCGCATAAATTAAGGACTAATCCCCCTGAACATCCGTTATTTATAAATATAGCTATCTGCACTGGTATAAAACCTTTCGGTACCCATTTATGTTTACAGCCAGCTTATTTCGGGTTTTCCCGAACTACCCGCCTAACATACTCCCCGCCTTGAACGCACCGTTCAAATTACAGTATAACTTAAAATTAAAATACAAAAAATCATAATAAAAAATGAAAAAAAATAAAAAAAAACAAACAAAAATCCCTTTTAACGATTGTCTTTCGCGGCGACGCCCTTCACGGACCCTCAAACGATTGGTAAGGGTGACACTCGCGTCACTGAGTACTTATATGTCCCAAAAACAGTCTTCACTTCAACAACTCTAACATGTCCGTCGTCACCAGGAAACGTGTTTACGATCCGACCCAGCTTCCATTGTCGAGGTGGCACATTGTCTTCCCGTAGCATAACCATTGTTCCAATTTTGATATTGTCAACGTCGCATCGTTGCCATTTCGCCCGCACGTTCAGTTGATTCAGGTACTCCTTGTACCATCGATTCCAGAAATATTGTTTCGCCTTCTGCACAGCTTCCCATTGCGTCAATGAATTCACAGCGGCGCTCGAATAATCTTCTTCAGGCAAGTTCGTGAACTCCTCTCCAATCAAGAAATGCGCAGGAGTTAAGGCTCTTAGGTCATGGGGGTCATCGGATATAGGAGTGATGGGACGCGAATTTAGGATAGCCTCGATTTCGTTCACATATGTGAGCAATTCCTCGTAAGTGTATAACCTGTCGCCCACCGCTTTATAGAACAAGTTTTTAAAAGACTTGACGGCAGCTTCCCAAAGCCCCCCAAAATGTGATGAATTTGGTGGGGAGAAGTGCCATTCGATATTTTTGCCTACCGCGAAACTTTGGAATTTCGATTGATGTGTCTCAGAGCTAACTAAATTTTGCAACTCTCTTAACTCGTTATTGGCACCCGTAAAATTAGTGGCGTTGGCGCTGTAAATTTTGGCAGAAATACCCCTGCGGGCGAAAAATCTACGTAAACTACCCAAGAATGCTTCTGTAGTTAGATCAGTGACTAGCTCTATGTGAATTGCCTTGGTCGAAAAACACGTGAATACACATGCGTACACCTTTACCCTTTGCCTGTTTCTCATTTTTCGCTCTTTTATGAAGAATGGCCCACAATAATCGATTCCTGTACACGAAAATGGCCGTGTCCCGACAACTCGATCACGGGGAAGATTTCCCATAAAGTATGGAATCTTTACTGCGGAATTTTTAGAACATATTACACATTCACGAATAACAGATTTCGTTAAATTTTTTCCATTTATTGGCCAGTAATTCAATCTCAATGCATGAAGGGTCGATTGCACCCCAGCGTGATTATGTAGAATATGCGCCTGACGAATTACTAATTTTGTCACATGATCGTCTTTGGGGAGAATGATCGGATGTTTCTGCGAAAATGAAATATTTGCATTTTTCAACCGTCCACCCACACGCAAAATTCCATCGTTGTCCAAAAATGGATTTAATGCTTTTAATTTACTGCTATTAGCGACAACTTGATTTTTAGAAATGTATTTTATATCTTCGGAGAAATGGTCTACCTGAATCATTTTGAAAATTACCTTTCTAGCTTTTTTTATTTCTGGTAGCTTGATCCCGCCGAAAACGCTATTCTTATTTGGACTACTATTTTTGGCAAATCTGAATAAATATGCAACAATTCGCTCTAATTTTTCGAAGCTGGAGTATTTTGAAAGGATACTAACGGATTTTCTTTCAGTATGCAAAACTTTTACGGTTTTTAATTCAATTAATGGAGTTTCTAGCCTTCTGTTTGGCCAATATTTCTCATGCTTGCCTAACCAAACTGGACCATTTTGCCATCTACTATCATTCAAAAATTCTTTGGGCAACAGCCCTCTCGACAGGGTATCTGCCACATTCTCCTCTGACGGCACATAGCAGATGTAATTTCGCAAATTTCGACTACCCGGTTTGCGACGAATGTTTTCAAATTACTCGGATGGATTTTAATCCACTTCAACACTATAGACGAATCCGACCACAAGACTATCCTGTCGATTTTCTTCATTAACGCTTTTAAAACGGATTTTACTAACTTGGCTAACAGAAGCGCTGCACATAATTCTAATTTGGGTATTGTCAATGTTTTTACTGGCGCTACTCTATTTTTTGAACACAAGAGGTTAACAAATGATTTCTGATTATCATCAACAGACCGCAAATATACGCAAGCTCCGTACGCCTTTTCGCTTGCATCGCAAAACCCATGCAATTCGATTCGAACTGCGTTTCTCATAATTACTTTGCGTTTGAAACGCACGTCGTTTAATGAATGCAATTGTTCCCTAAAGGTTTTCCATGAAGTGTGTAGACTTATTGGCAAAGACTCATCCCAACCCAGATTGCTTTTCCATAATTCCTGCGTCAAAATTTTTGCCGTGACAATTATTGGACCCAATAACCCTAGAGGATCATATAATTTCGCTATACCCGACAAAACACTTCGTTTCGTCACCTTGTCGTCGAAATCCTCTGACGACACTCTATAATTGATTTCATCTTTGTTTTTGTCCCAGATTATACCTAATGCCTTAGCTTCACCATTTTCATCTTTAAACATTTCTAATTTTTCGTCCTCTAGCGTGGCCTGATTCACTACTGAAGGGTGATTTGAAAGCCACTTTCTAAGCTTGAAACCGCCCGCGCTTGTAAGTTTTATTAACTGTTCCCGACTTATAATCGCCTCGTCTATGCTTTCCGCACCCGTAATAACGTCATCCACATAGCAGTCTTTACGTAAAATTTCACTTGCTATGGGAAATTTGTACTTTTCATCCTCTGCCAATTTATTTAATACGCTAGTGGCGGCATGTGCGGCCGACGCGGTACCGAACATCACCACCGGTATTTTGTACATCCTTAGTGGTACGCTGTCGTTCTCGCGCCAGAAGATCAATTGATAATTTGCATCATTTTCATTAAGCCGCACTTGCTTGTACATTTTTTCTATATCTGCCATTAAAACTATTTGATGTAATCTAAACCTCAAAGTAATATCTAAACTGCTACTTTGTACTGTTGGCCCGACAAGTAGACATTGATTTAATGAAATGCCGCTACTGGTTTTTGCTGACGCATTGAATACTACTCTTAGTTTCGTTGTGCGACTCGAATCTTTTATAACAAAATGTTGCTGCAAAAAACAATGCTGATCGGGTACCCCACCCCTCCCCGGGTCAATTTCCACCATGTGCCCTGATTTAAGAGCCTCTCTCATATTTGATGAGTATTCGGACTTTAACGCGGGATTTTTATTTAATTTTCTTTCTAACGATAGAAATTGTTTTTCCGCTGACGCACGTGATTCTCCTAACTCCTTTATTCTGTTATTAAACGGTAAGCGCGTTGTATACCGCCCTGTGACTAAATCTCGCGTGGTGTTTTGCTCAAAAAATATTTCCGCTTTACTTTCCTCTTCGGTGAGGAATTTCTGTTCCGCGACTTCTTCAACTAACCAAAATTTTTCTAAGCATTTATTTACGGACTCAGCAGATAACATGCGCTTTTTTGTTGGCGAATTTATATTTGACGACCCTATTCGTCCTGAAACTATCCAACCGAATTTGGTTTTTTGCAATTTCGCCTTGCTTTCATTCAAACTAATTTGTCCAATGCATAATAAATCGTAGAATAATTCTACACCTAGAAGCGCATCAATTTCCCGTGGCTTAGGAAAGGACGGATCTGCGAGCTCTAAATTATTTGGAATTTTTAATAATTGACGCTCAACGAAATTATTCGGTAAGAAATCACAAATTTTTTCAATTACCAGAAACTCAACATTTTCCTTGAATTTTTCATTTCTGGAAGAAAGCTGCGCTTTGATTGAATGCTTGACACAAGTTTCAATAGTACACAGACTTGCTACCGGAATATTGACCGCTTCTAAAGGAATCTGTAATTTACGCGCGAATTCTATCGTCATAAAATGTGACTGAGAGCCGCTATCTAATAAAATTCGTGCCGGTATATTTTTTCCTTCATGTGAACGTATATTTACTAACGCGGTTGATAACAGTACTTGTGTTCCTTTGAAAGAGCTAAGAACTGTTGATTTTGAAGGCGATTCTTCAACCTGTACATTATGTTCAATTTCTGCAGGAGAATTTGGTGGCTGTCTAAGTGTTTCATATTTTTTGTTATAATGCAACAGAGTGTTGTGTTTTTTGTCACATTTCCTACAATTGGACGCTTTGCAGTGCTCGTTACGATGACCTGGTTTCAAACAGTTGAAACACAGTTTATTATTTTTTATTAACTCAACCCGCTCTGGGACGCTCATTTTTATAAAAGCGTCGCATTGCCGTATTGCATGCGTTTTATTGCAAATAATGCATTTTTCTTCCGAATTGGTTACCGAAAAACTGTGCCGCTTTTGAGATTGGTGGCCTACCGGTTTTGAATATTGTGCGTTACTACTCGAATTATTGCTAAGTGTCGTCATTTCCAATGTTTGACAGCGATTCTCCAAGAATGAAAAAAGTTGATTCAGCTTTGGCAATTCTCTACTCGCAATTGAATTTTCCCATTCCTTGTGCGTATTCCTATCTAATTTCGAAGTTATGATATAGATTAATAAAGTATCCCATGTTTCTACCGGTTGACCTAACGATGTAAGTGCGCGTAAATGGGCCTGCATATTGTCTATTAACTTCCGCATCTCCGACGGAGATGATTTACTTAAAATCGGCAATTCCATAAAACTTCTCACATGATTTTGCGTAATTAATCGTTTGTTTTCGTAACGTTCTTTTAAAGCATTCCAGGCAATTTCATAGTTTTCGTCCGACAGGGATAACGAGTTTATGACACATTGTGGTTCTTCAGTTATACACGAACGCAAATATTGTAATTTTTGTAACCCAGAAATATTCGGATTATTGTGAATGACGGCTGTAAATTGACTTTGAAAATCCAACCAATTTTCGTACTTGCCGTCAAATGATTTTAAATCTAATTTAGGTAGTCTAATATTTTCAACTGCCTTGAATTTAACATCAGCTTTCTGAGTCACTAGACTGGTGGCTTCTCCTAATAATCGAAAGTAAAGATTTTCAAATTGCTCTAGTTGTTCATAATCTTCTGGATTTAATACTTCTTCGATTTCTTGAAATTTTTCCAATAGATTATCTTCTTTCAAATTTTCTAACCGATTGTTTACTTCATCTAAGTTAAATGACCTATTTGGTTTATTTAGAAAATTTTCAAACCTCGTTAATTTTGACTTTAGACTAGCGCGCTGGCGCATGAGCGCTTGTATTTCTTGTTCTTTGCTCATTTTAAACAACTCTTCTTAAGGAACTATCACTTATTGTGAAACAAAACAAAGGCAATAAGATGTTATAGGTAATGTTTGAAGGAAATTTAGAATGAGTTCACGAGTTACTGTGACTGTTGTAGCTGAATTTCTCCTTGAATTTCCTTTGCTTCGCTGGCACTGGATGTCTAATCCGGACTATTATACGTTGACTTTTTCGTGCTTCACAATGACCTTGAACTCAAAATTATGTAAACTTAATAATCATAGATCCATATCTACTACTCTATAATCTGTATCGGCCCTAATCTTATTTATCATTGCGTTAAGAATTTTATACACTTTTATATCTATATCAACATTCGTTAACGCGCTTATCACCAAGACATAAATATCTTCTTCAGAACACCTGTTTTGAATATACGAAACACTTTTTGTTAGCACTCTTCCGGTCAAAATCCATATCATCAGATGATATCGTAATCTTCGCATAGGAATAGGATCATCATTAATGTACTTGATTTTTAATAAATCCGATTTTAATATTGCTTTTAGGTTCCCTTCAAACGAATGATTCATTCGTTCCGCCCACTGGTCGCGTCCCGCGTTTGTGTTCTCAACGATTATGGAACGCATGTGACGATAATAACCGTCTATACATCGATGTATACTTTCCAAAGATGAGACATCGATGTCTAAAACTCGCGTAACGGCATCTTTCTCACGTACGAGTATTCTTACGAAACCACTAGTTTGCGACGTAAGATAATCATGCTCTCCTAGCCTGAGTATGATTTTACGCCGCACGTTGTTGTTTCCACAGTCACTAACGTACCATAGCAGATCCAGCCCTTCGATGCTCACGCATCTCTTGTTTGAGCGGGCCTCTACGAATGGATAAATATACGGTATCTCACTGATACCTACTCCGCATCTGAGCGTCCTTTTCAAACAAGAGGAACAACCATCTAGCGCGATATAATTTTCTCCAGCCACCATCATGTCATTTAAAATTTGCTCTGAACTTGCTGATGATAGAGCGCATAGGAGTTCGATAATTAGTCGAGCTTCCGTTCTTTTTGTAGTCTTAGAGAAACGTACGTCAAAGCATGCAAATAACCAATCACCTATACATTTTAATTCGGTGTGATATTGGTAAAGGGCTATGCCTCCTCTTCTATCATCAATTCTGGCGTCTCGTAGATTCAAAAGATTTGTTAACACTTCCAATGTAACATTGTCGTTGCTAATCCATCGTGCTTTTATCTCGGGATCGTCATTCACTTTCCGTATGATAGATGTCAAACTGCATCCCAATCTCACCAACTCGTTTGAATCGGGGAATGGCACGGACATGAATGGTTTTATGGAGAGTATGTTAGATCTTACAATTCCGAAGCTATACCGCAAGCACCCTATTTCCTTCTCTATTACACGGACCTTTATCAAACGCTGTTCACTCCGTCGCACTAACATTGAAATAATGTGTTCGTTCTTTATGATTTCACGTCGTGCCTGAGATCTTATTAACAATGAACCAGCTAAGATGCCCTCATGCATATCTACGTACGAACTCGTAACATTCTGACACTGGTATGATGAAGCGTCGCCCTGTAAATTAGTTATTTCATTACATTATTATTATACGTTGACTTTTTCGTGCTTCACAATGACCTTGAACTGACGTTCCTGTTACACACAATTGAAGACGATGCCGGGATGAATTGGGCCTTGGAAATTTCACCCTTGAAACTCAAGACTTCTTATATTCGACACACTTTTGGTGTTTTGTAAGAACAGCGACTTCTAGGCACTGATAAATCCGCTCGAAGGACCATATGTTGGGTGTGGAACTTTGTCTAAAGGATTTGTTTCTTCTTCTTTAGTTCCACGCACGGATTGAAACTAACAAGCCGTGCCTTCGTTTTTTTTTTGAGTGTTGCTTGAATCTCGTATTTTAGAACTAAACACTTTGGTTTCCAACTCTTTATTTTGCGATCCGTTCTCTCTCAAATCTTGTACAACACTGCCCCTAAATGCTGTCTTACAACTTTCAGTCAAATGGGTAAATCTAAGTTTCGAGGAAATCATCGGCACTATTTACAAAGAAAGGGAATACCTAGCGCATAAATTAAGGACTAATCCCCCTGAACATCCGTTATTTATAAATATAGCTATCTGCACTAGTATAAAACCTTTCGGTACCCATTTATGTTTACAGCCAGCTTATTTCGGGTTTTCCCGAACTACCCGCCTAACACCGGGTACCCCCCGCGGTGTATCTGTGTGAAAAGCTTAAAACACGTTCAATATTTCATTCTAAGCTCTCAAATCGTCGTTTTTTAACTTGAAAGAAAGCTAGTTGCAAGTTCATTTAATTGATTTTTTTTTTTTTTTTTTTAAACTTAAACTCCAGCTATCGCCCCATTAGCAACCGGGTACCCGAGTACCCACAGTGGAAAGCATAGGAAATAAATTGAATAAAATTTCTATAAATGCATGCAATTAAATTTTATTAAAAAATATGACACTTTTTTTATAATTAATGACATTGAACACATTGTACACGATTAACTGAATGCTCGTCACATACAGGTTGGTGACAATTAGCACAAGACTTGCGTGGCTTTCGCCGTCTTCTTATTGGCAAAGCATTACAGCATTAGCAACATCCTATAACTATTTTCCTTCCGGTTTTATCTTTCGGAATCCCTGGACCAGGATTTACCACGACTGTTTCTGTCAATGGATGGCCTAAAATACTTTGAATAGCAATCTTTGTTGAAAAATGGCGCATTATTTGTGGATTCGCGGTACGGTTTTCAATCATCGGCAATGCTAGTTTCTCACTTAGCTTACGCATAAATTGACGACGTTCTGTCGTTTTTTTTTAATCATTTTATTATTTTCATAATAAATTATATACGTCGCAAGTGAAGAAATGTCTAACATATTGAAAAACATCGCCATTGGCCATCTCGAAGATCTTCGTTGACTTGTGTATCTCCGCACCATTTGGTCCATTGTGTCGACGCCAGTTTTATATTTATTATAAAAATTTATTATTTCTGGTTTCTTTTTCGCGTCATCACTAACTGATGCATCTGAATGCATTGTAGACATTAGAATAACAGCTTTATTTTTTTTAGGAACGTAAGAACACATGGTTACCTTTTCATGAAATCCGAAAACTGACGAATACTGCTCCCGTGTCTTATTTGCTTTCATAACACTCGGGATGTAAGGTTTATTTTTTTTTACCGTGCCAACAATAGTCATATTCCATGATAACAAGTGTTTAGCAACGGGTAGAGTAGTAAAGAAGTTATCCATGCAGATATTTCTACCGCTATGTCGATACGGAGCCGCCAATTCTTTCACTACTCGTTCACCCTGATTCTTTTCTCGAGTGTTATCTTTTTTACCAGTGTACATAATCCCTTGCAAAGGATATGCGTTTTCTGCATCACAAATCCACCAGATCTTTATACCATACTTAGCTGGTTTCGATGGTATATATTGAGTAAACCCAGTACGTCCACGGTATGGATATAGCTGTTCATCAATCGTCAAGTTTGCGGTTGGTTTGTACATCTGAGCTAAATTGGAGTTAAACATTGTCCACAAATCACGAATTGGAGCTGCCTTGTCTTCTTTTTTACGCTGACTTCGAGTATTACTGTCGTCGAATCTCAAAAAACGCAGAATATTATGGAATCTCGTCAATCCCATCGTCGCGCGATATAGCGGATAAGAATTGGAGTGCCACATTTCGAAAGTATGGTCTGTATTTGAATTATTTGCACCAGCACAAATCAAAACACCGAAGAAAGAATAAGTTTCGGGTATTGTAACGGGCTTCCATTGATGTTGTGAGTTTGGATGCTTAGCATTATATCCTTGGAAAATAGTTTCAGCTTTCTTGTTAGTGTGACGGACGATTATATCAACCATTTCGTGAGTAAAAATTTTTTTGAACGTCTCACTAATTGACAACGTTTCTGTACTGCGATGAGGCCCACTCCGCTGGCGTAAAACATTATGAGCTGCGGTCTGATGCTGAGTTGGTGGAGTTTTGTTCCACACGGTTTTATCTTTCGCAATAAAACTTCCAGGTGGTTCTTGAGCTCGTCCTAAAATAATAATAACAACATAAATTAATTATTCAAGAAAAAGAATTAGTATTTCAATCATTGCTAAGAATAAATATACTATTACCTTCAGGCTCAGCAGTTTCAGCTTCACTGTCGTCATCCTCACTCTCGCTATTCTCAACCTCTTCTTCTCCTGCTGAATTTCCTTCAGCGTCTTCTTCTGTATCTTCAGCGACTTCTGTATCTTCACCGACTTCTCCTGTATTTTCAGAATCTTCTTCAGAATCTTCGTCATGCTCTGAATTAGCTTTTTGATTCAAAATTCGACGTCTAGCTGTATTTACTGGAGCCCAATCATCGTCATCACTGTCAGAATCTCCGCTCGAATCACTGTCCTGTTCTCCAAGTAGTTTTCTTAAATACTCATTCCTTTCGGTTGCACTTAATCTAATAAATTAAATATTAAATAATATGAGTCATAAATAATTTTATTACACAAAATTGTAATTAAAAAATTTACAAATGTTAAATATATGTAACATTTACTTACTTAGCATATTCAGCTCTCGATAGTTCTTCCATAATTTTATTTTTCACTGTGTAGAGAACACCATAAATAAAACACGTCTGCTCTCACCAAAAATCTGTTACGTACTAAAAAAATACTCGAATCTAGTGCGCGATAGAAAACGAAGAAATGACCTTGGGTTTTTTTCTCTCTCATAACGGCATCTGCTCGGCTCCGAACAATAAAAACCGGCCGACTACCTGCAGTGCCTCAAATAAGTTTCAGATGTCATTCACAACTCTACGTTGTTATTATTTTTTTTTCTTTATATTGTCACTTACTATTAATATTTTAAGAAAAAAATATTTTGGAAAAAATTTTTTTAATAAAATAAACGAAATTTTCAATATTCAGAATTGTGGGTACCCGGGTACCCGGTTACTAAAAGACGTCGGTAAAGTTGGTTACTAACATAAGGGTTAATCGAACCACGTTTTTTATTTAATTGGGCTGCCATTGTTACCCAAATGCTTTGTATTTCGCGAGATGAACGAAAATGAAATTGACTAAATTGCTAATTTCACAAAGAAAATGCTCATAATATTTAAAGAATTATAACGAAATTGTATTCAGATCGAATCTAACGTATATCATGAGTAATGAAACAAAAGAGAAAATGAAGGATGCCACTTATCTTTGATTTTTCCAACGATGAATTGCAATCGTCGCCCTCGAGACTGGTTGTGAGATAGCTCGTCTGTTGACAAAGGTTCCGCTTCTCCGGCCACGTGGTATACCGTCTTAAATGCTGGGCTGGTTTTCAAAACTTCTCGATCGAATGATTCCCACCGATGATTCGTTCCGATGGAACAAAATGTGCGAAATCTGACGTTGGAGATCAAAAAGATCCGACACGATGGACCAAATGTTTACGACGATATATAGTCCAAGATCCCAGAGTGATAAGACACTACTTATTTTCACATAAATGAAACCTCATGTTCTCAGTAGTGTCTTATGTGCTCAGAATACCTGCGCGCTTGTGGAGCTTGCCGAGTGACACCTGAGCAGGTACCAGGTGTGAAAGGTAACTAAAATTAATAGTTACCTAACTTAAATTTTCATAGCTGATTTTTAAATATATTTTGTAGAGTGTTATTATAAAGTTATACCATAAGCGTCAGACGCTTTTCATGGGCCAGAACTTTTGTCAGACGCTTTAAAGCTCTACAAAAATAAATTAACTTAACTTATTTTTACATGTCTGACATTTAAATATGTTGTTCAGACAATTGTTACGAAGTTATATTTAATTAGTCAGACAAAATTGATTGACCAAACACCCCCTAAACAGCAAAATTATTTCTGCCGTGAGTATGAGCGCGAAAGCATTATAGGTGCGTTTCGGAGCGAGTGAGACGGTCTTACTAACTCAGTTCCCCTTCTCTCATTCGTGTAATTCTTCTGTGTATTTAGTATGTGTCCTTTGGGTACAACCTAATAGTATACAGTATAGTTTGGATCTGTGAGACCACATGTTTTTGTTGTTTACGTCGTGTGATTTGTGAGTTATTAACATTACTTATTAACGTGAAAATCATGGAAGATACAGAACCAGCAAAATTAACGTGTACATTTTGTGAAAAATCTAGTGATAAATTAATATTATTTACCGCGATAACATTGAAAAAGTGTAAAATTATTTTACAACAGCGAGTGACACATAACCTAAAATTTAAAGACGTAGTTTTACCTGAAGATTTATATGATAAAGGTTATCATCGGGAATGCTATAAAAATTTTACTGCTCTGCCCAAAAAATATTATTCTGAGATTCCAGAAAAAACTAAAATCAGTATATTTACTCTAAGACGCATGCGCATAATGCTTTCGCGCTCATACTCACGGCAGAATAATTTTGCTGTTTAGGGGGTGTTTGGTCAATCAATTTTGTCTGACTAATTAAATATAACTTCGTAACAATTGTCTGAACAACATATTTGAATGTCAGACATGTAAAAATAAGTTAAGTTAATTTATTTTTTGTAGAGCTTTAAAGCGTCTGACAAAAGTTCTGGCCCATGAAAAGTGTCTGACGCTTATGGCATAACTTTATAATAACACTCTACAAAATATATTTAAAAATCAGCTATGAAAATTTAAGTTAGGTAACTATTAATTTTAGTTACCTTTCACACCTGGTACCTGCCTAGGTGTCACTCGGCAAGCTCCACAAGCGCGCAGGTATTCTGAGCACATAAGACACTACTGAGAACATGAGGTTTCATTTATGTGAAAATAAGTTGTGTCTTATCGCTCTTGGATCTTACTCTAATAGTGGACTGTATTATCTTGATAAATTTTATTGTTTCTGTGGGAATTTTCTAGGTGAAGTCTTAAAAGAATACTCGCCGTTGGATTGATCTGATATAATCGACTTCCTCGTTACAAAGCAGAAGGACAAATGGACGAGTAACACACTCGTTAGCTCAATCTAGTAGGGGATGCCTCCCCACCCCTACGTAGTACTTCCTGAACTACAAATCCCGCGATCTACTTAGGGGTTTACTAACGGTAGAACAGACAGTGATGCCGCGTTGAGCACACATTCTTACATTTTAAACAATTGCTATCATGACCCCGTGAGAAGTTACCTCTGTTTCTATAGCTATCGTTACCTCTGTTTCTATAACTATCGTTACCTCTATTTGTGTAGGAGTACCTGTGGTGCCGATCCGAGCCTAAATAAAAAACTTATTATTAATATGAGAAAGAGTTTCAACCTCATTATGATAAGAAATTTTCCTTTGTAAAATATTTTCTTTGTATATTTCAAACTTGTCATGGCTTTTAATAGTTTTAATCTCTTTTTTGTTAAAATGTAGCAAATTCCTTTCAATTAATTGACAAAAATTCAAAATTGATCTCTCAAAATTCAATGAAGAAACTGATCTATCAAAAACATTTCCTCCACCATAAGTTTTTAGTTGATATAGATATTTGTCAACATAGTGCCTCTCAGATTTTATACTTTTAAAAAACAAATCCACAAATATATGTAAAACCTCTAGAACTTGTTATCATTTATCGAAGTCGACCGGGTAATTTCGAATTATTACTATTGTTGCCGCACGAAACTGGAAGTAATGTGGACTGTATGATTTGGCGACACATAAATGATGTAATTAACGAAAAAGACCGGAGCGAAGGCGATCGCATACAATTTTCAATTATGCAAGGTTTTGGTCACTAACCTGGAGCTTCTCGATATTGATGCAGGGTACCCTGTCGATGAGGAAATCGTTCTTGCTGTCGTCGGCTCTGGAGCTTGGACTCGCAATCGTAACTGGTATGCGTCTTGTCGCGACTTATTTCGGAAACCGTATGCGTCTCGAACGCGCGTAAAAATTAAACCCGATAAGAAACGTAAAAACTAAACCAAAACTTCCAATCTTGCTGCGTGCAGCAACATAGCAGTTTGACAATTCGTCAGACTGCCGAAAGGGTCTTTTGCTGCGATTCAGGTGATAATGTTATTCTAAATTATTTATGTAGTTATAAATTGTGTCCTTCAGAATAAACAACTGCATCGCGCAAGGAACGATTATAAGTGACGACTTATAAATCGCAGCACTATCGGTAGTATGCCACGGAAAGTTATTTTTCACCTGTCATGCGAAGCAGCATCTAATACTAAAGCGTCGGTGGTGAAAATAAAAACCATCAAAGTCTTTGGAGAAGCCGAACGTTATGCATTTCCTCCTCAATTACAAGAGTGTGGCAAGCATCCGGAACTTTGCGCGTTATCGATTATGAGATCTGTCATCAGACAGTTAACGAAACGAGGCCAATATCGAAATGTGAAGATAACTCTTTCAGATGACATTGCACCACTCTACTTCGATATGGAAGGAAACACATGTTTCGAGGAATACTATCTAGAAGAAAAGGATTTGGATTCCGATGACGATAACGACGACGTTTCATCAAATAAGGAAAGAAAGTCGTTTCAATCGATTATTATGGATATGGCCCTCGAGAAATTCACTGGGAAAAATCAAAACGTTATAACATGGCTCGCATTTTTGAAACAGAATGTCGTCGTTTCGATATAGTGATGGACAGGTATCCTGAGGTCTTACGGTTATTCTTAGAGGGTTCGGGTGCGGAATGGTTTTCTTTGACTTTGAAAGATATATCAATGAGTGATTCTTGGAATTCTTGGAAAAATTCAATGATAAATTTTTTTGGAGACCGTGGTTGGTCCGACGTCAGTTACGCTTTCTCCTATAAATATGTAAACGGCCCGTTAAACAAATATGTTATAAAAAAACTCAATTTGTTATTAGATGTTGAACCAACGATGTCCATAAAATCTCGTATATATTTGGTTGCATTAGGTTTACCAACCATCGTTCGTGACAGATTGAATCGAAAGAATATTTGCAATCAGAATGATTTAATTTTGGAGATCAATCAATTAGAATCAATGGTGAAACATAACACTGTTAACGCATACGAAAATAATACAGTCATTAATAACAAAAGGAACAAGTACAAACCATGTCCATTGTGCGAAAAAGCTGGTTTCGAAAAACGATATCTTTCTGAGACAACATGTTGGTACAATAAAAATAATAAAGAATCGATCAATAATTCAAATAATAAAAACATAAAACTAGCGAACAACGCCGAGCTAGAAGACGAACTAAACAACGGAACTGATCAAAAAAACTAATTCTTCCCCCACTCATTTCACTGAGAGTTCAGATAGAAAATATAGATGCTCTTGCACTTTATGATTCTGGTGCGAACATTTCGATGATTAATAAAAAATTTGTTACAAAATTAAATAGAAATATAAGAAATGCACAAAAATACACTTTCAGGACAATGAGCGGGGAGAATAATCAAACAGGTATAGTTTTCCTTAAACTAAAAATTTTTGATATTGAAAAGAAAATGCGTTTATTTGTAATCGAACAAAAATATTTTGAATACGATATATTGTTAGGACTTGATTGTATTGAAGCATTTAGTCTTTGTCAAGATCATGAAATGCGAATAACGCAACATCGTGAAGAAATGGAAAAAATTAAAAAAGAGAATCAAATATCTGTGAATTCGAACGAGAGAATAGAATTCGGAAAAATTGAAATAAAGCTCAATCATCTTGATGACAAAAGAAAGAAAATTATATCAAATATAATAAACAAATTTGATTCGATTTTTGCAAAAGATAAATATGATGTCGGAATAATACGTAACTGTGAAGCGCGAATTAGACTCCTTCAGAATAAATATGTTAGAAAGAAGCCATATCGTTGTTCTTTTTCAGACCAAGAAGAAATCGAAAGACAAATAAAAGCGCTTCTGGAAAAGATATAATCGAGGAGTCTGATTCTCCCTTCGCAGCACCGGTAACATTAGCCTATAAAAAAGAAAATGGAATTAATCATAAAACAAGACTATGTATAGATTTCCGTGAAGTCAACAAGATAATTGTTCCCGAAAGTCACCCGTTTCCTCTTGTAGATGAGCTCATAGCGAAAACTCAAAATTGTTCTTGGTTTTCCGTCTTCGATATAAATAATGCTTTTTGGTCGATTCCTATATATTATAAAGATCGTTATAAGACGGGCTTCGTCACACAATCGGGTCATTGGCAATGGAAGTGTCTTCCATTCGGGTTGAAAAGCTGCCCAGCTATCTTCCAACGGATTCTCTCAGGGATAATTCGAAAGAACGACTTAAACTGTTTCTGCTTTAACTACTTGGACGATATTCTTGTTTTTTCGAAAACATTTGAGGAACATGTTACTCATATACAGAAACTTTTAAACTCTGTTGAAATAGAAGGCTTCCGATTAAAATTCGAAAAATGTTCTTTCGCTACTCGTTCCGTCAAATACCTAGGGCATATAATAGGAGAAAATAATGTTCGACCATTAAATGACAATCTTATCGCAATCCGTAATTTTCCAAAACCACAAAATCGAAAAAACATACGTCAATTTTTAAGAAAGGTAAATTTTTATCATAAATATATAAAAGATTCTTCAAAAATTTTAAAACCTTTCCACAATCTCTTGAGGAAAAATGTTCCCTTTGCATGGTCTACGGATTGCGACGAAGTATTTGAAAAGATTAAAAATTATTTAACGTCGGATCCTGTACTTGCCATTTTCGATCGAACAGCTCCTATACATATCTACACAGATGCAAGCATCGATGGTATGGGAGCGATTCTAAAACAGATACAGAAGGACGGGTCGGAAAAACCAGTAGCCTATTTTTCAAAGAAATTTAACAGCGCACAAAGAAAAAAAAAAGCTATTTACATGGAATGTATTGCGATTAGAGAAGCTGTTAAATTCTGGCAATTTTGGCTTCTGGGAAATAAATTTACTATATTTACCGACCACAAGCCCTTAGAAAATTTAAACATTAGGTCAAGAACAGATGAAAAGTTAGGTAATTTAACAGCTTATCTCTCTCAATTCGATTTTGACATAGTGTATAAACCCGGTAAAGAAAATATCGAGGCGGATTGCCTTTCGAGAAATCCGATAGAGAATAGTCAATCAGATAATATTGATATACTAAGAACAACTAATACATTAACATTAAATGAAATACAAATCGATCAACAAACAAATATACGGCACAACAAAAACATATCAACTAAAAAACATAATATCAAATACAAAAAAAATACAGAAAGAATAATAATATCGAAATGCATGGCGGAAAAATTAATAAAAAGAGTGCACCAGTCGTTTGGGCATATTGGTTCAAAATGCATGCATAATACGATAAAGAAATATTATTATTTTAAGGACATGATGGAAATGATAAATAAATATTGCAAACAGTGTTCTGTATGTATAAAAAACAAAACGAGAAAACCGCTCAAACTTGGTATGTTAGGATTACTGGGACCAGCACTTCAGCCGTTTCAAATCATGTCATTAGATACCATAGGTGGATTTGGTAATCGTCGGTCGACGAAAAAGTACCTTCACCTGGTTGTTGACCATTTTTCGAGATTTGCTTTTATGTCAACATCAAAAACACAGAAAGCTTCTGATTTTATTAAAATCATAAAGACTATTAGAAACGAAAATAATTCAAATATTGAAATATTGCTTACTGATCAATACAGTGGAATAATCTCTAATGATTTTCATGATTTCTTAAAGGACGAAGGTATCGAGTTGATTTTCACAGCTGTCGATTGCCCATTTTCGAATGGCTTGAACGAGAGGTTAAATCAAACCTTGGTAAATAGGATTCGATGTAAAATTAATGAATAACATAACAAAAAAGCTTGGACAACGGTCGCCAAAGAGTGTTTAAATGAATATAATGACACGATACACACTTCTACTGGTTTTGCACCTCGATATTTACGTTCGCGTTCGATCTTTCACTCCCGTGACAGCTCGCTCATCTGAACTACCGGTCACCGCGCCACCTCGTTCGTCGCGTTAGTCAGTGGTACCATACGTCACGATGGTCAAACGTGCGACTTCGCACCTGCGCACCGAGATACGCGGTACTTCGTCAAGCTGCTGTTTCCGGAACGTTCGATCGGCACCACGCGCACGTGAAGTCAATGGCCGCGCAACACACTCCGCTTGCAACACACGCGAATAGTCACCCCGCACTTTACACCAACGGTCCCTGCTCGGGCGCCAAAATATGTAACGATCGTTCGCGGGGGCGCTAATATTTTCGCACACAAATACCCTCGGGCGCCAGATTTTTACGTGAGGTTTTCTCCCCGACGGGCTCGGCCTGTCAAAGTCCCGTTTTGCCGCGATACTACGCACAATACAAATCGAAGTACCCGGATACGCTCAGTGGAGAAGGGTTCGATTCGATCTAAGCTATTAGCGATCGTGAAGAGTGTTTCAAGCGAAAGGGGGCTTTAATCCGATTCGCTTCACGGAACGATTCTCGCGTATGAAAATGAAAGATGTTACAGGTCCAAATCACACTTATATTCAGTTCCCGCAATCAAAACAACAATCGCGGGCAACGGACGGACAATTCACGGAGTGTCTTGTCACACAAACAATTTAACTTACTTTCGTGCTGTCGCCGGTTTTCCGCTTCGACCCGTTATAGATAGGAAAACCAAAAAGAACAAAAGAAAAATGGCCACGTCGTCTTAAAATCCCAAAAATTCGCTCTCTCCCGCACGCTAACTTTTTAACACCCAAAAAGCCCGGACCCCACTTCATCATTTTCTTTTATATCGTTTCCCCCGACATTACCCACGTGACTCTAACTGAAACCCGCATTGGCCAACCATGCCATTTTCCAAAAGTATCGAATGTTCTCGAAGAGAAATCCCCTGACGTCGCTTCCCTATCCCACCGGTCGCGATAAAAATTTCCGACGATATTCTACCAATCTGGTTGTAAAAAAAACACTTCGTCACAGTGTTTCAATTTTTTCACGTTTACGGTAACGGTGATATACATTACAATCTATACAGTCGTGCCAAGCGATGAATTCGAACAAAGCAGTAGTATGACATCTTGCACACCATAAATCATCGTCATGTACAATTTTATGGAAAACGTTATTTGTCTCAACGATACAATAATCCATACCACGAGTAAAAATATGATCGTCTTTAACCCACTCTAAATCTTGTCTGCGATTAGCTACTTTACCAATAACACAGAAAAAATCAATGCAGTAATTCCCTAAATGCGTCCCATAGTCGTATTTTAACCAGTCCGAAATTTCAAAATTGCTCGAATTTGAAAAGACGCTATAGGAAGAGTCAGTTTTGGTTTCCATCGTATAACTTGATTGATTCAAGTGGGATCCAAATTACTTGTAGCGTTATAGAATTATATCGTGATGTGTTAACGCGATACCAAGAATATAATATCGACGTATGGTTTCCCTTTGTTAAATATATTAATAACGAACAATATCGATAGAATCGGTTCTTTTGTAAAGAAATTGCCATCCATTCAAATTGGTTGAAGTTCCGAAACTTGAATATCGTATCTTATGACATAATTTAGACTGATCCTTGCACCAACTTTTTAGACTAATTATTGCGCTTCATGAATTGCAACAAAGGAACTGTTTTGGTGATTATACGATGCTTCGTCTCATGTCAATGATGATATTATAGGTTCGTTCCAACTCGCCTTGTGAACCGTCAATGTACTGTCATGATTCTGCGCTGTTCCCAAAATTAGCTTCGTTTTATGTACAGAACAGAATCGTGACGTTTCACCACGCCAGTTGGAACAGACCTTATAAAACATTTTGAAATGTACGACTCTCTCATTCATAGTTTGAACGTCTATTTCTATTTCTACGATTCTGTTCTCATTTTTAAATTGATGTTGAATGTCAATTTGGAATACGTGGGCTACGTTGAACTACTATTTCACAATTTGTTGGTAAATTTCTGCTTTTTTGTAACCCTAATACAGACGAGTATTTCAAATAGGCAATTGTAGTGAACTTTTTACTGTTTTCTTAAATTGTCATAATTTTGCTTATTGATAAATTCAGTTACAGCAAAATTATTTACTGTTATGTAAAGTATATTTGGAATTTCAAACGAGAATTTTTTAGTATGGGTCGATGTAATATGTGAGAGAATTGTACCACATATTTCAAATAACCACTATCTTGTCACTGGCGTTGGTGGTATTATATAATATGTAATTGTATTCTCATGTCGATTTCCTACAAGTAATGGAGGCAAGTGAAATGTTACTTGAATTAATTCATAGTTGTCCTCTGCTTGAGTCTCGGCAATATATTTCGTTACTGAGAAACTGCAATCACTACTCGGAGGACTGTGGTTCTTCACTTCGAAGATGGAATATGCTTGAAAAGTGAATAATGGCGATGATAATGGAGCATCGATTGGTAGAGGATGGATGTCCTGGTGTCCAACTCAGTGTCAGTCATTCGCCGATCAGTTACCAAAAGTAGGCCAAAAATTGGTGACAAAAGCAGTGAGCCAGCGAGCAATTCTCGTTTCGAAAGTCATTTATGGAAAAATTGGAAATGAGATTGAAGGATGCAATTTCGAAAAAAGAGAAATTACGAAAATTGGTCGATGGATAAAGAAATTTTGTACGCGACGCGACTGTCATGAAGAAAATATTTGGATAAATGGACGGGACACGATTCGCGATATCGGATTCATGTAAATGAATTGATTATCCATAATGAATAATGTGCTCGACCAGGACCAAGACTAAGGTTCCTCAGATTAAGGATGTCTTTTCATGCCCAATAATCGCAGAAAATAGGAGTTTTGGAATAACCAAAGTGTTCAAAACTTGTTTGTTCACCCACACTTTCAAGAAACCAGTTCTATAAAAACGATTCATACATGAGTCAATCGATTCCGAGGGTAGGAAAAAATTTATGAATTGTACACCACGTTCCAGATCTGATATTAATATCTGCTATATTTCATAGAAAAATCGGATTGACAAGAATTGTCAATAGTTCTAGTTCTAGGAATTCGCTATAGGTAATATGTATTGTAATAGGTATTTCTGAGGAATTTATGTCCCAATTCATTTTTCATTTCATTTTGATAGTAATGACCTCAATTTTCCACATTCTTTTGCATAAAATTGTTAAACGAAATACATATTTATAAGATACACAAATGTAAAATTTGACAGAAATGTAGGCGATATCGAGAAATTCCGCCTTCATTCGCTTTTGTTGTCTAATGTATAAACACCAAACAACTGGACGTGTGCATTTTCATCTAAGTAAGCCATATACAACTTTCAATTCTTTCAGTTTCATTCATATGATATTTGTCGTTTTGAAATTTCAACCTCATTCGATGATGCAATTTCCGTCCTGATATTGCAAATATTGAAACGCCATTTATTACATATTAATTTTCAAAGGGCAGACAGTATGACAGTATTTAAACATAATAGCAGTAATCGTAGCGCATAGAAATTTTGACTAATGCGGGCTCCACATTTATACGCGATACTACGCACAATAAAATGGAAGTAATCAGAAAATTGAACTTACTTTCCTATCTGGTTTACTCATCGGTAAAAAAACTCGAATCACGATTTTTCAAATACCAGCCGAATTTCTTACTAGTCACCGTACGAAGGAAGGAACCCCACTTTATACCGTTCCCCTCTCGAACTATCCACGTGATTCTAACACAAAATCGCATTGGCCAACCGTGCCATTTTCCAAAAGCTTTCGTAAAATATTTTTGTACCTTTTCAAATTGGAGATTGCACATTGAATTTTAATTTTTTGTCCGTGATTGAGCAACTGATTTTTCAAATTCCTGGACTTTTTTAAAATTTTTATTGCATCATGAAATGCTATCATTATTTCATCACATACCTGCATCTTTCTTGCATTATTATCCTGGTGATATGAATTCTAAATCAATTGCTGGGTTTGCAGCGACGTTGGTGGCCACGATATCGCGAATTTTGAATCCGATTCCACCCTCGCTGAATTTTTCGATGGATCCTTCTAATATGTTCGTGTATCGTTTTGGTAAAAAGACTACCCCCTGGTCAATTTCAAACAGTATCGATTTTCCAAACTTGGTCCTGACCAACGCAGCCTTTTTTATCATAAAGACCGTATCAATCGGTAGGTATTTTAATTTGATAATTTTTCTATGCTTCGAGTGGTGGGCTGATGCAATTTCTTCGTTGAGTTTAGCTGCAATATCTATTTTATTTTTTTCCACAACTGAAAGCGCGTTCATCGGAAGTATCGAAATGTGTGTGACAATCACGTTTTATGACCTCATACGGATCTTCAAACAGTTCGTAGATCAATGAGTCGGTATCCGTATATAGAACGCGGGGGTTGATGAATTTCTTTCTCATGTACTCATAATGGAAATCGTAAATTGTGGATTTTGATACTTCGGATTACTCCGAAAATAAATGGTATACCACAAGTTAACAAGAAGGTTCTCGGGATGGTGAAGGACGAGAATAATGGTGTGGTGATGACCGATTATGTGGAGGTTCGATCGAAATTGTACACCACGAAAACTCTGGTTACATGCGATATAAACAAATATCGAAAAAATCTTGAAGATAAGGAGTTTGAGGAGGATGAAATCGCTGGATTGGTAGCTAATTATGGTATATCTTGTAACCCCCCTTTGCCCTCTCGGCAAATTCCGTTGAGAATCAAAGGGGGCGGCTAGCTCAGTTCTAACGAGGGGGAAAATGTCCCTTTATCTAAATGAAGCGCCAAAACGGTCCGAGTGACAAAAAAACCAGGGTAGTTTTAATCCGTTTTATTGACCCTTTCTCAGGTTTCCCTTACAAGTCAACTCAATGACAAGCAATAGCGTGGAAAACAAAAAAAAATAATAATAAGCAATAAATTGAACCCGATTCAATACAAAAAGCCCAAATAATTATTTTTCCGAAACCGCGTCGAATTATCTCGAACGAAAACAATATTAATCGAACCGACTTATCTTTGGTCCAGGTGCGTTGCGAAGCCACGCGCTGCGAAGAAATGGCCGCTTGAATCTTCGAAACCGAAATTATGCTCGCCAAATTGTTCTCTTCCCAAAATTTCGACAATTTCGATCAGCAAGTCGATAGAATCGATCAAGCAATCCACCACAATCTCGATCCGGAAATCCTCCACCGTCGATCAATCAATCCGCTCACACATCGTTATCCATCAGAAGATCACGAAATTCTAGATCTGACTCGAAAATTCAGTACTCTTCAATCCAACACCGTTTGATCGGGAACCCTGATAAGATGATCAATTAGGTTGGTTCATACAACCCTCCTGACTCCCGAGGAATGATTTTCGTCATCGATCGAAAGCCACGAGGTACAAGCGAAATAAGAATTCAACATCGAACTAATACAAAAACTCCGAAAATGAGACAATGATTGGAATCGCAATAATTTCCAGTACTTACAGTTTTCCCAATTCGTGAAACGTCTGATTCGGAGGCGGCAGGAGAAATGGTTCCCACTCCGGAAAACGTACCGACCGTCAATCAATGCGCACCGAATGAATTGTTACCGATTTCAATCTAACTCGGTGATTTAAATAAAATTTTACTAAAGTTTCTCATACGATACGCGTCTTGGTCATGAAGCAACTCGAAGGTACTACTTTAAATGATCAACAGGCTCAGACTGTTACACCCCCTCCTTCGAGTGAACCCAAGGGTGAACGAACCATCGAAATTACGAACCAAAATATTCTATGAAAGATACGACCAGTTGAGCTCCATCATAAGGAACAGCGATACATGGGAAAACCTACCCACTGTAAGCGATTATTGAAAAGAGAACCAAAAACGAAAAATTTGAGTCAAAACATCCAATGCCACTTTCTGGCCAAATCTCAAAGTCCAAAAATTTATATAAAAGAAAATATCACATAAGTGACGTATCCAAGGAACAGATCGATCCAAAATAGTGTGAACCAGACGAATTAAGCTAAGATAATCCAACGGTTTTGACTGCTCGATCCTCGTCATCTCCACTACTGAATCCTCGTAACATGACAGGTCAGGTTTCAAATGCTCAACATGCCAATTTCCCAGATCTTTACCATTCAAATCGGATAGTCTGTACACAAGATCAGAAATAACCTCCTTCACGTGACACGGAACATAGGAATCTACTAACTTCGATGAAAACTTATCATTAGCACTAGACAAAACAAAGTTTTTTCCAAACTCTATCTCCGCTAAACCTGATTGATCTTCTTCCCATATCATAATAATTTTTATTTCGAAGGTACGAAGCGTGAATACGCTTTCGTACATCAGGATACCATTTCGGCAAATTCTGCAAATCGTCTCGCCACTTGAGACGATCAGAGTTTCTAAACAATTTCGATAATTTTCCGAAACCTTTCCGTAAAATTCACCATCACTAGGAACGATGCGTCCGAATAAAAGGAAGTTTGGAGAAACTCCGTAACTTCATGTTTAGAAGAATTCATCGCAAAAGAAATTTTGAAAACATTTTCGTCCCATTTAGTGTGATCTTCGTGAATGTACGAACAAATGGCAGTGAGGATGGTTCGATTAAAACGCTCCGTCAGGTTAACCTGTGGATGTCTTTTGGCCGTATACCAGGAATGAATTTTGAACCGATCCAAGAATTCACGAAACCTTCCAGAAACAAAGGAGGTCGCGTTGTCCAAAAGCAAAACCTGTGGAACACCGAAAACAAGGAAAACACGTTGTTCTAAAAAGGACATTATAGAGGGAGCAGAAGAATCTCGCAATGGCTGAACCAAAGTGAATTTCGTGAACCAGTCATTCACCACCAACAAATACTTAAACCCACGTTTAGAGCGGGGAAATGGTCCCATCAAATCCAGCGAAATCAGTTGGAAAGGAAAATTTATATTTTTGTACCCTCCCATTTTACCATTTTTCGCTACATTCGGACACTTATTTGCCTGGCACACTTTACACTGCAAACAAAACCTACGAACACTCTGCTTCATTCCGGGCCAATAATAATTCTCTGAAATTCGAGACAAAGTTTTAGAAATTCCGAAATGTCCAGCAGTGGGATCATCGTGATTTTCCTGCATCACTGTTGAACGATTTGTAGTTGGAACGACCATTTTCCACTCCGACAAATTCGAATCCACCCCGTACTGGTGAATCACATGCTTATAAAGCGCTCCGTCTCGAACCAAAAATCGGGATACTTTTCAGGAAATTCGGAGACTCTAGAGATCATGTTAGAGTACCAGCTATCCCGAACCAATTGACTAACGCACAGTGCATCCACACTACGTGACAAGGCGTCTGGGACAACATGTAAAGCACCTTTCCTGTGCTCAATTTCGAAAGAATACTGAGACATTTTAAGGCTCCATCTGGCCAATCGCATTGCAGGGTCTTTCAAATTTTCAGCCACATGAGCGAATGATGATCAGTGATTACCCGAAAATGCGTTCCCTCGACATAAGGACGAAAACGCTCAATTCCGAACAGAACAGCCAGAGCTTCCTTTTCGGTCACAGAATAATTCCGTTCGCTGCGAGTCAAGCTGCGAGAGGCATAAGCGATAGGTGTTCCCTGCCCTCAAATTCCTGACATAACACAGCTCAAGCCCTTTCTCAGAAGCATCCGTTTGGATTACGAATGGTTTACCGAAATCCGGACTAGCCAACACGGGAGCCGAAACCAAAGATGTTTTATCTTCTTGAAGAAGAATCAGCAGCCTCCGTCCACACAATGGCTTGTCCTTTCTTTCTATCGTGCAATAAATCATTAATTGGGGAAGCGACGCTCGAAAAATTGGGTATAAAACGGCGATACCACGAAACTAGTCAATCAGTCTTTTTATGTCTGAAGTAGTCTTAGGAATAGGATAATCCAAAATAGCGAAACCTTAGCAGGGTCGGTTCTCAACCCACCTGAATCAACGATAAAACCAAATACTTTAAAGAAGGGCGACAAAAATGACTTTTTTCCAAATTGATCGACAGACCAGCGAACTTCAACTTTTCGAAAACCGACCGCAACAGTCGAAGATGGGAACCAAAATCCGAACTTACCACAATAATATCATCCAAATAAACGAAAATAGAGTCTTCACCAGAAGGAAACAAGGAGTCCATCAACCTCTGCATAGTTTGAGGAGCGTTACTCAACCCAAAGCACATACGTTTGTATTCGAACAACCCACGACCAGGCACCTGAAAAGCCGTCTTTGGTTGAGACTCCGGAGATAAGGAAATCTGGTAAAAAGCTTGCTTCAAATCCAAAGTGGTCAGAAATTTCGCGTCCTCAAACGGCTCAAAATAGAGTCTATTAATGGCAAAGGTAAGAATCCTTGACAGTCAGCTTATTCAGAGCTCTACCGTCAAAACAAGCGCGATAGTCTCCTGATGCCTTCCTTACCAGCAACATTGGGCTACACCAAGGGAAGTGGATGGAGCGATCACACCTTTTTTTAGCATATCGTCTATCTCAGCATGCAAATGCTTCGTGAGAGCAGGAGAAATAGGATACTGCCGTAATCTGAAAGGTTTGGCAGCCCCGGTGTCGATGTGATGAGCAATCAAACGAGTGTGACCCAACTCTGAAGTGGACAAAGATTTAAATAACGAAATTACCACATCTAGCTCAAGTCTTTCGCTCATAGTCAGCTCATCCCTTGAAGTAACGACACACACAGAAACAGGAGAAACCTCATAAGATCCATCCGAAAAATTTACGCGAAGTCCGACGACTTTGCAAAAATCCATACCAAGGATGAGGGTATGTTCTATAGAAGGTACCACCAAACATTCTAAAGAGAATGATTTTTCATGCAACCGACACGGTAGTACGATCGAACCCAATAATCTCTGTGAAACTCCATCAGCAGTGTGAACCTGAATGTTGTCTCTCACGTCCATTAGTGACAAACGCAATGAATCGATGATATGCTCACTATTTTTCCCAGAATAGACACATTCGCACCGGGTCAAACAGTGCCATGATCTCACAATTTCCAACTTTTATCTTCAAATAATTCCGATTATCCCCAGAAACTCTGGAAAAACAGGTGCAACAAAGGTATTCAAGGTTGATGACATGAGGAACGAAAGTTCCTCATTGGGGCGGCTCGACGACATTGGAAGCTCCCGCCACCCGAGAAGCTTCGCGAGCGTTTTTTTGAAAAATTTCTGCATCGGGGACAGTTTCGGCTTCCAACACCCTTGTGTCCACATTTGTAACAAAACAAAGTCTGACGCTCCTTGCAGAAAAAAAACGATGACCATTTTCTCCACAATTCCAGCAGGTTACAGAGCGTCGTTCCGTCGTAACGTTAGAAGAATCCAAAACACATTGCTGAAATGGGCGTTTTACTATTGAACATGCTAAATCAGGCTCAATGGAAGCAGACGATGGAGAAAACGATAATGAACGAGAAGCACGCTTCCTAGAGTGTTCAAGTGCAAGACATGACCTTTCCAACTCATCAAGAGTGGTGATAGTTGCTAAAGCTAAATGAGGGTGATAGAAAGCTGATAAATTTGAACGAATTACTGGTAACATCACATCTTCTTCAGGGGGTGAAGAGAGACGGCGAAACAGCCCCACCACGGACGAAATATAAATTATCACCGGCTCTTCTGGAGCCTGCCGTCGATTTCGGATTTCCTGCCACAAAGCGTCATCATAATCAGGATCCAAAAAATCTCGCTTCAAACAATCAACAATGTCATTCCACACGTTTACTTGTGGTTGAATCTTTCGAAACCAACTCACGGCAGTACCCTCAAACAAATCAACGGCTGAAATAAACAAATCCTCGACAGACACATGGCGAGCTCTTCGCAACTCTTCAACTCGCAGAATGAATGAGCTTACACTAGTCTTTGAAGTGTCTCCATCGAACTTAAATCCCCACTTGTGAACAGGAACGGAAACAGCTTTAGAAGCAGGTGTCATCCCTTCAAAATTAACAATTCTAGGGACCACAGGACTAGACTGAGCTAAACGAAATTCGGACATTCTCCGAAAATCACCACGAATGGGTTGGTTCACAACCCTCTCCTCCAATTCACCTTCCCTTAACAAGAGTTCACGCTCCAAAGAGCGACGTGTGTTCAGGCGCTCAGTTGTTTCGACAGCTATGTTAGAAATGCGACCTTCCAAATGAACTAAACGAGTCTCTATACAATGATATTCTTCGTCTTCTCTATCTCCTTGAAAATTATGAATCGACTGCGTAACTTCCGCCAGATTCCAAAACCTCACGATGATCGATTTCAAACTCATATTCATTTCGCAACACAAAAGATGGACGTTTATGGAATTCCTGATGAATTAGTCCTCTCAATAACGTACGTTTCACTTCGACGTCTTCTGTTTCAACACCATTTCCCTCAACTTCAACTCATAGGCTATTTCCGAGATGACAAAATTTTTGGGTCCATTATGAAACCTAGAAACCTTCACTACTTACCAGATATGCACAAATGAAACTGGGCTAATATTACCGCAAATGAAAAATGAAAACGTAGCCAAATTCCTCCGCTCTACGAATCAGACGCTTACTCACTTATCACCTTTCAATAAGGTCAAATCAACACGCAAATAGTTTTCCTTCCTTTTTTTCACGAATGCGATTTGATAAAAAAAATCCCACAAATGTCTCGATTGTTTGGTAAAGAGAAAAAAACTTTCGCGAATCTTCGATCGACACGAACTTTGCCCCTATTCTTTCTGTCACTCGCCCCGTTATGAGACATCTCGTACCCTCGGCCACGCGTTGGGCGCCATTTTGTAACCCCCCTTTGCCCTCTCGGCAAATTCCGTTGAGAATCAAAGGGGGCGGCTAGCTCAGTTCTAACGAGGGGGAAAATGTCCCTTTATCTAAATGAAGCGCCAAAACGGTCCGAGTGACAAAAAAACCAGGGTAGTTTTAATCCGTTTTATTGACCCTTTCTCAGGTTTCCCTTACAAGTCAACTCAATGACAAGCAATAGCGTGGAAAACAAAAAAAAATAATAATAAGCAATAAATTGAACCCGATTCAATACAAAAGCCCAAATAATTATTTTTCCGAAACCGCGTCGAATTATCTCGAACGAAAACAATATTAATCGAACCGACTTATCTTTGGTCCAGGTGCGTTGCGAAGCCACGCGCTGCGAAGAAATGGCCGCTTGAATCTTCGAAACCGAAATTATGCTCGCCAAATTGTTCTCTTCCCAAAATTTCGACAATTTCGATCAGCAAGTCGATAGAATCGATCAAGCAATCCACCACAATCTCGATCCGGAAATCCTCCACCGTCGATCAATCAATCCGCTCACACATCGTTATCCATCAGAAGATCACGAAATTCTAGATCTGACTCGAAAATTCAGTACTCTTCAATCCAACACCGTTTGATCGGGAACCCTGATAAGATGATCAATTAGGTTGGTTCATACAACCCTCCTGACTCCCGAGGAATGATTTTCGTCATCGATCGAAAGCCACGAGGTACGAGCGAAATAAGAATTCAACATCGAACTAATACAAAAACTCCGAAAATGAGACAATGATTGGAATCGCAATAATTTCCAGTACTTACAGTTTTCCCAATTCGTGAAACGTCTGATTCGGAGGCGGCAGGAGAAATGGTTCCCACTCCGGAAAACGTACCGACCGTCAATCAATGCGCACCGAATGAATTGTTACCGATTTCAATCTAACTCGGTGATTTAAATAAAATTTTACTAAAGTTTCTCATACGATACGCGTCTTGGTCATGAAGCAACTCGAAGGTACTACTTTAAATGATCAACAGGCTTCAGACTGTTACAATCTAAAAGAGCTATTGACATCTGAATAAAACCTAATCAAATTGATTTTTTCACCTCTTTTGATATGTGGAAGAAGAATTATCAATTCTCTTCAGACATGAGACTGATGTACGAGATGATTATTAGATCATATATGTAACACATGGGCTGAAAAGTCCCAGGCCTAACAAAGAAAACATATTTTTTGGTTGAAAATTAGCTTTATTCATCAACGTAATCTCCATCAAGAGCAACGCAATCATTCCAGCACCGCTCTAATATTTCAATACCACTTTTGTTGTGCCTCAAAATAGGCCTCAGTTTTAGCGATAACCTCTTCATTCGTTCGAAATTTCTTACCAGTGAGCATTTTTTTCAGGTTTGCGAACAGCCAGTAGTCGCTGGGAGCCAAATCTGGCGAATACGGTGGATGTGGGAGCAATTGAAAGTTCAATTCATGTAGTTTTGCCATTGTTTTGATTGACTTGATGAAACAAAATTTCTTTCTTTGCCATATGCGGTCGTTTCTTTGAAATTTCGGCCTTCAAACGCTCCAATAACGCTATATAATATTCACTATTAATGGTATTTCCCTTCTCAAGATAGTCGATGAATATTACACCACGCACATCCCAAAATACCGAGGCCATAACCTTTCCAGCCGGTTTTTGTGCTTTCGGGCGCTTTGGACGAGGTTCACCAGTTGCTCTCCACTCAGATGACGACCGTTTCGATTCCGGAGTGAAGTGATGGATCCATGTTTCATCCATTGTCACATATCGACGCAAAAATTCCGGTTTGTGATTTTTTTTAATAACAAAGAAAATGAAACGGAGTAAACGATTTTTTAATGCTGAAATATCCCTATATGCCTGAGAACCCTGAGCGTATATCTACACATATATGAAATCAGCAGAGGTAACCGATAAATCAATGACACTTGATCATAGAAGAATATAAAAAACAACTGATATTTTTTTTCAATATTATTTATTAATTCTTAGCATCTGCAAAAAAAGAGAAAATAATTATCTAGAAATGATTCATCTTACGATATACCTTTTTAATCCCAACGTGACCATTGACTGAAGACCAAAAAAATGATGCAAAAATAATAATCAATAGAAAAAACACTTATCGACTTACGTGAAAATCGTTACCCATTTCGAAAACTAAACTGGGGCGCTCACAGCATGCGGCGTATATAAAGGTTATCTCCGATACACATTCTTATTTTTACTTCCTTAATTGTAGCAAGATAAGAAATTGCAATTATCATAATTTGTCTTAATTTCAGTATTTAAAAAAAAAACAATCTACATTTTATGAAATTTTCCTAATTTGTTCGCTTAGCGGCAAATACTCATATTATCATCAATGCAATAGGAACGTGTTTCAGCAGGAAAACCATTCTTCGATTCGTTGCCACACTTTTTTCCAGAACGACTTTCGATAATTATATTTATTATTTTTTCACCATTCGAGGGGAATGTCATCACTGTCGATCAACTCTTCCTCTGAATAACGCTGTACCTGGTAAAATTCGAATAAGAAAAAAATCTATTTTTTGATCAGATGAAAAACCACACTCATTGATGAATGAGGACCCCCTCAGATACATTTGGCAACTCTTCTGGTGATGCACGAAATATTTTGATGGAGATCTTCGCGCACTTTCTGAAGACGGGTTCGAAAGCTTATTTTTTCTTTCATTATTTTCTCGTTACTCCCAGCAGCAAATCGTCTCTCTTCATACCTAGTTTATCTACAGAAACGAAATATCGGACAAACTCGTTCCTCACTTCTTTTGCACATCTCGGACTTCGTGCTCTGCAGGTCGAGAAAATTTCCAACACCTTCCGATCTCAATGATTCAAGTCATAACTCCTGAGTGCACATCCTCGCTGTCAAATAATTCCGGTGGTGTAGGAATGTGTTTGCACTGTGAGTCTCGTCTACAAAAATTGTGTTGAACACATGCAAGTACCAGACTTTCAACCTTCTTAGGGCTTAATAGTAAAAGTTTTCGTAATACCCGGAAGACACTTGCCAGCAAACCTTCTTCTTCTTCTTCTTCCTCTTCATTTTAAGACTATTGTCTTGTTATTTTCTGTTCATCCAACCTCCTGTGACGTAGATGTCCAGCTCTCATGCCATCTTTTTGGTGGTCGGCCAGGTGGGCGTCGAGTGTTAGGTTTTTCGTTTCTGGCCCATTTTGCCAATCGATCGTTATCCATCCTGTCTACGTGATCCCTCCAGTGTCGGCGTCTTGATCGTACAAATCGAACAACGTCCTGAACCCCCAGTTCATTCAGTATGACGCTGCTCCTTATTTGATCCCGCAGTGTAACCCCTTTAATTGTGCGCAAGATTTTCATTTCTGTAGTTCTTAGTAGAGATTTTGTTCTTGATGTTTCGGCTCGGGTCTCTGCTGCATAAGTCAAAATGGGTCTTATCACGGTTTTATATATGCGAACTTTGCTTTCTGCCGACATATATTCGTTCTTCCATATCATGTTTCTTAAACATCCTGATATTCTTGATGCCTTATTCGCCTGAACTCTTACTTCCTGATAAATATTCTTGTGACTGGATATTTCCACTCCTAAGTATTTGCAGCACATAGTTTGACTGATGGGTTTGTCTTGGACGGCCAGTTTACATCGAATAGGTTCTTTTGATATAACCATTGATTCCGTTTTCTCGACTGATATCATCATATTCAACTTCTCTGCTGTTATCTGGAATCGGTACAATTCTTTTTGTAGATCGTCTTCGTTTTCTGCCATTAGTATGGCATCGTCTGCAAAACATAGAATACCCACCTTACTGTGTCCCATCTTATATCCGCCATTGATCTCGTTGACGCTTTCGATTATTTTATTCATAACAAGATTGAAGAGGGTTGGACTAAGGCTATCGCCTTGTCGGATTCCTGATTGTATCGGCACCTCCTCAGACAATCCATGCTGCGTTTTTATATGTGTTTTGTTGTCAGTATTGAGTTGTTCGATCACTTTTATATATCTGGAGTCTATCCCATTCTCATAAAGAATTTTCAAAACGTCCGGCAGCTGTACTCTATCAAATGCGTTTTTCAAGTCCACGAAGCAAAGATATAGGGGTTTTCCGAATTCCACCGATTTTTCTATTATTTGTCTCAGTATGAATATTGCATCAATTGTTGATCTATTATTTCTGAATCCTTGCTGTTCTTCGCAAATGGTTATCTTGTTGGTTATCCGCATATTTAGTATTTTCGTGAAGAGTTTACTTACGCTATTCAATAGGGTTATAGCTCGATAATTTGCGGGGTTGTTCTTGTTCCCCTTCTTGTAAACAGGTATTGTTATACTTCGCTTCCACTCTTCCGGAACTTTTCGGTCTGATATTATTTTTCGGAATAGCACTGCAAGAGCTTCCTCCAACCCGATACCTCCATATTTGAGCATTTCATTTGTAATATCATCGGGACCGGGTGCTTTTCTGTTTTTAACCTTTTTCAATGTCTTGTGAACTATGTCCTGTGTTATTTCCTCTTCATTTAGTGTTTCTTTGTGTTGCTCATAAATATCTTCTATCTGTGCGCCCCTATTTTCCTTTCTGCTGTAAAGATCTGCCATGAACTCTTTCCATTCTTTTGGTGTGATGGTGTTCACCTGAACCTCTTCATTAACGTCCCGTTTTTGGCCCCTCAATATTTTCCAGATCTTCTTCTGACCTCCATACAAATCGTTTTCCATTTCTGTTGAGAAATTTTCCCAGTATTCCCTCTTTAAGTTCTTTATTCCACTATTAACTCTGTTTCTGACCATTTTGTATTCCTCATACACTTCCCTTGTTCTTGTGCTTTTATAACGGAGAAATGCTTCTTTCTTTTGTTCTGCTAGGATCTTGATGTCGTTCGTAAACCATGGTTTGTTCTGCTTTTTCCCATTTAGTTTGATTCTTCGAACTCCAATTGCCTCCTTTGCGCTTTCAATAATACTCGTTCTTATTTTGTTCCATATTTTATCCACACTCTCTTCGCCTTCTACGGCTTCTCTCATCACCTTCTTCTTCAGCCTGTCTTCATAAAGTATTCTAGTGGATTCATTCCTAAATGCCTCCATATTATATTTTTCTATGTAAACGGTGGGCTTTTTCTTCAGCAAATTGGCCTTGCAGCGGTATTTACACAGAACTAAGCCATGTTCCGTTCCTACATTTGCTGAGGTAAGCGTTCGTATATCTAAGATTTGGCTAGGGTGAACCTCCCGATTGGAAATAATAAAATCGATCGAGGAGTTATGATTCCTTGTATTGCCGAAGGTGAATTTTTGACTCTTTTTGTGTTGAAAGAATGTATTATTAATACGAAGTTCGTTTTCTGCACATATTGTTATCAGCATCTCCCCGTTGTCATTTAGAACTTCTTCATTGAATCTTTGCATCACACCGGGAATAGCCGTATTTCCTATTCTGGAGTTCAGATCACCTATTATGAAAACTTTTGATCTTTTTGGTAAGCTATCCAATACCTCCTGTAGTTCTTCGAAGAAGTGGCTTATTTCTTCCTTGGGCTTATTAATATCTGGAGCATAAACACTCATTATGAACAGCACTTCTGCTCCGAATTTTAGGGTGATATACATTATGTGGCTGTTAACATATTGGGCTTCACCGATTTTATCTCTGAATTTCTTATGTACCAACATTCCCACTCCGGCCTTCGCTCTCTGATTTTTGTCCACCCCACTATACAACAAAATGTAGTTCTGATAATTCGTGTTTCCTTTGCCCTTTTTCTTAGTTTCGGATAATGCACATATGTCAATTTTGTGCTTTTCAAGTTCCATTAGAACTTCCTGGTCTCTATTATTCCATGATGTTATATTCCAGGATCCAATTCGCAATTTTTGTAATCTCCATAATCGTTTCTTCCATTTCCGTGCCGTGTCATTTTTCCGTGAATTCCGTCCATATTCCGAGGCTTGATTTACAGTTCTGTGAGCGATTATTGTTTTTACAATGGGAAGGATGCTAACCTCTCCCATAAACCCTCCTCCTTTATCCGGGCTTGGGACCGGCAACGACCACTACTGGGCTACTCAATCCACCCAGCAGCGGCCGCAGGCGGAGTTTGCCAGCAAACCGAAGACATTTTCTATAATTCGTCTAGCTCTACTAGAATATTCGTTCCAAGTAACCTTCAGCGTTTGACCCTGGAAACGTTCCCAGTGCAAATGCGTCATATGCTACTAAGACACGGAACGGCCGGTGCATTGGGCTCCCTCGATAAGGGTGTAGGTTGTGGGGTTGCAACTCGTTTCTCATTACTCTAACAACGGATCGTAATTAGATAATATAATAATAGGTGTCCTTTTAACATTCGCCTGCGGTTTACATTCAACTTTTGCACTCAAATTATCACCACTAAATAACATCTTTGAATTTTCCATTTCAGAACTTTCATAGTTGGGTTCATTCCAAATTACTAATCGTTTGTTATGGCAATCTTGATATGCAAAATTATTGTTTGACCACAATTTGAGACCACAATTCTTACGAGCAGAGGGTGGGATCACTATTATCATACTATTTAATTAAGACATTACTTCCCATTTGAAATTCACTACTACAGGGTGAGCCTCAATATACGCCTATTTGGGGTGCGATTTTTCGACTGTTTAACGAGGAAAATGGGGCAGTTAACTGGGGGATGTAATTTTCCAGTCGTTTGACGAGGGTTTTTCAAGAAAAAAAAAAGTGCTGCGATGATTTAAACGTTAAACGTGAAACGATTATAAATATTCTACTCTTATCGTTATACATAGATAATATTTTGCGGACGGACGGAATCTCGCAGGTCGATCGGTCGGCCGGAAAATAAAATTGTGTAAAATGGTACATGATCGAACAAGAAAAAAATTCCTAGAAAAAGAACTGATAAGAATTCCAAGAAATAATATCGAAAAAGAATTCGTAAGCGGTCGACAAATGAAAAAATTCCGAGAAAAAGAACTGATAGGAATTCTAAGTCATAATATCGAAAAAAGAATTCGTATAAGCGGTTGACAAAAATATTCGCGAAAATAATACTAAGAAGATAACGCTCACGCGTGTGTGCTATGACCTTTAACAAGGATTTTATGAATATTCAAAGAACATTAAAATCATGATGTTTTTCCCATTCAATTTACCTTGCAAAAAATTCAAACATTTACTTACCTCTCACATAACCGCCGGAATAACGTTTTTACATTACGTCATTTCTCTTCTTGAGGTAATTGGAAAATAAAACGAATAGACGTTTTTTTTCTTAATCAATTTATTGAGGAACATGTTCAAATAAATAGCGACAATTATTTAAAGAACAAGAAAATCGTGATCCTGGATTATGTGATAAACATAACGGTCATTCTTTCTGCAGTTTTGGCGGTCCCATCCATGATTTTCCAAGTTGACAATATTTTTCTCATTTAATTTCTCATGCAAAAAGTTAAATTTTTGCTTACCGCTTACATATATCAATATCCTCCAAATGATTCCGTAAAATTTGACCGATGTTTTCGTATGGAATATAACCGATGGAATATCTGATGCCGTGATGATTTTTTTCCAAATAAGTTACACCTTTTCTATCGGCAACGGACAATGAAGCGAATGGCTGTGAGTACTGGAAAATGTACTGCTGTTCCTGTTTTCCGCAACTGATTGCCAACTCTTTCGCGTAAAACACTCCCGAAATATTGAACCCCTGAATATCTACAACCGCATTTTGCATCTTAATCTTAGCGTCGTCAATTATAAACTGATTCATCAAATCGTTTTCCGCAATTTTAAAACGTTTTTTATTAGGATGTTGAGAGGAGAGGGGAGAAAAAATTGATGAAATAATGGAATTATTTATTTTTTTACTGCAACATTAAAAAAAGTAAAGTTAAAAAATTAATATATATACAACATATGAAAAACTCATAGGTAATCCTGTCCACGCCTATTGCGTCCACGATGACCATTGACTGTAAAGAAAAAAGGGGATGCATAAAAAAAAATCTCGGTAAAAAGTAGTTTACTTACAATCGGTGGTAAAGGAGCACTTGGTGCTCGTTATCATGGGCCGCCTTCGACACGAATACAGACCATCCGTACTTCCTGCCAAGGCAGGAGTAAATTGCCGCGTCACTTTCAAGTCGTGCCACTGAACAAAAAAAGAATCACTTACGTGGCATCCTTGTTCTAGAAAGTGTGCTGTCACAAATCCTAGAATATCTCCTGGAATATAATCATGAATTAATTACATGTTATAATTAAGCAGGAAAACTTACCCAAGTAGTCGATTGAGGTCATTTTTTCAACTGAATAGTTCTGTAGTTTGAAGACTGTTTTTATAACGATGATAAAACTCCTACCCGAAAATTCGACGAGCGAAATAAAAATTGTTCCTAGAAAAATTCGAAGAGTGAGATGAACCCGATCGAACTATCACATCCTTCAAACCGTTAAATATATTGTTATCATGAAATTAACACTACTACCGCCAAATTCGGCTTATTTATCTAGAAAACGAATTAACGCCGCATTACCTTAATGATTTGCCCTTCGCTGAACTGTCTCAATCGTTCAGACGCATTGCAGTTTCCGTTTATTCATATTTCAAAGGAATGGGAATTTCAAAATGATAAATCCGAATTCAATGATTTTCGTATTATTACAATACTCCAAGCGAAACAGGCATTATCCGTATTTTTAATATTAATACAAGCTTGTCTATTATATATGGGTGTAGGTAATTTAATATAAGAACTTCCACTACATGCCATGGAAACTTTGTTAAAGTTTACCTCGAGTGAAATGATGGAATTTAGGGCAAAGCCGCTATCTTCCGCAAACTCCTCCAATTTCGCGATAATAGGTTCCTTCACATGATTCTGAAACCATTCAGATAAATCTATCGAAACATCAACCGTATGATTTGGTGTAGAAAAATATTTAAAATCGATTGTTTCAGATTCACCAGACTTTTTCAAAAACTCTCCGCAAAAAACGGTATTTATCTTGAGAATTGCATGTTTTCGCCACATAAAATGCAATCTTCCTTTTATCAGAATAAGAGTCGGCTAAAAATTGATTAATATCGATGTGTTTCAAATTTATGATCGATCCTGTTCTAATTCGATTTTCGAATGCTGACTTCAAGTCGTCCCATAAAACATTTTTATTTCCAGATATTGTTAAAACAGCCCCAACTTTATCTAAATTTTTCAATATGAATTTATATCTTTGCAAATGGGAAAGTGCACACTGAATTTTCATTTTTTGACCTTGATTGAGCTGGTTATTCCGTGATAATTGCCGATTGAACTGTTTTATTTGTTTTAAAATCAAATTTAACCATGTAGATACATTATCCAAATCACGTGATTTTTTTATAACTTTCATTGCATCATGAAATGCTTGCATTACTTCATCACATACCTTGTCCATTTTTTTCTTCTTTTAAAAACGACTTGATTGTTAGATTCTGGATATCGTTGTTTACGTAGACAGTATATTTCGGCGGTTTCGAAGTTCACGCTAGTTGTTGTTGCTGTTGGATCGAGTGTGTATCTGCAATTCCTATCTTTCATCAAAACTAGTAAATTTCAGCTGCCTCGAAGAGGACACTGCGGTCGTTGGATCGTGCGTGTGTGTATCTGCAATATTTGTTTATCAAAAAGTGACAGAATATTTATAATAATGTCACAACTCTGGGAAATTCTTTGAGAACATCAGTTGGAGATACGGAACAGACGTTAGAGCACAACTCAAGTCCAGGATCAAGCTTGACAAGAAATCAGCCGCATTGAGTAACAGAAAAATTTTTTTATTAGAATGTAGGAGAAATGAGATCTCACCAAACCATATTTTGAACAATATTAAATGTTTAGACAGTTTAGCATTAGAGGCTGGTAATCCGTTTTTAAATGAATGTGACCGAATTCGTCGTAGGTTTCAAAAATCTGTTTTAAATTTAGAAATTAAGATAACCATTTGGAATTTGAACTTTGTTAGGAGTCAAGTTTTGAGAGTGACCGAAAATTTGAAAAATACGTTGCCACAGGACATCTTTGACAATTTCGTGAGTACGTGTAACAGTAATTATGAGAAAACGTTCAGGGCTATAAAAGAGCGAAATATAAGGAAACTTAACTGTTTAAAGAAGTCGCAGAGACCGGTTCTCGCTAGAGACCAGCATGCAGGCTTCGTTTTCAACTATACAAACATTAGAGTTCCGGATACTGTGAACGAAATTTTGGCTTTGGGTCCTAAATTCTGTGTCCCAATAACTAAAAAAGAAGTACCTATTCCGAGTTTATTGAAAGACCTGGAATTTTGTATTCAGAATACACCATTGAACGTCGAGGAAAAAAATTTATTAAGGTTACAAAGTACTAATATTCTTACTAACTTCTGCCATAGCTTGCACAACAATAGAGACAACAATCCAATGCAAAGGGCGTACAATAACACACGGTTTTTTTTAAAACATCATCCGGAATTGATTGTAACTAGGTCTGACAAAGGTAATTCAACAGTAATCATGTTTAGGTCGGAATATTTAGAATACATGAATAACATGTTATCAGATCAAACCACATACAAGAAAATTAATAGTGATCCAACTAATAAATTTCAGTCTAAATCAAATGATCTCATTAATGAGTTAAAGTTACATAACATAGTAGACAGTAAAATAGCATTAAGCTTGAAACGTTACAACTCAGTTCCACCAAAACTTTATGGTTTACGTAAAACCCATAAAACAACTATAAACATTAGACCCATCGTTTGTTGTATAGACACTCCAGCTTATAATTTGTCAGTATTTGTACACAACATCCTTCACAACATAAATTCAACATGCCCCTTCACTGTTAAAAACTCTTTTGAGTTTGTATCATTTTCAAAAGATGTAGCGTTGCCAACAGGCTACCAGCTTTTTTCATTTGATGTTGTATCTCTTTATACTAACATCCCCAAAAACTTAGCTATTCAGATTATAAAAAAGAGGTGGCACCATATCTCTGCATACACTGATATCGGTAGAGATTTGTTCATCAGGATTGTTGGCTTCATTTTTACTTCGAGCTACTTCCAATTCAACGGCGAATTCTACGAACAAATTGAAGGCTCGGCCATGGGTAATCCCGCAAGTCCATCGTTGGCAAATCTTATTATGACGGAGCTAATAACGGAATGCGTGAAGAAATCGAAAGTTAAAATTCATTTCATCAAGTTATATGTAGATGACACTATATTAGCGATTCCACCAAATCTTTCGAATCAAGTGTTGCACACTTTCAACAGCTTCCATCCGCGCATTAAATTTACAATGGAAAGAGAAATTGATGGTGAGTTGCCCTTTCTCGATGTAAAAGTCTGTAGACAAGAAAATGGTTCGTTGAGGACGAAGTGGTACATGAAGCCAACTAATTCAGGACGTTTACTAAATTTTAGGTCAAACACTTCCAAAAACTTTAAAATCTCTGTAATAAAGAATACTACACAGATCAACCAACCTAAACAGTCCAGAGTTCCAAAGCGAAGGTAAAAAAATTGTTAGAAAATTATTGGAAACTAACAACTATCCAAAATCTCTCATTAGTAAGGTCATCAATGAGTATGTAACCGTCGATAGTGATAGGTCTAATGTAACTCCTTTGAGATGTCGTTCGTACTTCAGGTTCCCGTTTATCCCTGGCTTATCATTGAGGTTGGCTAGGGCTATCAGACAGGCATCGGAAGGAACAGAGATGGTTTTTTATAGTTTAAAAACCGTTGGCTCACTTTTCTCCAAACTCAAGGATAAGACTGATGGTGGTAACCTTTCAAACGTGATTTACAAAATTCCTTGTACAGGGTGCAACAAATGTTACATAGGACAAACTAAACAACTATTAAAAAATAGAATAAGACAGCATAAATACGACTGCCGTGTCAGAGTTGTAACAAAGAAGGACAGACAGCATTAGCTTCACATCATTTTAATTCTGAACACCTTTTTAATTTTGACGAAGTTTCTATACTCGACAGAGAAAACAATTGGATAAAGAGAAATATAAGCGAAATGATTTTCATTAATCTAAATAACGTAGTGAATAATAGGAATGACACCCAAGGCCTGAGTCAAATTTACAGCGGTCTGATCGATCGTTTTAAAAGGAAATTTCCATAATAATATAACAAACACATTTTACAGGTGCGCATAAGATCTCGCGTGCGTTTTGATAACGTTTCAGTTCGTTGATGACTGTGGCGGTATTGCGTTTCGAAAGTTCATTTGATATATTAGTTTATACTAATAGAACAAGGTTGCTCTCAAATTTGATGACTGTAGGACAATTCAAACATTGAAGACTATTGTAATTAGGTAAGGAAAGGGAAAAAAAAAAAAAAAAAAAGGAAAGGAGGGAACATCTTCTAATTTGTTATTGTTGTAGTGCGGTTTGTGTGGAGCATAACGTCTTTTTCTGGTTTCAGTCCCGAAGAGGTCAGAATATATTGACGAAACGTTGACTAAATTATAAAGGAGTCTTTTCTTTCAAAGTCCTATCCCTGTGAATATACTTCGACATTAAGAAAATGCAAGGACGTGACAGTAATGCTGACATTTATAATAATTTACCAATTGATGTGGAATTTTCACTTGAACGTGCTTTACACTGATAGAAATGATTATTTCCTCTTTCGAGCGCAATTTATATGATACGGAGATAGCGGAAATTGTTCTCGGTGATATTGAACTTGCCTAACGTGATGATGCTATCGATACAACTGATTTTTGGTGAATAAATGCTGGAATTACTATCGATCGAATTTGTACCATTTATGTTATCTGACATAGGTCATAGCACACACGCGTGAGGGTTATCTTCTTAGTATTATTTTCGCGAATATTTTTGTCAACCGCTTATACGAATTCTTTTTTCGATATTATGACTTAGAATTCCTATCAGTTCTTTTTCTCGGAATTTTTTTATTTGTCGACCGCTTACGAATTCTTCTTCGATATTTGTTCAGATGTACCATGTGTTCCTGCGGGTTGTGCGCTCCACGCACCTCCGGTGGAAGGTGCGTGGTGCGCATGGTCGTTGCGACAGGAACGCGGCATTGTAGTTTGGGATTTGGTTGTATTCAGTTGGGTGAGTAAATACCTACGAACGTATCATTTCGTTGTTTTTTTCTTTTTGCAATCGGTACGAAACGACAAAGATTCGATGTCCGAAACTTCTTTTTTTTTTATAGCAGTTGCTCCAGTTCGCTACCCTGACCGGTTAGGGTTATCTATTGTTTTCGTTCAATTCTTACCCACCACAGGGTGAACTGTCAACAATATTATTTCATGGAATTCTTATCAGTTCTTTTTCTAGGAATTTTTTTCTTTTTCGATCATGTACCATTTTACACAATTTTATTTTCCGACCGACCGATCGACCTGCGAGAATCCGTCCGTCCGCAAAATATTATCTATGTATAACGATAAGAGTAGAATATTGTAAGGAAGATAGAAGATTTTGGGGAGCCGCTGCCGATCAAGGGGCGCAGACGCGGGTACTGCTCGGGGAAACACAGATGGAGAACGAGCAGTTCCGGATGTTTGCTCCAATTGCCCGGATTAATTCTTGCCGCTCAATTATTATTCTTATTTTTTTGTTGTTCTTTTTGTCGATCAATTGTGATTTTCTTTTCTGGTTAAACGTATTAAAATTCTTACATCAGAAGTGAGATCTAACTTACGCCTTGTGATCGCTCTGCTATTTAGAACTATAAACACGATAAACAATACAAAATCGATCGCACCAGTGTTGATAGTGCATTACGAACAATTTGCTGAGTGTTGTGTTCCACGATCGAGAGAACGACGACAACCCGACAGCGAACCTGTTTCATAAATTGGTCACCGCGGAGAGAAGAGACGACCCGAGACGACATTACATAACCTACAAATACCACCAATTTTGCCGCAGTGTTGCCGGATGTACCAGGAATTCCTTGAAGTCCGATAATTAAGTTTTCTATATTTATTTAATCTATTTAAGCTAAGCTTAGTAAAAACAACATTGTATAATAAATATGTTTGAGTTTTGTACGTAATAAAGTGCCTCTTCACCTATGTCATTAATTATTTTGGGAAAAACGAACAAAAAAGTCTAGCGGTAAGTTGATGATAAGGAAAGTGTGATATTTTACTTATACGGACGCAGAGTGAAGCCAAACTTGTAGGGAATCTTCTGTAATAAATGTATATGCTAAAACAATACGAAAGTCAATTGTTGGAAAAACGATATAGATTACAGAGAGACAAGGTTAAAACTACTTCGGTGAGTTCATAGGTCGTATGCCACTTCTCCTTTATCGGAATGTTTTATACATTGAAACTTTC
>JAIFOV010000054.1:0-158125 GCA_020654155.1 Novius pumilus | reverse complement strand
GTCATATCGAATTCTAAGTTTTGTATTCTAAATGCGCTTTCTTGAGGTTTGCGGAATCGCGCACGTTTCGCGTATGGTTCGGGATGATCCGTTCGGCAAACCTCTATGGAAACCGAACTCTCATGTTCAATATAAACATAACCTAACTCATTGGATTTCCTTGAACCATGGTTCAAGTGAAAAGATGGCTTATTTTGCATTCGTATATTTGCCATTCAATGTCAGTATATCACTAGAGCGAGAAGAAAGGTTAGAGAATGTATGTGTCGAAAATGTCGCAAGAAGAACTATGCGAGATAAAAGTGATGCGTTTTCAATTGATGACGTGAGATTTGTTGAACTCTTCCGGTTAAACAAGGATTTTGAATGGGATACTAACTATATAATAATAGAGGTAGCGTTGCATTTCACATATTAATTTCTGGTCGATTGATTAATGTCATAACGTACTTTTCATCGATAGTCATTGAGTAACTCGAACGTCAGCAGCTCCAGTAAGGGTGGGGCAAGTGGGGAGAGAATGTCAAGTATGTCGAAAAAAAAAAAAATCCAAAAGGTATTTCTGTTCGTCTGAAAATTTGTTCAGCACTAGTTTTAACAATAATAATAATTATAGAAACCGTCAGTGTGAAGAAAATGGCGGGTCGTACGTCAGCAGGCTATATACACCTGTATCAAAAATGATTATTTTTATTTCATTTCCGGTCGAATGAAACTGATACAGGTTATTCTTTATGCTATTAAAATGATAAAAAAAAGCGTCAGCAGATCTATCGATGGGGTAAAATCGTCAGCAGGGGATTATATGTGCCGAACAGGTATTCAATCCGAGTATGCAGTAACCGTCTGTGTTATTCAACTGACGACCTTCCCCCTGTCAATTACTCTGCTGATTCTTTTTTTCAATATGTATATTGTTCAAATTATGCTCACGACCAATTTTCAAGCGACCTGAAATCAATTTGATTACAAAAATTCTCATTTTTTTTCATATGGCATATCTAATCTAACTGCTGTCTGCGAGCTGGCTGATGACTTTTCCCTCTTCAAATATTCTGCTGATTCTTTTTTTTATTGAATATATTATTTTAATTACTCTTATTATCAATTTTGGGCGACCTGAAATCAATTCATTTATAAATAATTATCGGTTTAATCTATTTTTATCTATATGCAATTTGAAGAGATAGGAATGTGAGGTGGAGAATTATTAATTAATTGTACAAATATGTACCTACATATAATAGAAATAAAATATGTTATGAGTTAACTTTATTTGAACATTATCAAGAGTATTATATAAACATTTCATTCGCCATCATCAGAATTTGTAGAAGCATCTGATTCATATTCAGCTTCCTCACTGCTGTCGTCAGAAAAATCAAATACTCTTTCATCTTCCTCTTCTTCTTCTTCTTCAGTTTCTTCCATTTCTTCTCTCTCAAAATTTTCAATTGCTCCTTCTTGTTCAGTGTTGTCCGAAAGGAAAAACAATAATTCGAATAAATTAATTTAATAAATTAATAGAATAAATTAATGAATATCAGAATAATTCAATTTAATATAATTCAATAAAATTAATTTAAAAAATTAGTTATTGGAGCAAATTGATAGCGAAATTCATAAATACCTGTAGTGTTGTCAACATTTGTAACGCTTGTGATAGTTGGTGGAAATTGGTCACCGTCGAACCATTTGAAATTATATTCACCATTTTTTTCTTCCCATCCAAAGTCTCTCGGTAAAAATTCTGTCGGGACTGGTAAATATGCATGGCTCCAAAGATGAGCTATATATGCTGAACGCAGAACTTGTTGGTACAATTCCGATTTACATGGCGAAAAGGTCGCACCATCGATAGTATTTTTGAATGTGAAGACATCAGTTTGTACATTCATTTTATATACTTTCGTAAATGTCGCAACAGACTTTGGATGGGAAGAAAAAAATGGTGAATATAATTTCAAATGATTCGAGGGTGACCAATTTCCACCAACTATCACAAGCGTTACAAATGTTGACAACACTACAGGTATTTATGAATTTCGCTATCAATTTGCTCAAATAACTAATTTTTTAAATTAATTTTATTGAATTATATTAAATTGAATTATTCTGATATTCATTAATTTATTCTATTAATTTATTAAATTAATTTATTCGAATTATTGTTTTTCCTTTCGGACAACACTGAACAAGAAGGAGCAATTGAAAATTTTGAGAGAGAAGAAATGGAAGAAACTGAAGAAGAAGAAGAGGAAGATGAAAGAGTATTTGATTTTTCTGACGACAGCAGTGAGGAAGCTGAATATGAATCAAATGCTTCTACAAATTCTGATAATAGCGAATGAAATGTTTATATATTACTCTTGATTATGTTCAAATAAACTTAACTCATAACATATTTTATTTCTATTATATGTACATACTCGTACAATTAATTTATAATTCTCCTCCTCACATTCCTATCTCTTCAAATTGCATATAGATAAAAATAGATTAAACCGATAATTATTTATAAATGAATTGATTTCAGGTCGCTCAAAATTGATAATAAGAGTAATTAAAATAATATATTCAATAAAAAAAAGAATCAGCAGAATATTTGAAGAGGGAAAAGTCATCAGCCAGCTCGCAGACAGCAGTTAGATTAGATATGCCATATGAAAAAATGAGAATTTTTATAATCAAATTGATTTCAGGTCGCTTGAAAATTGGTCAGGTGTATATCTCTATAATTTGAACAATGTATAATCATATTATTGAAAAACTAGAATCAGCAGAGGAATTGACATACTTGGGAGAAGGTCGTCAGTTGAATAACACAGACGGTTACTGCATACAATCGGATTGAATACCTGTTCGGCACATAAATAATCCCCAATACCGCTGACGATTTTACCCCATCGATAGATCTGCTGACGACGATTTTTTATCATTTTAATAGCTAAAAAGAATAACCTGTATCAGTTTCATTCTTGACCGGAAATGAAATAAAATTTATAATCATTATTGATACAGGTGTAAATATAGACCAAGCTGACGTACGACCCGCCATTTTCTTCACAGCTGACGGTTTCTATAATCATTATTATTGTTAAAACTAGTGCTATAGCAAATTTTCAGACGAACAGAAATACCTTTTGATTTTTTATTGACATACTTGACATTCTCTCCCCACTCGCCCCACTCGAGTGCGCCTCATATATTTTTCAAAATTGAAAAACTGAAGTTGATTAAAATATTCAAGAAAAAGTGTAAACATTTTAAATAAATTTATTTGAATAGAATAATTTTTTCAAACGTCTGACAAACATGAGAAAAAATTTTTCCAAAAGCGCACTTTCTCTATTCAGAAAATGGTGGGGGTTTATGGGGCGCAGAGAGTGGAACGAAAAGCTTCAGCACTAGATACCTATATCGAAATGTGATCTCTTTTCATCCAACTCGCTAAGCGTTGCTCGATATTTTGGAAAAATCGTCTTCTTTTCACTTAATTTAATCGTCTATACAAAGTACATATGTATTTAGAAATAAAATTTCAATCCAAATTTAAATGTTGCAAAAATTAGCTTTTTCTGTTCTTTTGTTTTTCCCAAAACATTTATCTAAGTTTTAGGGAAACAATATGTCACAGTAAATTTGCTCTACTTTTTTATTCTGGCTTATGGAGTTGTTTTGTTATTCGCGATTTGGTTCACACAACAATGTCTGAAAATTATCGCTTCCTTCACCAATTTGGTTTAAAATACTGTACCTACTGAACCAATTTAAAAACAACACACATAATAATTTGTCAATCTTTATTGTCTCGACATCAATACAAATTTCAAACCATTTTAAATGAATCGATAATGGCTGGCATCTCTGCCAAATTTCATGAGCGTGTAAAAAACAATAAGAATTCATAGCTTTAACTAACACGCAAAAAACTTCCACCACAACTGCGAGCGATTTTTTCTTTCGTATCAAGCAGTCGGTATCGTAAATCAAAAAATATTCTGAAAACATCCCGATAATCCCCTTATCAAAGATACAGCAAACATTGATCTTTGCAAGCAACCGTGTAATTGTTTGGTAATTTTTCGTTTTATTTCTTATAATGAAATTGTAATAACCGAAGAAGTCGAACGAACGACAAATTAGTCGCGACGTCCCGATATACCCACTTCAAGCGGTAGCATTTGTTGGAAGAACGCGAATATTTGCCTTTACGGGGTGGGGATTACTATAGCATCCAACGAACATTATAATTCAGCATCGCGCCAAATGAGGGATGATCGATATTAGAAAAACATCGATGTTGACATTGATGTTAACATCGAATCAAAAGTATCGATGTACGATAATATCGATAGAAAAACATCGATATGTCTAAAACATCGATGTTTTTGGAAACAAATAAAACTGCCTATAATATTTATAAAATGTTTTAATTATTAAAAATTACATTAAATTTAAAAAAGCCCGCTCTTCCTGAGACACCTAGAAATCACAAAAATAATAAGAAAAATCAACAATCCCAGTATTTTTTAGGGACACAGACAGTGTTTTCCTTTTAGTCTGTTCCGTTGCTGGTACAGAAGCTAACCAGCTTTGGAAAAAAGCCTTTCCGAAGCTGTGGATGTTGCTGCGCAACACAAATACTTGAGAGCAATTTTCTTTAAATTAGGGCAGGTGGATTGTAATGCCTTCCATAAATGTAAAGGGTCTTGTTTTAAGTCAGCCACCGGACTTTTTAAATGAATTTGCAACTCCATAGGCATGCTTGTGTCTCGTTGACCAGACAAAATATTGTTATTTTGGTTGACAAGTTTATAATGGTCTTGCCATATATCTACAGTGTCTTCTTCGACTTGTCTTGTCTCTGTTAGTTGATCATTTTCATTTGTTTCATTGGTCTCAATATCTGAAATTAATTTCTTGATACTCCTCATGCCTCTAGAGCAGGCTAACGCATCTTGGAAATGTATATTTTTGAACCGGGGATCCAAAAGAGTGGCGACACCAAGGATATTCACTTTTTCTGTTTGTAACAATCGTTTCTTTATTTCTTCAATTACGTCTTTTTTAAATTATCACCAATTGTCTGTTTTGGTTCCAAGCCTGTCACTTTTATAGTAAGTAATCTGGTAAGTGGGATAACTTTACTACATGTTACATATTTTTCACCACAGACTTCACGAGTAGTTATTTCAATTGGTCGTAAAATCTCACAAACTTCAGTTAAATCAATAATTTGTTTGGCATTCAACATTTCTGGTGCACTAGTGTGGCAATTAATAATATTATTGATTGCAGGGCGCAGTTTTAAAAATCTTTCAATCATGTAAAATGTTGAGTTCCATCGAGTGGACACATCTTGTATCAGTTTCAAATCAGATTCTCGCCTCAATTCATCACTAGCAGCAATAGATTGTTTAAACCACGTTACAATTCTTTTAACAGCAGCTATTAGGTTAGGCAAATTAGGCGTTTTATCGATGGATTTTTGTGCCACCAAATTCAACATATGGGCATAGCAGTGTATATGACGATTTCTACCAAACGCAATTTCCATTGCTTTAACAATATTGGCCCCAGCATCAGTGACAACTGCCACAATTTTATTTTGTTCAATATTCCATTCGTCACAGGCCTTCAATAATATATTCGCTATATATTCCGCAGTATGAGATTGCGGTAAATCATAAACTCCCAACGATACAGATTCTACTTTATCCTCCTCATTACAAAATAGAACAGTCACTCCCAAAAAACTTCTAGTTTGCATCGTGTCTGTCCAAATGTCTGTCGTTAAAGTCAAACCACTGACGTTTTGAAGTTTCCCTTTGAAGTGTTCTCTAATAATTTCATATTTGGTATTTAACATCTTTCTCAAAGTGAATCGTGAAGGCACCTTGTACAATGGACAAGCAGTTTTCATTAAATTCAGAAAACCTTCATTTTCTACAATTTGAAAAGGTTGTGAGTCTTTGCAAATCATGTATAAAATGCTATTCGTCAACCGAATTCCCTTTGAGCCCATATCACCATATTGAGATATTTTACTAAAGCTAGAGCTTAGAGTTGGTTGGGAGAATAATTTTTTGACACTATCTGTGAAACTTTTTTCAGAATCACAATCACTCCCTGATTCAGATATTTCCATTGTAACTGTAACATTAGCCGTACTAGTTGAAGGCACAGCACTAGGTTCTTTAAAAGTTGTTGGAGTTGAGGATGATGTAGTTCTCATAGGTTCATCTTTGGGCATTAAATTCGGATGTTTTTTTTTCAAATGACATTTCAAATTGGTAGTGTTACCAGCAGTTTTTAAATTTTTTCCACAGGAACGACATCTGGCGCTAGTATCATTTATTTTTTCAAAATATTTCCAGTAATGACTTTTTGGTGGCATTTTATAATACCTGAAATTAAAAAAAAAAAAAAACAATAATCAAATTATTATATGCATTTTCGTTATACCTGCTTATTTATCATAATCTAAAATGCGTTGAATTAATGTATTCAATGCATTTTAGAATATGATAAACGTGATACAACACTATGTACTGAGAAAAAAATTGCAAGAAAATATTTTTTGATAATAATAAGAGTTCGCAAATATCGATTAATATTGCTCATTCCCAACCCTATGCAATCCTTCCGGTACTCGCGCAGCATGCAGCGCAGTATAATAAACGTTTAGGATTTAGTAATTCACTCACCTGCATTGCATGCAAAGCCAACACCGAAAAAAAAATCCTTAGCAGTCCTTCACAATGCAAAATAAAAGCAGCAAGCAGGCAAATTTATCTCTCGTAATTTATCCACTTTTTTTACAAGATAATCTAAAATTGGAATAATAAGTTACAGCAAAATTTACTGGAGAAAGAAATAAAATAATATAATACAGAATAAAAATGTAAATAATGTTACCTTACCTGTTATTTCGTTTACGAAGTTTCATTATTTACAAAGGCAATAGTAAATTAAATTCGCGTCTGCTTCACAAGTTTACTCACAAAACAACAGCACACGACACGCTTATGACTGAATGTTTTTTTTTATCCACAGATTGAACAAAATCTGCATAGATAGCGAAAAATTACGTAAGCAATCTATTCTTTATGATTTAAAGCTAGACATTCATGAGCAAGCGTTATGATATGATGGACGTGCCTGAAATCTGAATAATAAATAAATAACCAATCTTTAAAAAAGACAATGGCTGTAACTCAGACTAAAAAAAAATCAAGACGTAACTTAGCTCCGTGACGCTAGATGGCGCCCAAAAGAATAACTGACGTTTCGATACTACTTTCATTCTAGTAGCATCGATGCTCCGATAATATCGAAATCAACCCATCGATGTTTTCCAGTAAAACATCGATGTTTCTACAACATCGATGAATATCGATCATCCCTACGCCAAATCCCACTGCCGACTTGATTAGAAGCGAATCGTAGGAACAAAACGTACGTTTTGTTACACGAAATAAGGAATACTATAGCTTCGAAGCTAACGTTATAATTCTGTATGACACGGAGTCTCACTACTGATACGATATGAATTGAAAGTTGCCAACCTCGCTCCGATCCCGTATCCGATATGTGTGAACTAAAAACGACCGACGGCAAGATTCGATATCGTGTCGTTCTCGTGCCTTATCCGACATGTGTGAATGGACCTTAAAACGATCTGGCAAGCTTATGGTAGAGGTGAATCTAACATCATCTGACCTATAAATTTTACGGCCAAGACGTTTGACCAGATTTATTTCGGGCCGTTTTTATGTGTGACCCAAATATTCGGACATTCCCTTTTTGTCATTCACATTTAAGGCTTGGCACACAATAAATCAATTTGTTTCTCTACATTTCTTCATTTAAAAATGATTACACGTCAGCACAGTTTAGGGAGGCGGATCTTCGGTATTGATTATTCACCCGTTTCTTCCAATCGTCACCAGACTTTTTTCTCAAAATGTTAGAGCCTCTATAATGAAACTGGACTATATGCCACAAACTACGTATGTGTTTTGTAGTGTCATAAAGATGAGACTACGGATTGTTTACATCGTTCATAGGTTAAACTGTGTCTAAGATAATTTGTGTTGAATTGACATGAAAAAGGAATTCCCCAGAGAGACTATCGTTCACACGAAATTTTAATTTCGTCATCATATAGTTGGTCCGTCTGACGCTTTATTACTAGTTTAACAATCGGAGTCGATCGAATTGTATCGGATAACACGTATTTATAAGATTTTCAAGCGCATTCTGCGATTTGATGCAACATAAGTTTATCTGAAGTATTGATTAAAATAATTTGGTATTAAAAAAAAAACCGTAGGTGTGCGGAAGAAACATTTTCCATCAACAAGTCGATGACCTGCGGGCGAGCGCGGAAAAATTACGGAACGAATAACCGGATCGTCGTCGTGGTCGTTGTACGTAGGTGGACAAGTTCGAAATTAAGTCCGAACATATGTGAATTAATCATGCAATGAACGGTTGAGTTTCGACGATTATCGTTAAGACTGTTGTGGGAATAGGTTGACATTTTTGTTTCTTTGTTATTATTGTTCGTGCTATACTATACGATATTGGGAAAATTATTCTTACGAAATCGGATCTCCAGCAGGGGCAACTTGATAGGGTGCCAATCAACAGGGAAAAAAGAACCTTACATGAGACATAGCGAAAAGAACAAAATCGTGCAGATTGTAGATTTGAATGCCAGCTCCGAGATCATGAAAGATGCAGGAAATTGATTTATGTGTTTTAATCTCTCGTATAAATGAATAAGACGGAAAGAAAAACTGAAAAAGGATTCACTTGTCCTATAGCAGAAAACATTCGAAAACTCTATGGATATGGTAAACAGAAACCGAAAAGGAATAAACGAAAGCTTCACTTAAAAGTTTGAAAATTTAAGAATATGAGAAAACAAGGACAGAATTGAAACGGGAAATCTATTGAAATTTTTTTTTGTTCGCGACAGGAGAACGTAATCATTGACCTGTCAATTGTTTGCCAAATGATTGTTAGAAGTTAGACCTGTTTCGATTATGATCGATCGAATGAGAATGATCATCATCAACGCGAGAGTGATCGAATTATGTAAATCATGTAAATGTAGATGATGTGACACTGCAAATGGCTGGAAAACTATCGGCACATTCTTGTGTTTCAAGAAAACGTGCCAATAGTTTTCCAGCACGACGGTTGCCCGGCGCATTTTCATAGAGCTGTTCTGGATCACCTAAACAACTCCTTTTCGAATTCATGGATAGATAGATCAGGCCCTATACCCTGGCCCGCACGGTGCCCAGATCTAACTCCCCTCGATTTTTACGTCTGGGGACGGGCCAAGGAGTTGGTTTATTTTAAGATGGTGCCCACAAGAGAACAGTTGATTGAGAGATAAATGCCGCATTTTCAGTTATGAAACAAGAAATGACGTTGACCACCACAACCGTTGAGGTGAGAAAAAGGTGTCGTGCTTGTATTCGAAATAGAGGAGAACATTTTGAACAAAATTTATAGATTATTTAAACATCAAGTCAATCAATGATTGTAAAAATAAGATTTTTCACTAATTTAATTTCTAAAAACTAATTGGTTGTCTACCCATGCCCTTATGTTGACCAGAAATTGATGACTTTTAATTACTAATTTTATTCACTGAGGAATAAAAAAGGTACGAGGCTTAAAGGTGGAATTTTGACCAGTCCTTCTGTTAGATTAGATAGTTCGACTTCTGGCGTTTTGAATGTATAACCTGAATTTATACCAGAACTAATGAACAACTACTAGAGTATAGCATACTGTTAGGAAGGTCATGAACTACAGAATATTTTGAAAGAAAATGAAGGTCTCAATAGTCAGTACTTTTTTTGAAATTGAATTGAGAACTTGTGTTTTGTTCAAACTTTTACTAATTTTGTAGATTAAAAATTCTCATATATCCTCTTAGTTATGCTGACTGGAATAGAACGTTTTTTTATTTGAACACACATATGTTACAGAACACAATAGAAAAAATTCGAGCTCTTACGATGGTATACAAAAAAAAAAGATACGCGGTTTTAAGTTGAGATTTTGGGTAAAAAGGAAAAAAAATCATATCTCCATGACCGTGACCCTCAGAACCAAGACTCAAAGGTAGCAAATGAGTCTACCAGTGTCCACAAAATTTTTGTCGGTCCATGTGCCGAACAGCCTGTATATTCATTTTTATTCTCATGTGTTAAACGAATCTTACGAAGAACTGGGTGCCATATCTGTTTGGGTGTAAAACATTGAATTATTGTAAGTTGTCACAACCCCGCAAATTGTTGTTAACAGCCACGGTACATCTAAGGAAAAGGTGGGGACCGTGGTTGTCGGGGGTTGTGGTCTTTTGTCATATCATTATTCTCGGCCCATAAAGCCGGTACAACAGTTACATTGTAAGTACAGTCCACTATGTCGTCGTAATAATATCTTTATGCTTCTTTTAGGTGTATGAACTTCAGCTAAAGATCGAGGAATTAGAGGATCCTTGATAGAACGATAAAACTACCGAAGTTGAGTGGTTGGTTTGAAAATTGGTAGGAAAACTTTCCCGATAGTCTGTTGTGTATTCTGCGTATTCCTCTGTAATCTGTGGTATTAGAGTGAAGAGTCATTGGAAAAACTATTTGAATTTATCATAGGTTTCAAATGATTGAGTTCATCATCTAGAAACTCGAAACTTCGAAAGAACATTCATCAACAAAGGCAATGATAGTGAAAAAAAATAAGAATTTTTCAGTGAAAATTGGGAAGCGTTGACCAAGCGAGGGACCAAGCTATGTGTAAGGCCAACCGCACACGGGGTGATTTCGGCGAAAGACATTTCGGTGATTCGGTGGTCGGCACTTATGTTTATACGTCATAAATTCTTTTAATCACCTAGCCTCGTCGCGAGGTTTCTCGGCTAGGAACCGAAAGTTGCGTTCGAAAACGTGTTTCGGGATTGACATAGGGTTCATTTTCGTATTTCGATACCTTCAACGGAATGGTATGTTTGAAAGGGAACATGTCGGTTGCGTAGCTTCGCAATTTGGTGATATGAAAATGCGTTGAATATTTTTTTCGTATGTAATTTTGATTTGTATGTGTAAATCGGACATTACATTGTTATTTTGCAATTTCAAATGGGCATATAGGTTGAGTACGCAATAATTGAAAATTGAAGGAATTGAATAAAGAATGAATGAGGAATTTTGTATATTGCCGCACTATAATAAAACGTTCCCGCCGAAGTTCGTTTTATCTATTTCAACGTTCGCAAATCCGCATTTTTGTCACAGCAACTGAAAATTATCGGTTCAATCATATTTGCTGAACTTTTAAATATGAATGAAGCATATTATCCAATATACTGATATAAATCCGTTTCACAGTCAAAATCGTACGTTATTTTATTTTTCTGTTTAGATGGTTCATAGTAATATTGTTATATGTTTGATTCATTTCTCGGGTATTGATCCGCGTTTATTCAAATTCAAAATACCGTAATATATTTGAAATGTGTTTATTTCAAATTATTCTCGACGTTTCGACAATATCTCAATTGTCCTCATCGGGAGTCTAACGGCAAATAACAATATGTCAATTACAAAACTGAAATTGTCAGTCGACATTCGAAAAAATGAATTTTTTCATAAACTACTATGTTTTTATGACACTGGTTTCCTTTTCAATAATGGTTTCCAAATAGTCGAGATTCTTGAAGCATCATTACGAATATTTAAACATGATGTTGTCTTTTCGATCTCCATTGCTTCCCTCATTATGCGTTTTTCCAAATTTTGTTCCGAAACAATCATTTTCGTGTTGGGGAAATCGATCTCATGTCCAGTTTCTAATACATGAACAAATAAAGATGATCTTTTATCCTTCTGCCTTACTGAATTTTCGTGTTCTTTTCTTCGAACGCTTATCCTTCTGTTGGTTTGGCCTATGTAGGATTTTTGGCAATTTTTACAGGCTATTTCATAAACTCCTTGCGCTTCTAAAGGTATGCGGTCTTTGGGAGTCTTTAAACATTGCCTTATTTTCTTGTGTGTTGTGAACACCGTGTCAATATTGTAACGTCGTAATATTCGACTTATTCGATCGGTGATACCTTGGATGTATGGTAATAAGGCTCTCCCAATCGCTGGTTCTTTTTCAGACATATTTCTTGGAGTCCTATCTTGTTTCGCTCTTCTTATCATATTCTTTTGGAAACCATTTTCTTCTAAAATCCTCTCAATTTTATTCATTTCTTCAACTTGATGATCCGAATCAGAGATCATCTTGGAACGATGAATAAGTGTTTTGATAGTAGAAAACAATTGCGAAGGATGATGGTGCGATACAGCTTGTAAGTAACGATTCGTACTTGTTTTCTTTCGATAAACCGTATGTCCAAGCCTTCCGTCTTCTCTTTTTTTAACCAAAACATCTAAAAAAGGTATCTGATTTTCTTCTTCCATTTCCATAGTGAATTTTATTCGTGGATGTTGGTTGTTTAAGTGACTCAGGAAATTTTGAAGATCTTCTGAACTATGTGGCCATATAACAAAAGTATCATCAACATAACGTACCCATAATTTTGGTTTTTTAGGAAATGTTTCTATAGCTTTAGTTTCGAAAAATGTCATATAAATATTAGCGAGAGATGGTGAAACTCTTGAACCCATTGGTGCTCCTTCAAGTTGCCTATAACGTTGTCCATTGAAAACAAAATATGTATTTTTGAGTGTGTGATCAAGAAGTTCAATAACGTGTGGTTCGAGTTTTTGTTTTTCTTTTAGAATTTCAATTGTTTCGTTAATTGGAATTTGTGTGAACAAAGATACTACATCAAAACTTACTAAAATGTCATTGGCTTCTAACTCGAAATTTCTAATGATGTCTAAAAAATGTTCAGTGTTTTTTACATATGATTTTGCTTCTTCAACAATTGGTTGGAGTTGTTTTGCTAAAAATCCTGATAAAGGATGGAGAACCGAATTTACACAACTGACAATTGGTCTTAATGGTACGTTCGATTTATGAATCTTTGGCAATCCATAAATTTTAGGGCATGAAGAAGAGTTTTGTCGAGGAATCAGTTGTTTTTTTATCTGTGGATCTAGTTGACTATCAAGTATTTTCGTTCTTGTCTTTTTTTCTAAGTAAGTTGTAGGATCTGTATTGATAGGTTTATATAAATTCCTATCTGCCAGCATATCTTCCATTTTCTTCCGATAATCTTCAAAATTCATTACAACAGTAGAATTTCCTTTATCAGCTGGGAGTATTATAATCTGTTCATTCTCTCGTAATCTTTTTAGGGCAGCATGTTCTTTGATACTTATATTGGGTTTCGGTAATTTTGTTGTACGAAGAACTTGAAATATATCTTGACGAATTTCGTCTGATGCATCTTTATTCAAGTTTTTAATTGCTAGTTCAACTTCAGTAATTATACTCTCTGTAGGTAAATGAGAAGGTGTAAGAGCAAAATTGAATCCTTTCGCTAGGATGCTCATACAATCTTCATCTAGTTCTTGATTAGATAAGTTATGTACAACATTCTTCATGTGGACAACTGGAACCCTATTTTGTGTTCTTTGGTTTCTCTTAAGATTGTCAAATTTATTCTTCTGACGTATTGTTGTTAACTGAAATGTGGATTCTACTCGAAAATTCACAAGCAGCATTAGTTTATTCCAAAGAAGATCATGTACGACAAAACTTAATTCTTGGTAAATTCTCCATATTTCTGTATCTAACTTGTTAAGTTGATTCCTGGTATTATGAATGTTGTTCCGTAGAAGTGCAAAACTTGTTCTTCGTAGGATCTTTTGTGTCTTGTAGTCTTTCTGATGGTATGATATTCTCACAGATGTTGGAATAATTTTTTCATTGCGACATCGACAAAGGAATCGTAAGCTACACAACAGTTTACATTTTGTTACTTGCAGTTTTTCAAATTTCTTCATCAGTTTGAAAATATTCTCCCCGTAGAGGTAATGTACATAAAATTGTTATATTATTGACAAAGACAACGGGTTTTTATAATTTTCACAAAATAGAGTGAATATTTTCAAAATTGAAATGGTTGAGGCTGCTATTTGATGTAAATCCATGTTCATTTTAAGAAAGATATTGGACGTTTACGGAACTTCATTCACATTTTCTTCATCTGATGAAGACCGAATATTTCGAAAACGCAAACATAGTTATTTGAATATCTCTGTATAAATCTTCACCTCATTAATTAAAAGAATATGTTGCTACGCAGAACTCGATCAAACGAATAGATATTATATCACATTTGTACGAAGCTTCAAAACAATTCATATTAGGTAATATGATTGCTGATAATTACTTCATAATTTGGTGCAGTTTTTGAAAATTTTAATACGATCGGAATGAATATTCTGCATTTTTCTATACATTTTCGAAAGTCAATTGACAAGAAAATTGTTTAGGCAATACTAAAATATAACAACATACGCCTGTTGGAAGATAAATAGTAGAAAAAATTAAATGCCGCATTTATCCGTTTTAACGAAATAAGCACAACAGGAGGTTACGCGCTTTCATGAAAAAAGTGCATCTGAATAATTCCAAGTTGTTACGCCATATGTCAATAAATAATTAATTCGGACCATTTATGATTAACAAAGAATCAAAATAGATTTTGAATGGAAGTATTGAAGTTCCTTGTTCCTATTCAATGTACACGTCACCCATATCACTCATTTCGTTTCCGAGCAGGAACGAACGAAGAAATCGCCTCGTACAAGGGACAAGAAATTTCCGTAATTTCGTCTTTTGAAAGGGACCCATAATAAACCCTCGATGAAGATGGGGTCTCATTCTTTTTGCCTGATGCCCCTCGAGCCACAAGTACCGTTTTCAGAGGATAATCAACGCCGCGGCCTTTGAAATTTCGGATTCCGTTTACAGCGCGTTAATTATAACGCCGGACCGTGGTGATACCTCGGGTGGAGGTTAGGTGATTAACATAAGTTATAGACCAAATACATTCATGTGTGCTACCGAATCACAGAAATTTCTTTCACCGATATCACCTCCGTGTGCGGTTGGCCTAATAAAAGATTCGGCGAAATCGTTAATTTTTGAGATTTTGAATTTTTTTCAAAATCTATAAACACCACGTTTTAGATTTTTCCACAAAAAGATGCCAATCATGATTTTTTTGCTGTAAAAAAAGTTTCGTGTCGCTATCTGGAATAGTTTTCGAGTTATTCAGATTGAAAAAAATTCAATTTTTTTTCACTTCTGTGATAAATCTCAAAATTTTTGCAGAGTCGTTCTTCTTTTACTCATTCTACCTGAAGATTACATTTTCAGGTATATTTGTGTCGAATCTGGAACTCCTAGCTCTGAAAATAAGGTCGCAAAAAATTCCCGAAAATCTTGTGGTTTTTTGATTATATATTGGGAATTAGTTTTCCAATTGAGATCGAATAAGGAATCAAACCTAGAGACCATTGATGCCCAACTTTCCCTAAAATTTCGTCGTTCTACATAGCGCTGTGTAGCCTGTAGCGAGAACAGAAACACACACCATTCAATTCTTTCTATTTTCTTCGGAAACACGACCATTCTTATTTTTGATGGAATTGAATAAAAGAAACAGGACCACCGGCTCCACTAGAGAAATTTTTGACGGAACGCTTAACACATCACGGAGGGCGACGTAATTAGCGCAAATGATTTCGTAGCGACGAGAAGATGGAAACTGTTATAATCAATATTTGATTGACTAGTCTTGGACGTCACTGGGATTTATTCGCGACTAGCTCCGTTTCAATTTTTAGATTCCGGTCTCCGAGGACACTGCTCGTAAAAATAAAACGACTTCGCGGTAAAGTTGTGGTACTCGTTTACTACCAGCCGCCGAACTACACTGATACTTTTCTTTGTGTAGATATAAATGTGTTACTTTGGACGTGCCAAAAATATTGGTGATGTATTTTTTAGAAGTGACTTGTTTTTCTGATATAGTTTCGTGGCCGGAATTGGTTCCGCCAAGCTCGTTTCATGCCACATTTTTCCGGTTATTTTGGTCGCCATATGTTTCGTATTATTTTTTCACCTAGTCGATAGCGTTTTCTGTTCATTGCATTCGAACGTATGCCCACATACGATTTTGTTCGTGTAATCGACTGGTTCGCCTACAATCATTTATTCTCTTCACCTTTCTCTCACTGCTCGACACTCGTAATTTACTTCCAAACGACGCGGCACGATCATTTTGATACATATTACGACATAGCATCATTATGAAAGAACGAATTGCGTTGAACGGAGTTCGTGTAAAAACGGTGATCGTACAATTTTGTACACCTTTCTTTTTCAATAAGATATGTGACCAAACGTAGTACGAATAGTGCAGTTTTTAATGCGCGACAAATTTCAACGCCAACGGCGGAAGACAATGACACATATTGTAATAGCCAGTAAACAATTTGCACCCCGTTCTCAGTTTTTCGTCGCCGAACCATTGTGTTCGATCAAATATCTTTTCGAGTTGCGTTCTGCATTTGCGAAATCTTTCGTTTTGTTTGGTATCCCATCGAAACCGGTACCAATTATAGCCGGTCTCGTCGTCTTTCCAGGTCGAAATCCGGTGTTGCTCCAAGTCATTATCTGGCGTTACTGAAATAACGAGGAGGTCGCAATTGTCTTTGTTGTGCTGTTGGATCGGAATCGCGCACTCCTAAATGGATACCAGAGAGATGTCGTCGATCCGTTAAACGTTTTACGTATAAGGTCGATATGAACTATTGCACCTGCCCGAGAATGGCGAGCAACGGTGCCGTGTTGACCAGGTGAAGATTCTTTCTCGTTTATTATGAACTTTTAGGTCTGGTGTGATCGCAATTCAATTTCAAAGAAAGTTATATCGATTTCGATAGGAATTCTTCGGGAAAATGTATCGGAAAAAATACAGATCTTAACTGACTGTGCGTTGCTTATTTGCACTTTAGTCTTCACTGTCCTAATCAATCAAAAAATGAATGAATGATTTTGTTTGTGCCAGGTTTTCTCCCTAAAATAGGTAGTATGAGACAACAGTCTTGAACTCCCCCTCCGCATTCGAATAGAGCTCACTTTCGAAGTGCTATTATACAAAGAATAAACAGGAAGTGCAAGGGCAACACCACGTAGTAAGTTTAAAAGAGAAAAGAGTTTTAAGAGAAAAGAGAAACAGAAGTTCGCTGAAACAACAGAAAAACTGCTCTTTCAACAGAAAGGTTATTGATGAATGACAAGATGCTGAATAATTCTCGTCGATACTCGATACCCCGAATGCCGAAAAGAAAAAAGCATTTCGGATAGTAAGCTCGTGGAGACGAGAGGCGCTATCGCCGGTTCTACACCTTTCGATCTCTTTCCTATGAACTGTTCGTTTGCCCGATGGAAAAATCGATTTAATTACTAATTCTTGTCCGAATCAATTCGATATTGAGATTAACACGTCTGTTTTTCAGATGACATGCGCTACGTTCTGTACTTTTACGTTTAGTAGGTATATGAATTTCTATCCAATAAGTCTAAGCACAATTCCAACGGATGGAACTCCTTAGTTTTCATTATAAATCCAATTTGCCAATTTTTTCAGTCACAAAATGAATCATGATTGAAATTTGTAATAGTTGCAAACTTCATTACGCATCTGATATGTTACACTGACCATTTGCAAGCGTATACCTCCCGTTCTGATATTAGCAGAGCAAAATTACTCTCTGTCTTTGATCCATAACTCACTTTAAAATCGTATAGCCCCCTTTGGTTTGATCAAAGCCGAAATGAAAAATAAAATAAAAATTCGAAAAATAAATTCACAGATTTTCGATTACTGCTATGAAAATGAACTTATATAAGAAAAAACAAGAATATAGCATAACATAATATAACGAACAAGAAATTACTTCACGCTCTCCAATATGAATACTTGAAAAACAAATGAAAATCATCATCCGCACACTTCAATATCTTATATTAACAGTTTCTTTCATCCCGAGACATTTACATCGAAAATTGACCGCATTGCAAACAAATATTCTCACAATTTTCGTAACGATTTTGGTGATATTCCAGAAAAATTTGTTACGCCTATAGTGACCTAAGAGATCGGATGAAAATAAAAAAAGGCGGCTGAAGGCTCCTTCCCTTCGGGCCCCCCTACCCGGCCGAAGAACGGTCAGGATTTGGTTACATTATTCGCCGTCTTACTTAGTTGTATGTATCTAAATATCTCAATGTTTTTCAGGTGAGTTACCCATTGACCCATAATCATTACGTGGAGTAGGGCGGATAGTGAACACAATGTAAGTCTGTTCCATTTTAGTTGTTAGAATGATATCTTAAAAAACATTCATTTTCATTTACGTATATTGATGTTCTTTGTTGATAAATGAATTCAATTTACAGGAATGATATTCATTCTTCTTTCATTGGCAAAATTTTCTTCATTTAATTCTTCCATTATACCGAATAGCGCATTATGTGTTAACATATTAGAAAAATGTTTTTTTTTAAGTAATAGACGTCATCTGTTGGAATTGCTTCATAACGTTTCGCTTGCACGCGTGGAAGCTTCCTCAGAGGTGTCTCCATCTCTGATGCACTATTTAAACCGCCGTACCGTAGATCTGCAGTTGGTTTGTCAATATTGATGTGTTCATTAATGTGGAAATTGATGATGTGATAGTTCATTGACGACATAGTAGTTTTGACAGCAGGTGCTGATTTGATATGCCTCTCGGTGACCGGCAATATTAATATATCCCTGAGCAGTGGATTCCAGATCTGGTTCAAGTTCAAGGTTTCCTCTTTCCTGTTGAAATTGTTGAGGATCTTGTGGGTCTCAATCGCCTCTCTTACCTAAGAGCCGTCGTAGTAGCCGGTCGACGGCGCGCTGAGTTTGGTGTCCTCAGATAAAATATTGAGATTCTTTACTTAAACCCGATCGGTAAGTGGGACCACCTGATACTGTCGATGAATCTACAATTCTTACGTCTCAACCCAAATAAAATATCGATGAGTTCTTATACTCTGTCGATCTCAATAGCCTAAACGCCGCCTTTTCCCATACTAACTGGGAACACTTTTTTGACTCCGACAGTTTGGACGGTGTGTGGAGTTCCTTTAGGGATTACACAAGAACCATGATAACCGCTTATACAAAAACTAGAAAGGTTGGAACTGTTCCAACTAAACCATGGCTTTCTGAAAGGATCATTGCAATGTTACATCATAAAAAGAGCTTATGGCAGCGCTTTTTGAGGAATCGTTCTGAATTCAATTATAAAACACACCGTCACTTCTATAACCAACTCTCTTTCACTATCAGCCGAGCCAAAATGAGTTCGAGGAAAAATTAGTTTCTTCACCGCACAAGAAGAGGTTTTTCAAATATGTTCGAGCTTCGTTGAATTCAAAGTTTACAATCCCACTTGTCCGTGATTCCTCGGAAGATTTGTGTGCTGACTCTTCTGAGTGTAGTGAGGTGCTGGCAGACGTATTCGCCGATTCATTTACAATCTGGCGGACCTATACCTAGTGTTTTGTCCCCGCTTTCCACTATGGGTCTCTCCTCGGTTCGTGCGGAAGAGGAAACAGTTCTCGGACTTCTCCGAGAATTGAATTCCTTCAGTTCTTCGGGCGTGGATCAACTTTCCGCTTTCATCTTGAAAAATTCCTCCCCCTTGCATATTCCAATAACACGGATAATTAACTCATCCTTCTCTGCTTCACGTCTTCGCGGTGAGTGGAAGACTGCTGTCGTGACCCGATCTTCAAAAAGGGCGACAAACTTTCTCCGTCTAATTACCTACCCATTAGTCTTTTGCCCATAATTTCTAAAATAGCAGAAAGAATTGCATGCAACCGCTTGTTGCAGCATCGGCTGCAATAAATGATGTGAAATTTGTATTTGTGTGTTGATATAGTAGACAGCACGTGATTTGATGTGTATTGCTGGTCGACGAATGAAAAATTTTGTAGTACTTAAGAAACGATGTATTTTGATCAATATTTAGACGTTGTCGCGACAAAAGCATTAGTACGAATGGTTGCTCCCTCTCTTCCACTTCCTATGTAGCATGCGCAAGAATCTCGGCGATCGTAAATTCTTAGAATAATTTTGGTTCGGTATTTTCGCTGACGTTGGTATGATGTTGGAGAATGAATGCAACATGCCGGCCACCTTGAAAGACTCTCTTTCAATGACGTCAACTACTCGAGTGGTAGTAGGCACAACTTGTTGATTCCGCGGGTGACTCTTCCTCCCCTTGTCTGAACAAGAACAGCGCGCACCAGACCGTCTCTTCCAGGATACTCTTCAACGATCTTGCCCAACGGCCATTGTAAGGGTTGTGTTGTGTCTTCCTTCAGCATCTCCTGGCTTAGCGTTACGATGTGCCGCTTGTTTCCATTTTTTTCGCTGCTGTAATGTGTGGAGATATTCCCTGGACCATCGGATCCAAAAATGTTGCGTAATCCTTTGAGCATGTTGCCAATGACTTAACCGATTGGTAGGAACTTGCGTCAGATCTTCTATTATAGAAGTAAGTGGGCTTCCCATAAGGAAATGAGAGGGAGTCAGAATGTTGAAGTCTTTAGGATCTTCGGATAATGGGCTTAATGGACGAGAATTGAGAATTGCTTCGATTTGTGTTAAAACAGTGTATAGTCTTTCATATGTTAGTATGCTTTCACCTATAACTCTTTTCATGTGGGTTTTGACTGATTTCACATTAATTTACCAAATGCCTCCAAAGTGAGGCGACCTCGCAGGAATGAATTTATTGTTTATTGTTTCCATTGAAAATTTATTGATAACATTTGAACTGAAAGAATCACTTTCGAAAAATAGTTTCAAATTTTTCATTTGGTTGTTTGCACCAACAAAGTTAGTTGCATTATCCGAATAAATAGTTGCAGGTTTTCCTCTACGTGACATAAATCTTCGCAAGGCACTCATGAAGCATTCACTCCTGAGATCACTGACTAATTCTAGGCGTACGGCTTTCATACGAAAACAAACAAATGAAGCGATGTAAGCTTTTGTTGTTTTTTGTGTGCGGTGTAAACCAGCCTTTATTGTAATAGGTCCCGCATAATCAATTCCATAGGTAGGGAATGGTCTTGACGGAGTCACTCGATCGGTGGGCAAATTTCCCATGAATTGTCCCATTGTAATTGGCTTAGTTTTAAAACATATAATACATTTTCGCAGTATCTTTTGTACTGTGCGCTTACCCCCCACGGGCCAAAACCGTTGTCTGATATTTGCTAGCGTAAGTTGGGCACTTGGATGTAAGTTCACGACGTGATACTGTCACTATAACAATACTATACAACTACTATACTATAACTATACTATACTATACTACTATACTATACTATACTATAACAATAATAGTTGTTAAATGATGATGCGTGGGTAGAATAATTGGATGTTTTTCGTTGTGATTTAAATTATTCGAATTTGATAGTCTTCCGCCAACACGTAATAGACCAAAATTGTCAACAAATGGATTAAGCGGTAACAGATGATTCGAGAAATTGAGAGGCTTGCCCTTTTTTAGTGTCATAATTTCTTCATGAAGAATGTCCCTATGTGATAGAGATAAAATTTGAATTTGTGCCTGTCTATATTCATTAGAAGTGAACCACATTTTTTTCCTTCTAACAGAATCCTTTTTGCAGTTGTTAATAAATCGTAAAATATATATCATAATTCTCTGCAATTTTTCGAATGAAGAATATTTCGAGAGGAGCTCATTAAATTCGGATTTATTTTCTCTAATTGTTGCAATTGTTACTCTTTTGGTTTCGGCTATGTCGGTAACACATTCTGATAGATTTGCTTTTGATTTTGGCCAGTTAGATTGTTGAAGAGATAACCAACTGGGTCCATTCCACCAAAGTTTGGCATTCTTTAGTTCAGCGGTTCCTAACCTTTTTCAGCCGCGGACCCCAAGGAAATCAAGCATAATGCCAAGGACCACTGAGTGAAAAAACAAACTTTTTCGTAGAAAAACATTTATTTAAAATAAGCGAAAAAACATTAATGAGAAGGTTGGTGCTGCTTTTTTGCAACTAAGTCAGAAATGTTGGGGTTGATATTATTACTCAATTGCAATCTCAAATCAGATTCCACATGTAACCTGTTCAAGTATTTGTTTTTGATGTATACAAGAGTAGAGAATGCCTTTTCACATAGGTACGTGGTGAAAAAAAGCAGCAAATGCTTCAGGCTTCTTCTGAGACTTCCTTATAATCTTGTTTTATATTCACCCAGAAACTACACAAGGAGCGTTCTTTGAAATTACGTTTCAAGGCAGAATCACACGATATTTCTATTAATTGGTTTTCTTGCGCCGTTGTCAAGCCAGTTATCTCAGAAACATCTGTGATGAAAGGGAATTTAGAGGCCTGGCTTTAATGAAATTCACTACCTGCACTATGTCGTCTGACACCATTTTTAATTTTTCTGGCATATTTTTAGCAGCCTCTCTATGAATGCAGCAATGGTGCCAGATAATAGACGGAATCATTTTCTTAACGCGCGCCTGAAGTCCGATTCTTGTACCAGTCATAGCTTAAGCACCGTCAGTGCTAACTGCCACACATTTCTCCCACGGTATTTCATGAGTGGACATAGAGTTGTTTAACACTTCAAATATTGCTTCGCCTGTAGTATGCGTAGGCAGAGGCATGCAGAATAATAAATCCTCACTTATACTGTCGTTGTGCTCGTAGCGAACATAACAAAGCAAATTTGCGTCATTGCTAATGTCTGTGCTCTCATCTAATTGCAAAGCATCAAAACAGCTCGCTTTAACATTCATAATTAACATTTCTCTCTTTAACATTTCCTGACATATCAACAATTCTGCTTTTCACTGTGTTGTTGGACAACGATATAATGTCTAATGCTTTTGAAGCTTTCGCTCCCAACATAACAGAAACCATAACTTTAGCGCACGGTAATATTAATTCTTCAGCAATAGTGTGAGGCTTACCCTTTTTTGCAATTAGCAAGGATACTTGGTAAGACGCTAATACGGCCGGTTTCATCGACTCATTCGACAGAACTTCGTAGCATATGACGCTCTGAGGTCTTTCTTCACCGTTTAAATTGGTACTTGTGAACCCGTAAGCTAAGTATTCGTCGGAAAATTTACGACGTTTAGTCTTTGAAGTCGAAGGATTTTCAATTGCTTCGTCTGCAGCGGAGTTATTTGGTTTTAACCAGCGTTTCATTGTCACAGTCCAGTAACTTTAACGTTATTTAGTTTTAATTATAATGCAATGCAAAACAAAACAGTACGTACGTAGCGCAATCAATCACACGACTAAACAAAAACAAATACGTTGTAGGCATGATACAAAGAATTACAAGATATGTCCTTTAGAAATCCCATTTTCGTTTTGTTCGCGCATCACTGACTGACGTCACATCCAGTTGGAGAGGGAACTTCTCGTGGCTGTTCGCAAGCTTTGTTTATGTAATCAGAGTCGCAATTTCTCTTTCATTTTCATGTTGATATTATATACTATACTTATACTATTATAAAATGCATTAACGACTTGAAAGACGAGTAGATTTGGCCTTATGATTATTAAACAAAACCGTATCGGTATGAGATTCTTTAAAAAGCAGCGAGAATAATAAATAAAAATACTTGATTTTTTTAGGGATTATCTAAAACTAATTAAATATGGTTTTTATGTAGTACAAAAAAAATGCTATTTTCTAGGTTTAGGAATATAAAAAATTCCGTCTAATAATTTATTTTGAGGGAATGTGCCCATTACCGAAATTGCATTTCCACATTGATATTTATCCAAAACCCAGTAATTCACGTCGTAGATGAATATCCTTTTTTTGATCGAATACTCCAACCAACCATATTCTTATTTGCTAAAACTTTTGGCACCCTTTAAGAAACATGTTTTATGTTGACAACAGTCAACGTTACTTTATATAGAAGTTGTCAACTCTGTTAGATAGTTCCATAATTATAATAGTAGGACTTAAGTAATGTTATAGTTTTTCGGAGATTATTCGGTGTAATTTTTTCTCGAAATTTCATTTTTCTCGAAATTTTTGGAGGAGGAATCCGAATAATTAAAATCGAAACGTTATTTACTTCATCGCGGTAGAGCGATCTGATAAAAAGATGTGCGTTTATTCCTATTTCACGAAATTATCTAAGAAGATTCAATCGGTGAAAATAAAACGAACAATTACAGTGCGCATTTTATTCATAGATATTATACCTCACTGACTTATTACATCTAGAACATAGTTAAAATCGACCGCAGAGGGAACATCATTTCCAGTTCATTTAAAACGTCTTAAATCGATTGAATATCGATCATTTTGCTAACAACTGCTCAGGCAGAATATGTCCGAGTTATTCTGCTTCGGAAAAAACATCTATATTTCTTCACATGCTTGTAAAATCCAGCATCGCAATTAGGAAAATGAATGCAAAACGCTATGATTCCCGTGCGAATAGCATACGAACGGTCGGTATAATTTACTCTCTCACTGACGTCGACAAGTGGGAGGAGCGTCTGCGTAAGGACATATCTTATAATTCTTTGTATCATGCGTTGTAGGTGTCGCCCGCGTGGCAGTCGGTGGCAGTGCGGTGGGGTGGGGTGGGAGGAAAAGTCATTTAGGTACGCGGCCGCGAGTCGCGACCAGTGCCCGGCGCGCTTGCGTTGCTCAGTAAGCGTTATAATTACGACATATTTGGCGCAGTTAATTTTTTTTTTTATTTTTGTTAATGCTCTAACTAAGTAAGATAAATGCGTATGGGACCGCGGACCCCCAAACATATGCTTGCGGACCCCTAGGGATCCGCGGACCACAGGTTAGGAAACACTGCTTTAGTTCATCGCCCGTAAAGCCTCGCGCAAACCGACGCGGCGCGGTGGCGATGCTAAAGCTTCTTCTTCCCGTTCCATTCTCCGAACAAATTAAATTGTAAGAGTTACTTTTATAACGTACGATCCCTAAATGATGATCGCTTCCGTGTGCGCCTATAGCCAACCGCGACCCGATCGTACCGCCACCGCGCCCGCCACCGCTACCGCTACCGCGTCGGTTTGCCCGAGGCTTAACTCCTCTAGAGATCAAATCCGCGGGATTGAGTTTCGTGGCAACATGATGCCAAGAAGACGGATTAGTTTTGGTTTCAATCTCTACGACTCTGTTTGCTACGAAAGTTTGGAAACGTTTTGACTCATTTTTGATCCATGATAGTACAATAGCCAAATCTGTCCATACAAATATTTCATCAAAATTTATATGTAATGATTTTGTTACAGTATTTAACAATTGTGATAATAGAACCGCCCCTGAGAGTTCCAACCTAGGAAGGGACAAACATTTTAATGGAGCTACTCTTGATTTAGCACACAATAATCTTACTGAAAATGAATTGTTTGGGGTAGGATCCATATGCACCCATATGCAGCTTCTGAGGCATCACAGAAGCCATGAATTGAACAGATTTTGAAGGTATTTTCGCAAATATCTGTCGGGGTATTGTTATATCATTTACAGATGATAAGGATGTCATAAATTTTGACCAAGTTGTTGACATATGCGACGGTACTGATTCATCCCATTTTAAACCTAAACTCCAAAGCTGCTGAAGAATAATTTTTGCTACAATTGCTATGGGTCCCACAATCCCCAGTGGATCAAATAATTGTGAAATACAAGATAGAATATATCTCTTTGTCAATTTTGGTTTTGTCTCGTTTTGAAGGATGTTATTGATTGTGTATTTAAACATGTCCAAATGTTGATCCCATATCAACCCCAGTGTTTTCGTTTCACTGTTTGATATTATCACATTGGATGAACTGTCCACAGTACTAACCATTTCTCTGGAATTTAAGGCCCATTTGTCTAGATCGAAACCACCAGATCTAAGCACCTTAATTAATTCACTTTTGAGATTCACTAAGTCGTGTACTGAGCTAGCCCCCGTTAATAAGTCGTCAACAAAAAAATCTTGTGTTATGATTCTTGAAATGTTAGGTTTAGCTTCCTGATTTTCAATTGCTAATTGATGCAGACATCGAATTGCCAGAAAACAAGCGGATGATGTACCGTAAGTTACGGTTTTCAATCTACAAAATTCGATAGAATCATAGTCGGTTCTTCTCCACAATATTCTGTGAAAATCTCGATCGTCTGAGTGAATGTAAACTTGTCTATCCATTTTTCGAATGTCTGCCTTGAATACGTATTTATGTGTTCTAAAACTTAAAAGTATGGTGAATAAATCATTTTGGATAGTTGGCCCCACAAGCTGTGTGTAGTTTTGGCCGAACCATCAAACACGACATGCAAATTTGTTCTTACACTATTGTTGTTTATGACGCCATGGTGAGGTAAATAAAATAATTCGTTGTGTGGTTTGTCGAACTCGACCAAGGGTACTTCTTCCATGTGACCGAGGGTTAGATATTCCTCCATGAATTCATGATATTTTTCCTTGAAACTTTTATTCCCCTTGAATTTCTCCTCTAGGAAAGAGAACCGAGAATAGGCCCGATGAAATGAATTTCCTAATAATGGTGCATCTAATTTAAATGGAATTTTCACAACAAATTTGCCGGAGCTTTCTCTAGAATGAGTTGACATAAAATGTTGTTCGCATTCTGTTTCGCTTTTAGTGAAGATTTGTGATTTGTTTACACATTGCTCTATTTCCCAAAACTTCTCCACGGTTTGGTTTAGCTTAGTTAAATTGAGGTTGCAAGAAATTGAATCATTGATTTGCTGGTTGGTATGTATATGACCGGAAATAATCCACCCAAAATGAGTTTTTTGATATACCGAACCCTTTTTGGTAGGTTTGATTTGGAATAAGAGCTCCAAATAGAATTCAGCACCGATAAGAAGGTCTATTTCTCGTGAAGTATTAAACTGAGGATCAGCTAACTCACATCCATACGGTACTGAAATTTCATTGACAGAAAAGCTATACGAAGGCAAATTGCTAGTTACGTGCGGTACTACCAGACAATTTAAACTTAAGCTGAACGAATTTATCCGCGATTGTATCTTTACTATTGTTGATTCATTGATATTTGATGCAGTATTATTTATACCTGTGATTGGTATTCTAGTTCGCGTCTTTTTGGTATTTAAGCTGTCACAAAGCCGTTTTGAAATGAAGTGCGCATGTGAGCCAGAGTCGAGTAAAGCCCTACATAAATGAGGTTTGTTGTTTTTATCCATAATATAGAGTGAGACAGTAGACAGTAAAATTTGTGAGTTACAAATTGATGATGTTACGACTGTTGTAGATGTACCTGGTAGTTCAATTGAATTTTTAATGGAGATGCGTTGAATTTGCAAAGTAATGTGTTATGTTTCTCATTACAACTTTTGCAATTACCCAGAAAACATTTTCGGGTCGGGTGAGATTTTTTAAAGCAGTTGTTGCAAAGTTTGTGTTTATTCACTAAATCCCAACGCGAATCTACATCTAGTGCCCTCAGTTCATTACATTGAAACAATGGATGGTAACCTTTACACTTTAGAATACAACTGATTTTGGCTGAAACATGAGCTGATTGAGTTTTGAATTGATGTTTTCCAATGAAAGCTCTATTATTTGAAATGGATGGTTGCTGTTGATTTGAGAGTGACGCATTATTTTGGCTACGCTCTCTCGATGATAATTTTTCGTATTGTTTATTCAAAAATTCGAATAACTGTTCCATTGTGGGAAATTTACTGCCTAACGTCGAATCCCATTCGCTCACGGTAAAATGATCTAGTTTCGATGTAATTATTTTCAACAATAAAGCATCCCAATGTTCAGTTGGAAGTTAAAGCTGTTTTAAAACTCGAGTATTTGTTGTAACTTCATCTAATAAGTGTCACAAAGACGTTGCTGAATTTTTTCCTACCACTGGGATATTGAAAATTGCATCAATATGCACTTGTATAATTAAACGCTCGTTTGAAAACCGTTGACCTAGAATTTGCCAAGCTACATGATAATTTTGTGGGGTCAGCGGTAAAGAAGTAATCGTACTTTCCGCATCACCACTTAGTGCGGATTTTAGATATTGAAATTTCTGGATATCGTCTAATTCTTTTTTGTTATCGATTAGAGATGTGAACAATTCATTAAATGTTAACCACTGTTCATACCCTCCGTCAAAATTTGGTAACTTTATCGTAGGTAATTGAACATTTAATTGACTATTATTCGATCCTCCATTTGTACCTTGAGAAGCTATTTCATTTGACGCGTCGGACACGGAATTTTCTTTTTCGCGATCTGAAATTATGTCCCTTACCCTCGCAACAATTCCATAAAAATTATTTTCGAAAGTGTCTCTTTTCGTATTTTGGTCGTCAGAATCATCTTATATTTCTATATTTGATTGCACTAAATCATATTGTTCGAATGTTGAATTAAAATATTCTAATCTTAATTTGATTTCGGATAAAGGAGTTTGATTGGTGATTCCGTTAACAAACTTGTTGAATTTCGTCAATCGCGCTTTTAAGACTTTTCGTTGTTCCACTTTGTTATTTCTTCAGTCATGTTTAAACAAAAAAAATTACGTACGGGATATGTTGTTTGTTTGTCCGAAAATTAATTTCCTGTTTTTTTTTCACAAATCGAACGGATGAGGGTGGAGTTAAATGTAATGGATTGGATTTACTGAATTATCCCACCTACCTCAATTTCCTTGATTCGAATTGTTGTCGTGTTTAAGCTCTATTTGCTGCTGACGTGAAAAGTGCTTGAAGCACCACGTGGTTGAGTCGTAATTTTTCCAGTCGAAATCCGGCACGAAGGACCATGAAATTTGTATTTGTGTTGATATAGTAGATAGCACGTGATTTAATGTGTATTTCCGGTTGACGAAGGAAAAATTTTGTTGTACTTAAGAAACGATGTATTTTGAACAATATTTAGACGTTGTCGCGACAAAAGTATTAGTACGAATGGTTGCTCCCTCTCTTCCACATCCTATGTAGCATGCGCAAGAATCTGGGCGATCGTCAATTCTTAGAATAATTTTGGTTCGGTACCTGCTCTCGCTGACGTTGGTATGATGTTGGAGAATGCAACATGATGGTTCACTATACCTACTATATCATACCTCGTTTACAAAACTCCTTCAATTTCCTATTTCAATAAAAAAAGGATTAGTGCAAACTTATATTATCTTAAAAAAATATTATATCGTGATTTACTACTAATGATATGTTTTCGTATACAAATTTTAAGCATATGAAAAGAGATTTCGTTTCTAAAATCTGAATAAATAAGCGACGTTAAAAATAAATGGGAATTTGAGAAGAATCTTAATAAAAACAAGTTAGAATTTCATTACAATAAATGTTCAAAGTGACTGCCTCCATTTTCTAAACATTTCATAGCTCTTTTCTCTATAGATATAACAGAATGTGAAATTAGTATGGGACTTATTTCCATGAAACCAGCGATGATTTTGTCCTGCAACGTTTGAATATCAGTTATTTCAGTCCTGTACACAATTGATTTCAAATGTCACCAAAGAAAGAAATCACGCGGGTTTAAATCGGGAGACCGAGCTGGCCAGTCCCATGATCCCAAACGTCGAGTCCAATGGTCTTCGAATAACTCGGTTAGCTGGAGACTAACGTCATTTGTTGTATGTGCTGGTGCGCCATCTAATTGATACCAAGCTGTCCTCAGTTTGTTCAAAGGCAGCTGGTCCAGAAAAGTTGTAACAGTTGCGTTCAGAATTTGTATATACCACGCACTATTTAAGTTGTCCTGATAAATCGTATAACTCAACTGATTGTCTTCCAAATGACAGAAAACATTTACAAAAAAATTTCCTGGCTAACCTCTTTTGCGTATGATATGGGGATTTTTATTTGTCCAGAAATGCATGTTGTGTCGTTTTACAATGCCTTCTCGATCAAATTTCGCTTCAACGCTCCATATAACGTCCTTCAAAAAGTAGGGATTCTCCGTGACTTTTGTTAAAACAAACTCGCCAAAACTAATTCGACGCGGACGATCTTGTTCAAGAAGATGTTAAACTGGGGCGAACTTGAAATCATGCATCCTGTGTTCCTTCAATATTCGTGGAATTGATGTTCGAGATATTCATAATTCGAATAGATGGTCGAGGATAGGCGAAAAAATATGCAAGCACTAAAATAATAGTGTCCTCAGAGCTGACCACTGGTTTTATTTTTTTGGATCTTATTTTCTGTGTTCCTGTGTGATGGAAGTCATCACGAAATTTTTCAAATTTTTTCCGTGTCATTTTTGGTAATTTGGGATATTTTCTGTTGAATCCTCAACAAATTCTTTTGATCACTCTTTCATTTTCACCGTACAAAATAAATAAATCCAAGAAGACGTCATTGGAATAACTCATTTCATCAATGCAAATTTCGAATGAACTCTGCACTAACGAACCAGCAGAAGAAGATTTTAATTCATAGTCACAGGTGAATTATATAAATTGATAATTTTTTTTTGAGGGACAGATGTATTTGTTTTTGATGTTATCTGTGTTAATTTCTATATTATATCCTCACAGGTTAAGATGATTATATTACTGCACAAGAAAATCAAAATCTCTTGAATGATTGATTTCTGATGAAAATAATCAGTTTATTTTTCGGATGGATCTGGTCTTCAAGGAAATAACACTTCCATATTGACAAGCTAGGATGAGCTAATAATCGTTTGTATAAACTTAATAATTATTATAAATTTAGTGTTCACAACATATTCATTTCAATGCGCAAAAGGATCTACAAATGCGGTTTTGGATGATTTCCCAGAAAATGACCAGAATTAGATAAATAGTTGAATCGCAAAACTATCATTATTTTTCCGAGTATTTTAATCCTATTTAAAAAAAAGTTGGTGTTGCCATTTGAAAAAATTGAAATTTTGACCTTTTGAAATACGCGACCCAAGTTTTGGAGCAACCTGTACCAAGATAATGTCTAATTTTTCTTTCCTCTGAAGCCCCGTTATCTTATTCATAATAGTGCGAGAAAAAATGTAATTTAAGCGAACGTACCTTAAATATTCAAGGATAGTTTACATTATTTTGTTACTGAAAATTCCAAAAAGAATGCAAATAATTTGGTAAAAAAGGAGATACCGAAAAATTTTTCGGATGAAATAGTCCGCAAATTTAACGAGCCATCCGGATAAGTAGAAAATACAGAATGTTACATTTAAAATAACGAAGTTGATATCAACTTCCGGCATAACCGGAAGTACTACCATCTTATGATTAGTTTTCTGAAAACGTCTAATGAGTAAGGTAATGTGAGACATCCTGTATGGGTCATTATTTTGCAGAAAATTTTATATAATCTATGTTAAGAAAAGTAATTCAGGACAACCGCCAATATCTCGTAGTGTAAATGTTTCTTTTAAATAACAGATATTTTAGGATTATAGTACTAAGGCCGTCTTTCACCAACGTGAATAGCGGTTGGGTAGGGCGAACCTGCCGACTAAAATCGGCAGCTAACGCAACTTGTCTTTCACCAACCAGTTTTCGGCAGGTAGCGGTGTACCCGTTCAATAAATTTTAGTGGCTGGAAGTAGTACCAGTTAGCGCTAACTGAATAGTCGTATCGAAGTAACTACTACTGCGCGGACATGAACGTGAACAATCAGCCAGCTGATTCCTTTGATTTTCGATAGTGACGAGGAAAATGAACGTGTTCCACGTCCTCGTTTTTATATTCGCGAACGTTTGGAGCATTTTGTCGAAATGGAGGACATCGATTTTGTGCGTAGGTTTCGACTTTCAAAGGGAATGTGCCTTCAATTATTAGAACGTATTGAAAATAGGTTAGAATTCCCAAGGGATTAGTAAAATTTGCGTCAAACCTGTACAACAGTACAATCTACCAAACCACGTTATTGAAATAACTACCCTTCTTTTGTTCGTATCGGGAATGGGAATTTCCAACATTTTCGTAAATTATGTCAAGAGTATACCTAATCTACCAAACCACGTTGTCAAAATGGATAACAACCGAAATATATAAGAAATGCTATTATTCGAAATAATACTACCACATTTTATTCTAGTATATATTACATTTTATCGAATATGGACTTTCCAGAAATGAAGATTGTATAATTATATAGTTTCATAAAAGTAACGAGCCTGTATAAATTACTTTCTCATATAGTATTTGTTTTGAGTAACGAAGACTTGAATGCAGTTATTAAAATAAGACGAAATTTTAACTTTAATAATATATAATTATTGAAAACTGAAAAAAGGTACTGTCAGTCCGGATCTGTGAAATGAATGGATTTTCGGCTGGGCAGAACCGTATCTGCTCTTCAAAATGATCACACGCTGTAACAGTTGAAATACGCCGGAAATGGCAACGTTGCACTAACAAAACGCTAAACGCACGGACTCAGGAATTTATTCGAATTGATTATCGTTAAGTCAAATAGGATGGAAACAAATCAGACATAAAGTTTTGATTTTTGATTAACACAATAAGTTTTGAACGAAGAAAAACCATTCATCTCACGTAACTTTGGAACATATTTCCGTCGTCTCCTTAAATCCGGTCCTGGCAAGTTTTAAAGGTGTTTTAGCGCCAAAGTGAAATCTTATTGGTGCGAAATCAGCTGTTTATGACAATCCGTTATATTTAGGTAACCTGCTCACTAAAAATCCTATACGAATTTTGCGTGGGAGTGACGCTTCTTGTTCAGTATGTATATATTCTTTGGTATTTATACGGCTTCTGTGGAGTGCCAATCTCTGTTTAAGCTTAGTGTTGGTTTGGCCTATGTGAACATTGTGAACAAGGTATTTTGCAGACTACATTGCTCAGTTGAATGATGCTGTCATTATCTTTCACTTTGGTGAAAATGGATCTTATAGTCTTGATATTACTTCGAGCAATTTTGAATCGTTCCTTAGGTATAAGTCTTATTAATTTTTCAGTCCAATGTTTTATAAGAGGTAAGATAACATGAGTTGGTGGTGTCTCTCCCTGACAGTTCAATTGGTGATTCACTACCAGGTCATCTCCTGGACTTCGACGTATGCTGTTTTTATCTGATGTTCGATATAATATTCTGGTTACCAGATTTCCAGGATATCCATTTGATAGAAATAGTTTTTCTAGGTGTATAAGATTTTTATCACGAAATGTTGGATGACAAATTTTTAACACTCTTGATTTGCAATTCTTCAACACGTTGATTTTCATCTTATGTGGGTGGTGAAATCTATAATGAATAAAACGACCTGAGGAAATACTTTTTCGATACCAATCTGCTGTCAGTATTGTACCGCTACGAATAATTTTAGTATCCAAGAAAGGAATTGAACTTTCAACTTCAGTTTCTTAATTAAATTTGATTTTATTATTGATGTTGTTCAGCATTTTTATGGTACAATCTGTCTTGTCTTGAGGTATAGCTGTTATAATGTCGTCTACATATTTTTGAAGAAAGGAATATCAAAATCAAACATGTCTAACGCAACGTCTAAAATACCATCCCCAACATATTGAGCGATGATCGGAGACATACAAGAACCCATTGGAGTACTTCTTTTTGACGGTAAAAACAATCTTTATTAGTGAAAACAGTGGAATCAAGGACTTTCAATAATTTGATGAATTCCATTTTTGGAATAGGACAATAAGGTTCAATTTTATGCCAATTCTTTTCTATGGAACTTTAAGTATTTTCAAATATGATATTTGTGAAGAGCGAAACAATATCGCAGCTGACAAGGACATAATTTTCTGGTATTTCTTTGTCGTTTAAATATCGTGAAAAATCAAACGAATTTTTTATATACTTAATATTTGTTGTTATTATCGTAAGCCGAAGTCAAAATGTTTTAGAGGAAGTCGGCTATTTTTTTGTTCCGACTATTAATTGACGATATGACCGGTCTCAAAGTTAAAGCGTCTTTATGTATCTTAAGGAAGACCATAAAATTTTCCTGGAACTGCTATATAGAATGTTAATTTTGATGTTATTTCTCGATCAAGTACGTTTATTTTCCTAAGGACTCAAATTAATTTATTACCTTTCGTTTGTAAAATGTTTGTGGGATCTTTCTCCATCACAATATAATTACTCGTATCTTCCAGTAATTCCATCACTAGTTTCTCATATTTGTTTTTCAACATTATTGTAGTAACACCGCCTTTATCTGAAGGAAGAACTATCAACTCAGGATGACTTTTCAAGAACCTTTTCGTTATGTTGAACATTTTTAAAATTGGATCCTAGTTTTTATGTGTGGTCTGAGTAAGGTTAGTGATGATGTTAACAAATTTTGCATTAAGAACATCTCTGTTATTTTTGTTGCTCATTGTCATTAGTACTTTGTCAAATGCTGCTAATAAATTTGGTAACTTAGTTTCTTTCACGTTAGATGGAAGACGAAATTTTGATCCTAGTGATAATATTGTCACAACTTCTTTCGGTAAATTGATATTTGTTGGGTTCTTTATCCAGGTTGGTTCAGTATTAATACAATTATTTCTATTCCTCAATAATTTCTGTATCTTTTCCATGTTTTTTATTCTCGTTGAGTGAAATATTCGATTTGTGAGACGTTTTATTCTATTGTTAAATATCAATCAATAATATTCAGAAATTTAACAAAAAGAATAGAGATATTCTCATGCAAAATTTGTTAACATCATCACTGACCTTACTCAGACCACACATAAAAACTGGGATCCAATTTTAAAAATGTTTAACATAACGAAACGGTTCTTGAAAAATCATCCTGAGTTGATAGTTCTTCCTTCAGATAAAGGCGGTGTTACTACAATAATGTTAAAAAACAAATATGAGGAACTAGTGATGGAATTACTGGAAGATACGAATAAATATTGTCATGGAGAAGGATCCCGTAACCTTTGTACAAACGAAAGGTAATAAATTAATTTGAGACCTTAGGAAAATAAACGTATTTGATTGAGAAATAACATCAAAATTAACATTCTATAGAGGAGTTTCAGGAAAATTTTATGGTCTTCCTAAGATAAATAAAAAAATTTTAACTTTGAGACCGATCATATCGTCATTAAATAGCCCGAACAAAAAAATAGCCGAGTTCCCCACAAACATTTTGACTTCGGCTTACAATAAGAACAACAACTATTAGGTACATAAAAAATTCGTTTGATTTTTCACGATATATAAAAGACTAAGAAATACAAGAAAATTATGTCCTAGTCAGCTGGAATATTGTTTCGCTCTTCACAAATATCATATTTGAAGATACTTAAAGTTCCATAGAAAAGAATTGGCATAAAATTGAACCTTATTGTCCTATTCCAAATTCATCTAATTATTGAAATTTGTCTTTGATTCACTCATAAAAATCGTTTTTACCGTCAGAAAGAAGGTAGAAGGGTTTTTGTATATCTCCGATCATCGCTCAATATGTTGTGGATGGTTATCCTGGAAATCTGGTAAACAGAATATTATATCGAACATCAGATATAAATAGTATACGTCGAAGTCCAGGAGATGACCTAGTAGTGAATCACGAATTGAACATTCAGGGAGAGACACCACCAACTCATGTTATCTTACCTTTTATAAAACATTGGACTGAAAAATTGATGAGACTTATACCTAAGGAACGATTCAAAATTGCTCAAAGTAATATCAAGATGATAAGATCGATTATCATCATTCAAATGAGCAATGTAGTCTACAAAATACCTTGTTCACAATGTGAGAGTGTTTACATAGGCCAAACCAACACCAAACAGAGATTAGCACTCCACAGAAGCCATATAAATACAAATAAATCTCTTTGTGCTTTATTTAAACATGTCCTGGAACAAAATCACCAAATTGGGACAATATTAAAATTTCGGACAGAGAAGATGATTTAAGTAAAAGATTATTCCTAGAGATCAAGCACTCAACTCCAACAGAGACATCTCCAATCTTAGATCAATTTATGCAAACTTAATAGATATTGATAAACGATGGACATCAAATCGTTCTATGATGAGAGATCCCCAAAAAGATAGTTATAAAAATAATTTTTCCTGATATCTTGATATTGTAAGAATTTTCAAATGCATCTTGATAATTATGCCGCCACAAAATTTCAAATTTTCAATTTTGAAAGTTTTCATTCACACGTCACTGTCGAATTCATATGCCTTTACCTAATTATCATCATACACGATATCCTCATTTCGTAAGATCCTAGAACCTTCAATATTTTAACTTTTGTGTAATTCCAAAAAAATCGAAAAACAATGTATATGAAAACACCAAACGACGTCATCCACACTTTGCAACCGTACATCATCGCGGTGGTTGGAGCACAGCCGAAATGGCCATGAAAAACAATTCCAAAAGTGGAAAATTTTCGATTCCCTTTATAAAGAAAAAAATATTATAGCAAGAAAAAAATTATAAAAGAAAAATACATTTCTTCTTAATGGAGTTATAATATTAATGAAACGAAACTTCTATCCATAATATGCTCGTAGCATAAAAAATAAATTAAAATGAAATTGCTTCCAATACAAATGCTTGAAAAGAAATTGAAATTTCGAAACGCTTTTTCAGAAACATCATATATCATCCACATCCAAATTTACAACCGTATATCATCGCTGCGATTTTAGCACAGCCAAAATGACAAGAAAGGATTTCAAAAATAAATTAATTAACTATGAAAATAAACTGAAATTATACGAAAAAAAATTTATTTTTTAATGGAATAGAATAAAACATATAGCATGGAAAATAAACGAAAAAAAAATTAACGCACATTCTAAAATATAAATACTTGATTGAAAAAAAAATGCAAATCTGATGATCAACACACTTAATTTGGCGCAAATGTACTACGCCTACGTGCATTGGGTAAAAAAACGACAGACGTGTTTGGCCTTTTGCCATTGTCGAAATCATACGCCCTAATCGATATCACGAAAGAACATCGGAACCAAAACGTTTATTCTACTTGTTCGTTTCCGCCCTTTTCTCTGACTAGCTGATTGATTGATTGGTCGATCGACGTTTAACGGGAAACGGCGCGACTGTTTCCATTAACGAGCTTTCACGTCACGGTTTGACCAATTGATCGACACGTCAATATCGTTAATTTAATTGACTGTCGTCGGTGTAAATAAATTCGCACGATTCGCACGCATTGCCTGCGCAATAAGTTTCCGTATACGGGATTCGCTCGAATAAGGCCGGCCGCACACGCACGGGTGTCTGAATCTGAATTTCGGATCGATTACACGTTAATAAAGACACCGAACACGTTCAAAAATTCATAATATAAACAACCGAAAGTACACGTTCGGTTGTTTATATTATGAATATAGGCTTCAAGCAGTTCAGTAGCGTACAGCGGACCTTCGTATCGGGATGAATGACGAAGAACTAACTGCCATTGCGTATTTGTTATCGGAAAATAATAAAAAAAAGACAAGACGTTGTTTTCGATGTGCCTTATCATAATACTTACCAACGTAATAAATACGAGTCCGATAAATTAATATTTCAAAATATCATATAAACCCTCCATGCGCGACAATAAAATGATTCGAAACGAAAATTTTTGAACGTGTTCGGTGTCTTTATTAACGTGTAATCGATCCGAAATTCAGATTCAGACACCCGTGCGTGTGCGGCCGGCCTAATGATAGACGAAGCACCAGGAAATGGCACGTAGCGGTAGATTCCAAACGTCCTTGACCCTTATGTGGTTTGTTTATGTTTATTAATACTACGCTCGCGAATTGAACATTCTTGCCTGCATTCTTCCTCATCAGTGCCAGATTTATAGAAAAAATCGCAAAAAGTTATAATTTTTCATAATTCATCTTCATTTGAATTCAATTCAATGGTATGTATTTGCTATTGGTTTGGATATTTAATAATTGACTTTTTTCTCGTTCTTATAATTCATCCATAAAAATCAAGTCGGGAATTATCGTGGGCCCAGATATCCGAGTTGGTTTAACAAAAAAGTTTATTATTTAGATTAAAACAAGAATTTATGTTGTGAAATAACCTTTCCTCCTTTGATCGTCTTTAATTACTGAATAAAAAGTAACGACAATCTTTGTGTTAGAAGGATGAAGAAACTGCAGTAACCGCTTAGTATAGAAGTTGACAACGTTTTCGAACAAAATTTTAGATCAGCTGATTTCTTGATATCCCGTCTCTTTCGGTATGTCGCTTATGGTATAGGTCGTCTGGATGGCGAGGGCGTTTGCGTTTACTTTTGTGCATCCTGTCTGTGAAAGTGTTCATACTGAACTTTAAAAACATTTGAAGAAAGCCAATTTTCGATATTAGATGGTCGGAAAGGTTTGACAAACATATATTTCTCATTGCCAGACAGTCGGTCTGTAATTTTGAAATTAAGTTGTTCAAGTATCAATCAAGCTAAAATTAATTTGCTGCTAATCCAGTTATTAAACCATGAAGCAGAACGAAAAGTCTTACTTGTAGACGTATTACTACTAACTTTAAAACCATTTTAAGAAGGTTAATTTTCAATGTTATAGGATCAGATAGGTTCAACAAACATTTCTCATTGCCAGACATTTTTATCGTTGTTAATATTGTGCCAGACACGAACTTATATTTTTCAAAAATTAAAAATTCAATGAATATAAATTAGTATTTCTGTAATATTGATATAATATGTTCTTATTTTGAATCAGGAATTGAAATAAACAAAGCGATACTCTGAAAAAACTAAAGAAACGACAATTAAAGTTCGCTATTCTCAATTCCTTTCTTAATTTAGCGACAGATAAGCAGGAACGTGGTAAATGAAATGTCATCCACTTTAACCTCAGTGTCGCTATCACAGATAGCGCCATCTATCTTAAGTAGTCAGTTACTGCTTACCTGGCTATACGAGTGTACTTTGAAGAAATACATTTTCTTTATATCTCCGTCCATCAAAAAGAAAATTTTTACTAAAATTTTCTTGATGTACACTTAAGATATTTATAATATTAATCCAGTATTGTTGTAAGTTTACTGATATGAAAAATATTTGATTCAGATTTTTTATGACTCTTATCAATTCTATATATGTATTAAATTAGATATTTTTCAATAATTTTATATGGACCAATCTTCAACACATCCAGTTTCTTCCTACCAAGCTTATTCCCATTTTCTATATAAACCATATCTCCCACATTAAAGTCAAATTGAGTTCGGTTTTTGTCAAATATTTTTGTATTGTGAATACATATGTGATATATTCAATTTTCGAATGCTAATTTCCTGTCTGTTATTCATTCTATTTCTGCTTTAGCTCTTTTTAGTTCCTTTGGTACAAAGGAAATATTTGTACCATGTAACAGATATTTTGCTGCAAATCCCGTAACTTTAGGTTCTGTACTACTATATATTTCCACACATTCGTGAGCAATTGTTGTCCATGCATTTTTAGCCGTATTTTCATTTATTCTACATCGTATTTTGGTTACAAGTTTTGTTAGTCTTTCATTTGAAGAATTACCCCTCGGCCACACGAATGCCGTTGACTGCAGGAAATGTTGCTGGGCAGCATCGAAAGCAGTCGCGTGGCCGGGTTATTTCTCATCCTATAATCGTAATCATGACGGTAATCAAAGGCTTGAAACCGACTGAATTCTTATCTGGCCCCCTGTACGGATCGAGCACTCTGCACGGAAAGACGATATTGTATTTAAGCATAGCGCCACAACTGCGGAAACTTCTATATCCATCCAAATGAATATTCAACATCGTACTAACGCTCGCTGATAACGACGGCAGTCGAGCAGTGTGTGGCCGGCCGCGGCATGGCGGTTGCAGCAGCAGCAGCATTAACGGGGTATTTACTGCTGTGAATATAATTTGTACCGCTTTTTCATTTAAAAATGTTCTAAATTCTTTTGAGTTGATTACCGTGTATTGGTCAGTGAGACGAGTGTTGTATCATAATCTATTAATTATATTAAGACACGTCGAGTATTCGCAACAGACTGACAATTTTATTTCAATTTTGACAATACATCAGTTACATACTTTTTACATAGATGGCGTTAGTATTACTAATTTTGATACACTATTTCAACACCCCCACTTATCAAAATAAACTGAACAACTAATAAGAAATTACAATAGAAATAAACCTAACATGTGCATGAATTTATAGTGTTTCACAGAACACAAACCTTTGGTCAAAAGATCTGCAGGCATTTCTTGAGAAGGAACATAATTAATTTTTACATAATTATTCTTAACAACCTCTCTAATATAGTGATGACGTACATCTATATGTTTAGACCTACTATGACTCTGATGAGTAGATGCTAGTTTCAATGCACTCTGGTTATCACAATACAAATTAATTGCACACAATTTTCCTGTAATTTCATGTAACAAATTTCTTAAATATACAGCTTCTCTAGAAGCTTCGGACAAAGCTGTGTATTCTGACTCTGTACTGGAAAGACTTACAGTGCTCTGTTTCCGACTTTGCCAAGAAATGGCCGATCCGGACATCACAAAACAGAAACCGGTGTAAGATTTCCTATCTAGAGCATCACTTGCCCAATCACTATCTACATAACCTTGTAGATCAGTGTCACTATTACTATATTTTAAACAGTAATCTTTGGTACAAATCAGATATCTCAAAATTCGTTTTGCATAGTTGTAACAATTAATATTATAGCAATTATTAAATTGGCTGAGATAACTGACTGCATAGGCAATGTCAGGTCTTGTTAATACTGCCAAGTACATTAAACTTCCAATAAGTTTTTGATAAGGTACATCAGGTAAACATTCTTTAGATTTCTGTACATTTAATTTTGGTTCTATTGGAGTACTTTGTGGCTTACAATCAGACATTTGAAATTTAGATGCTAACTGTTCAATATACTGCTCTTGGTCTAAAGTTATTACATTTTTATTTTTATCTAAATTTATTCTCATGCCTAGATACTGTCTTACAGGTCCTAAGTCCTTTAATTTGAACTTTGATCCTAAAAATTTTTTTAACTTTTCAGTTTCAATATCACTGTTTGAAAAAATTAAAAAATCATCTACATATAATGCTACTATTATTTTAACTTTACCATCAGTTTTCGCAAACAAACATGGTTCATACTTACTATTTCCAAAGCCTAATTCACAAAGACAATCTTTAACCCGTTCATACCATACTAATGAAGACTGCTTTAAACCATAAATTGCCCGCTTTAATTTTAATACATTTCCCCCACTTTTGTTTGCAAAACCTTCATATATATATTTTCTTTCAGAAAACCATTTAAAAGGCTGTAGTAACATCCAAATGTGTGATACTCATTCTCAATTTAACACTAAGTGCAAATAACAATCTTAAAGTTGAATGACGCACAACAGGCGAAAAAGTTTCATTATAGTCTATTCCTGGTTTTGAGAAAAGCCTTTAGCTACTAGCCTTGCTCGATAACGCACTATATTGTCCACATCAAACTTTTTGGTAAAAACCCACCGACATTTTACAATTGATACATTACCTGGGTTCTGAATTAGTTCCCATGCATCATTGTCCTCGAACGACTGGAATTCTTCAGTCATGGCATGTCGCCACTGCTCCTTCTCAGGACCCTCCAGAGCCTCTGAGAGTGATATTTCCTCAGCTGCTGGAACTGTACTAGAAACACACATATTGTTAAATCCATATCGTTCAGGCTTCTTCCTCTGTCGTTTGCTCTGTGCATCTTGGCCTAATGTATGCTGGATGACTTGTTTGGGATCCTCGGTTGTCTGAGGTTCTATCAAGGTTTCATCAACATCCCCATAAACTGAAGAATCTGAAGATATATCATTATCTTCACCTTCTATATGGACAGGACTGAACTCCCCCACTGAAGTGTTGCTCATCTTCTCCATGACGCTTGATGATGCTTCATCTGGTATCCAGATAGCCAAACTTTCATCGGAGTTACCGTCCATGGTCTCACCTTCCATTACAACAACATCTCTGCTGGTAACTATGGTCTTCTTGTGAGGATTATACAACCGGTATCCTTTGATATCTTCTCCATATCCCACTAAGATATGTTGCATAGCCTTTTTATCCCACTTAAAGCGCTTTTCCTTGGGGATATGCATCATCACTTTACTGCCAAACAATCTAATATGGCTAAGATCAGGTTTTTTACCATACCATAGCTCAAATGGTGTTTTCTCAGCTCCTGACACAATAGACCGATTTTTTAGATAAACTGCAGTGTTTGCTGCCTCTGCCCAAAATCTCTTGTCTAGCTTTGCATCATACAGTAAACATCTGGCTTTCTCTATCACTGTTCTGTTAGCCCTTTCTGAAATACCATTCTGTTCGGGTGTGTAGCTGTTTGTAGTCTGGTGTATAATGCCAAAAGTCTTCAGGTAATTACTAAACTCACGGTTGCAAAATTCCAAGCCCTTATCCGTGTGAAATATTTTTATTTTCTTACCTTGCTGATTTTCAACAAGCAATTTAAATTCTTTAAATTTGTTGAAAGCTTCACTCTTTTGTTTAAGAAAATATATAAAAGTCATCCGACTATAATCATCAATTAACAGCATGAAGTATCTGTTGCCATTTAATGAGTTCACCTCCATAGGTCCACATAAATCACTATGTATTCTGTGACAAGGTTCAGCACTTCTTTCACCTTTATGAGTAAATGGTAATCTCATTTGTTTTCCCTCACAACATGTCTTACATTGTGACTTTGATATGTTAAATGAACCTTCATATAATATGCCATTTACTATTCCATTTTTCATCTTGTTTATATCTTGACTGTTGATATGAGCTAATCTTCGATGCCATAAATGTCCTGTGATAGCTGGAGATGTCAACAAACAATGCTGTTTTTGTAACCTCAACTTATATACACCGTTGGTTAAATCAGCTATCGCAACTAAATCGTCATTTTTGTCACGTATATAACAACATTCATTTTTAAATATGACGTTGTTGCCATTCTTGATAAGCTCACTTACTGATATTAAGTTTGTTGTCAAACTAGGAACACACAGCACATTCTTTACAGTTATGTGGCAATCCAAATCTGACACTATTTCTACGTCTCCGGAACAAACAACTGGGACTTTTGAATCATTAGCGACAACAATTTCAGATAAACACGGCGAATTACACATGTTTTTCAGCCAATCCTTGTTTACTGTGAGATGTGCGCTTGCCCCGCTGTCCACGTAAAAATCTTCCTTGTTAAAGTTTCCATTGAAGAAAACAACATTAAACACGCATTTGCTAGCGCTTTTCTTCAACATTGGACACTGATTTCTGTAATGTCCATTACTTTTACACTTGTAACATGTAACTTCTTTTGTTTTGGTTGTATCACTTGTTACTTTCTTATCTGACGTTGGCATACCGCGGTTACCTCCAAATTTTCTTTGCTTAGTGTTGCCAGAGTTATATTTTCCTCTAGCCGTGAATGCAGCACCTTCTGCATTATATTCTGAGTCGTTGACATTGACAACTTCCATGTCAAGTAATTTTGACTTAATGATATCAGCGGTTATCAGAATTCCCGAATGTTCTATTGCCATTATCATTGGAGAATATCGTTCCGACAAGCCAGCCAATAATAATGACCCAACCCATTCATCCGTAATTGTAAATCCTGTGCCATTCAGCCTTTGCGCTGTTTCGACAATTTGAGTCACATAACTTACCATTGAATCACAGTTATCAAGTCTTATGGATATTAGATGTCGAAGCAAGGTGATCTTTCTAGAAAATCCCGAGTCGTCAAACATGGTCTTTAACTTAGTCCATAATTCAGCTGAGCTCTGGGTATTTCTGATATGCACGTACAATACTGGGTCTATCGTCAAAATAAGCTTCGCCTTCGTTTTTGCATCTTCCACTGGTTTAACTTCAAATCCAGTTGGCGGTTTGATGTACTTGTCCATTCCATCTAGCACCAACAAGTTTTCAGCAGCAAAACACCACTCGTCGTAATTTTCCCTGCCTTTTAACTTTGGCACACTGGTAATATAGTTCGTAGCCATTTTTTGCAATACTAGTGCACTATTTATCTATTTTAAACTATTAAAATAACTGATAAATGTGGGAGCGGCCCATAACCTATTAAGACACGTCGAGTATTCGCAACAGACTGACAATTTTATTTCAATTTTGACAATACATCAGTTACATACTTTTTACATAGATGGCGTTAGTATTACTAATTTTGATACACTATTTCAACAAATTATGTATGAGTTTATCGAAATCGTTAGCACTTTGCGTTTTCGAAATAATAATATAAACGCGCCGCGGACAGTGGAAGTTGTTGACTTTCACTTGGTCCCGATCAGTCCGGATCGTTTCCCCAGGTGGAAGGTTTTGACTTTTACTCATTCCTGCTTTATCCGGCAGAATGTTGACCTGTCCGGATTATTTCCCAGAAGGAAGGTGTTGACTTCCACCTGGTCCCGCTTCGTTCGTATATGACAACACCAAACGACGTTATCAACACGTTACAGCCGTATATGTTCACTGTGTTTGGAGCACAGCCAACATAGCCAAAAGAAAACGATTTGAAAAATGGAGAATTAACAGATCTTCGATTCCCTTTATAAAAAAAATAGTATTATACAAAGACAAAAATTATAGAAAAATACATTTCTTCTTAATGGAGTTATAATATCAATGAAACAAGACTCCTTAATAAATAGTGCTCGTAGCACAAAAATCAAAACGAAATTACTTTCAATACAAATACTTGCAAAGAAATTGAAATTTCGAAACGCATTTTCAGAAACAGCATATATCATCCACACCATACTTTACAACCGTATATCATCGCTGTGGTTTGAGCACAGCGAAAAAGGATTTCAGAAATAAATTAATAAACTATGGAAATAAACTGAAAGTATAAGAAGAAAAAGAGTACTTTTAAATGGAATGGATTGAAAAATTGTAGCATGGAAAATAAACGAAATAAAAAACACTTAACATTCTAAAATATGAATACTTGATTGAACCTAAATATGCAAATTCATCATCAGCACACTTCAAAATCTTATATTTCCGTTACGCTCCAACCGGAGCACAAAAATAACTTTCTTTCACACCGTGACATTCACATCGAAAATCGATCACATTACAACCGTATATTCTCCCAATTTTCCTAACGATTTTCGTGATATTAAAGAAAAATTTGATACGTCTACGGTGACCTAAGAGGTGATCGTATATAGAGCGGGGCGCATATAGTAACCGGTCCCCTAGAGTGAACGGGGCGCATAGGCGCAGGAGGGCCGAAGGCCCAGACTTGTTCTGTATGTCCGCATTATTTGCCTGATTAGTGACAATATCACTTAATTTTATCATGTTTAATATTTTTAATCCTTCTTCTATGTCTTCAGTTGCCTCTTATACCAATAATAATAATAATGGATTTCTACTCAAACAATCTGCTTCTATATTATCCTTCCCTGGACCGTATTTAGTTTTAAAATCATACAGTGATAGAAAGTACGTTAGTTCTCGCAGTTCGTCATCTACCATAGACTTTTTCACTGGTTCATGATCCGAATATACTGTAAATGACCTCCCTATTAACCAAAATTGCCATACTTTATTTCCTCTTTAATGGCTAAACATTTCAAATCAACTGCCTTTTTCTTTCCGTAATGGATTTAATTTAATTAAGTATGCTACTTGTTTAATTTTTCCGTTTGGTTGTGTTTGTTTGAGAACTGCTCCAATACCTTGTAAGGATGTGTCGGTGTGAAAAATGTTTGGCAAATTCTGATCATCTATTTCTAAAATTGGCTGTGAGCACAATAAGGCTTCTATTTTTTGAAATTCTTCTGACCAAGTAAACCTCTGATTTTTCTTAAGTAAATTATAGACGGGCTCTAAACTTAAACTACTTTTTGATATGTATTCACGGTAGAATTTAATTTTTCCCAAAAATTGTCCTACGTTTTTCTGCGTTTTTTGGCGTTAGAAATTGTTTCATTGAAATCAAATTGTCTATTACTGGTCGTACTGTATTGTCATGAATTACATGACCAAAGTATTAGACAGAATGCAAAGCAAACGCACATTTTGTAAAGTTGAGTCTAGATCCCCCATTTGTATGGTTTTTTTTAATAGTGTTAAACGATTTAAGTGTCCAGAAAGAGTTTTAGAAAATATGAGTATATCGTCTATGTAGTGAACTGTAAAATCAGTAAGTTTTTAACGGGTGTCCCAAAAAACGCTCTGGTCGTAGTAGTAGGCTGTGGTTTTTTCTGTCTAACATGAACGTACTTCCTAGATACATTCCTAAGTTCCTATCAATTCTTAACGACAACTGTCACGGACCTTTTGCGAAGCTATTCCAGACTTATGTTTTTTCGATAAATGCTGTTCACCGCGACAGAAGTCTTTTGGGACACCCGTGACTTGCGTAAAATGTTACTTACGATCCTCTGAAAAATGGCTGCTGAAGTCTTCAACCCGAAGGGTAAACATTTCCATTGATAATGCACAGTGACGAACACGGTCTTCTTCCTATCTTTGACCCTTAGAGGTATCGACTAAAAGGCTGAATTAATATCCAATGTCGTAAACGATGTTGCGTTCCTTGCCTTAGTCAGTCTGTGGGAAAGGTTAACATTGTGGCACCACAATTTTATTCTGTTCTCTGAGATCTATAATATATAGTCTAGATTTTCTGTGTTCTTCGTTTCTTAAAACTAAAGTAACCGGTACCGCAAATGGGCTATATGATTCTTCTATAAGTTTTTTGTCAAGTAACTTTTTCTACTTGATCCTCTATTTCCTTTTTGTCTTTAACTAAATAATAGGGCCTTTTACCACAGTATGTGTCTTTGAGTAGGCCAATACGTGGTTCCTATTCTGTGACAGTCCTTATGTCATACTTGTCCTTTGCAAAGATTGCTTCGTAATTGTCTATTAACCTGTATATTTCCGATTTTTGTTTGATGATCAGTTATAAAGACGCAGGTAAAATTTAACAACCTTTATTGACTATATCAAACATGGACAACCATACAATCAAAAAATGGCTATCACTGAAGTGAGGTTACGTTACCACACGACACAGAACTAAAAACAATAGAATCATGTGCGTTGCCAGGAGAACATCATTGTACTCCAACACTCCCCCTCAATGAGTTCTTTCCATTCTCTAGTGCCAGAAGCTGGATACACTTATTATGTTTGGGACCTGACAACTCTTTCGTCAGCACATCAGCAACCATTTTACCTGTTGGAATGTGATCAATTTTTATAATTCCTTCCGATAACACATCTCGTATGAAATTATACTTCATATCTATGTGTTTCGTTCTCGTGTTGTAGGCCGAATTCTTGGCCAGTTTGATTGATATTATCACAGAATATTTTCGTATTTGTGAATTCAACAAATTCTAATTCTTTCAACATTCTTTTCAAATATAGACATTCTTTCATAGCATCACTCAATGCCATATATTCAGCCTCAGTGGACGATAACGCAACGGTACGTTGTTTCCTTGCTTCCCACGATATTGGTCCACCACTGATAAAAATAACAAATCCTGTGTACGATCTTCGATCATCCATCCGGACAACTGGCCCAATCCGCGTCGACGAAGCAATTTGTTATTGCTCTCCCAGGTTTGAAAACTATATCAAGACTGGTAGACCCCTTGAGGTAGCGAAGAACTCTTTTCGCCGCATACCAATGACTCTCATCGTTACAGTCGTTGAATTGGCTGAGTTTGCTCACTGCAAAAGCAATATCTGGTCTTGTCGAAACTGCGAGGTACATCAACGACCCCATTCCCTTTATGGTCTAACGAATGAGCTGAGCTCTCGGGACTCTTTTGGTTTCACGAGCTTTATTCCAGGATCCATCGGCGTTTTTACCGGATTACAGTCCTTCATTCCAGACCTCTCCAGTATATCATTAACGTAACCATTTTGATGCAAAATCATCGATCTCCCACGCCTTACGAATTCGATACCAAGACAATATTTAATCTCGCCTAGATCCTTGATTTCAAATTCTTTTGCTAAATTTAAATTTTCTTTGAATTCTCGAGCACTCTTCATATTTCTGAACGCCAAAATTATGTCATCAACATATACGGCGAACAACAGTTGATCGTTCCCACTTCCGATCTTATAAATGCATGGATCTGCTTCAATGGGCATTGCGCAATATTTTTTAAAAGCCTTTTCCAAAGCGATATGCCAATTCCTTCCGGCTTGTTTTAGTCCATGAAGTGATTTTTTTAAAAGACACCCTATTCCCTTTTCTGAATTCTTTCCACATGGACTTAGCTTCCTCCCGTAGTTTCCTTTCACATGTTTCATCGGAAACAATTATACCCAATACTTCTTCCAGGTATTTCGTAGGCTCCATAAAGATCTGCTCTTCAATTTCTCCGTTCAACTAAGCAGTCGTTATGTCCATTTGATGAATATTCATGTTTCGATGTATGGCAAGAGCTATTAAAGTTCGTATGGAACTTAATCGAGCCACTGGTGCGAACGTCTGGTCAAAGTGAACCCCTGGACGTTGAGAAAATCCTCGTGCTACTAAACGAGCTTTTTTTTTTCTCTACAGTTCCGTCCGGTTTGTACTTGTTTTTCAAGACCATTCTACTTCCGATTGTTTCTGCATTTTCAGGACGATTGACTACTTTCCATGTCCTGTTTTTGATTAAATGTTTCATTTCCTCACCCATAGCTCGGAACCAATCGTTCGAATTTGGTCCTTTTATTGCTATATTCACAGGAATTTCCGAAATACAACCGTATTCGTCCAAAATTCTCGAATTTTCGCTTTCGATCATGTAGTAAATTTTTCGGGGTCTCCCCCTCGAACCGTTTCGATGAATTCTTGGTTGACCAGGCCCCCTTACCAATGATTCAGAATCTTCACTCTCATCATCCATGGACGTTTGCGGCTCTTCTCGTTCGATATAGTTTTCAATTGTCCTAAATTCTTTTGAATATGTTTCCACTTCAGATTCAGGATTTTTAATAGTGTCTTGAATAAAATATTCGTAGTTGTTACCGGATTCCGTATATCTTCCTGGTCCAAATTTCGTAAGGGGTTTTTCCGTTTAGAGTTCGTGTAGGGCATCTATTTCGAATATAGTTTGCCGTATCTAATGCCTCGGCCCATAATACAGGTGGCAATCCTGCTTGTTTCAGTAAGCAAAGTGCCATTTCGACAAGTGTTCGATTTTTCCTTTCCGAAATTCCGTTTTGTTCAGGACAATACGGCACTGTCTTCCGACGAACCATTCCGCAGTTCTTCAAATATAGTCAAATTCTGCGTTGACGTATTCTGTACCGTTATCAGATTGAAAATATTTGATATTTAAACCTTTTGTGTTTTGAACCATTTTTCTATATTCTTTGAATTTTCCGATAGATTCGTTTTTGTTCTTTAGGAAATAGATTTCCGACCATCGTGACTTGTCATCAATAAACGTAATGTAATATTTCGCCTTTCCTATAGATTCCACGCGCATAAGACCTCCTACGTCCAAGTGTACGACTTCAAGTAATTTCGATATTCTATCAGACTTTTTCGGGAAAGGGATTCTTGTCATTTTTTCTTCAACGCAAGTATCACATTCAAATTTTCCGTTTATTAATTTGAAATTCAATCCTAAAATGTTGAGTAAATCCTTAAAATTTAATTGACCAAGACGACGCTGCCACTTCATAACTTCTTCCACAAGACCCTCCATTTTCGGAAATTTACATGCGTGTTGATCGTTTTCTTGTATGAAATACAGACCATTTCTTCTTTCTGCTTTAATTTTCACATTTCCACGCGAATCGATTATCAGGGCTTCATTTTTCAGAAATACAACTTCGAAGTTTTTTCCAACTGATAGTACGTTTGTCCTCAAATCTGGTACATGCAATACATCGCTCAACTGAATATCCATAATTTTTCCGAAAGTTGTGGATGAAAAATTTGCCATTCCTTTCGCCTTAATTTCCGTCGTATTATTATTGGCCAGATTAAGCGTTCCAACGTGATGTTTCATTGTTGAGGAATATTCGATACCATTGCAGAAATGTGAGGTTGACCAACTGTCAAGACACCATTTCGATTTTCTTTTTCAAATATCCAGGTTCGTAGCTATTTCGTCTCTGTAGGCGCATAGACCGACGTCTTCGCGATTTTTCCCATATTGATCGGTTTTCACGTTACATTCCGTTGCTTTATGCCCGTAATCGATATTTTCGCGACTTTTCCCATAACAATCGATTTTCTCCTTACATTCCGCCGCTTTATGTCCATATTTTCTACATCTGTGACACTTAAACTTGAAATTCTTAGATTCCGATTGATCCCTCTTGTTTAAATTCCAAGGCGTTTTCGCGCGATTTTTGACGATCAACGCGTCTTGCGATGTGTTGGTTTGGTCGTTATTTCGTGCGTCGTTTTCTTCAAGGATTTTAATGCGAAGAACCTCAGGCGTGGGCAGTTCATCTCTGGACTCTATTGCGCAACGAAAATTCTCAAATTTCGGTGGTAGGCTATGTAGAAGCATAATTGCTAAAAGGTCATGATTAATATCTACTTCCATATCGTTCAGCTTATCTACTGTATCGAAAAATTCGCTCACGTGACCTCGAACATCACCGCTGTCTTCCAGCCTCTGCTGTGTAAGCTTTTTCAAAAGTGTAGCCTTCCTTGCAGGCCCCTTCGATTGATATTCCTTCTAGTTTTGTCCATACATCCCGAGATGTTTTGCATCCTTTAATTTGTTTCAATTCCGTCGAGCCAATTGACAAAATGATTTCGGCTTTTGCTTTGCCGTCATTCCGTTCCCAGGTTTCCACGTGTTCCTTCGATTCCGTTTCAGACGGTTTCTTGAATGAACCGTTCACGTACCCCAGATAATCGTATTTGATTAACAGGGCTTCCATTTGAATTTTCCACGTGTCATAGTTCTCCTTATTAAGAACTTCTAATCTGGTTGTCAACGTATTCATCGTCGAATCACGTATAAATTCTGATGCACTTTTTCCAAGTATATCTCGAGTCAAAATAATTCGAAGAACCTGGTCTTTACTCATGCTGGTGCTTGGCCCATAACCTGATGATCAGTTATAAAGACGCAGGTCAAATTTAGCAACCTTTATTGACTATATCAAACATTGACAACCATACAACCAAAAATTGACTATCACTGAAGTGAGATTACGTTACCACACGACACAGAACTAAAAACAATAGAATCATGTGCGTTGCCAGGAGAACATCATTGTACTCCAACATTGTTCAACATTCAAATTTCTCAATTTGGAAATTTTCCTCTTTTATGTGCTCATTAAAATACATAGAAGAATTGTTTGTTTCATACTTCACTTCTTTAGAAGTTTTGTTTTGATTTATGTCGTCATTGATGTACTTTATTTTTTTTCAATAATTTTTTTCTTTTTCTGGGTTACGTTCAGATGTTCATCTTGAACTAATTTGAATTGTTTTATGTCTAATCTCTTTATGTGCTCATTAAAATACATAGAAGAATTGTTTGTTTCATACTTCACTTCTTTAGAAGTTTTGTTTTGATTTATGTCGTCATTGAGGTACTTTATTTTTTTTCTTCACAATTTTGCAGATGGTTTTTGGGTAACGCAATTGATTTTAACCAGTTTCCCTGATACGTGAATTTCGTTAAATAGTTTGCTCCACTCCTCCTTGTTCAATAATTTTTTTCTTTTTCCGGGTTACGTTCAAATGTTCATCTTGAACTAATTTGAATTGTTTTATGTCTAATCCGATCAGAAAATCATATTTAAATTCGTCGATGTATGTAAACATCAGCATTTTACTCAATATCAAAGATTCTTAGTTTTATAGTTGTCAAACTATTAGTCTTTTTAACACCATTAGTTGTAGTTAGGTTATCACATCTGAAATTATCATCTCCTTTTTGTCTTACTAATTTAGAATCTATGACAGAAACATTCCCAGATGATGTTTCGAAATCTTATGGAATTCATTAACTCACTGGTCAGCACAGCACATCATGTTTTATTTGAAAATTTTTTATCAGAAACTTTTCCGAGATTTTGCCTTCATTCTTTTCCTCCGATAAGTTGCCATCATCGTTATCCTGTGATAGTAAAATCTTTTCTGTTAAATTCTGTAAATACTGGTCATCAAACTGTACGTTTTCGCCTTCATCTTGGTATATTATCTCCAAATCTGAAGTCTAGAGAGATAGACCTTGTTTGGAGCCATTTTTCTTATTTTTGTAAACACTTCTGATGACCATATAGCACTGTGCTTATTTGCAGCCTTCAACTTACCCGGGATCTCAAAAACACACCGTGATGTTATGCATATCACATTGGTTTTTCCAATACCGCAAACGTAAATCGAAATTTCTCCATGTTGTTTGATTATCGGTAACTAGCAATTGTTGTTTTATAATATGTTCTTATTTTTAATCAGGAATTGGAATAAACAAAGGCGGTGCTCTGAAAAAACCAAAGAAGTTGTTAAACCATGAATCAAATTAAAAAGCCCCAACTTTCGAAATTGTTCTTATGTGATACTTAGTGCGCAGAAATCGTAGATATTAAACGCTCCCTCTATGTCGAGGAGGGTACCAAGCGCCACCTGCTGGTGATGTATGGTCCCCTCCATCCTAGACACGAAATGGTGCAAAGCCGTGTCACACGATCTTCCAACAGGATAAGCATGCTGATTGCAATGCAGCAGCCTCTCTTTCAGAAAGGTTTGCCGCATGTACAACACCATCAGTTTCTCTAGTGCCTTTAAGATAAAGGATGAGAGGACAATGGATCTATAAGCCTTCGGGTCTGAAGAATTTTTTGCCGGTTTCGGTATGAACACCACTCTGGCCAGTTTAAAGTCTCGCGGGATATATCCAAATGCTACGCTAGCCCGAATAAGTCTACTCATAAGTGATCCAATAATGACGCAGCCCTGGGACGCTATGTTTGAGTTCACTCGTAAAATTTCGCAAGCGATATACCACTTGCAACGGTGTAAGGGATGTCGTAACTTGATACGAATCGCCAATAATTGAAAGCTAATTCGGTCACGTGATTGTTATTGTGTGGAGTATCATAACCTCATTCAGATGTAAATATTTCGGTTATTCCTTCAAAACGAATTTCCTGTTTATTTTGTGTTAAATGTGGATGTTTTGACTACTCATTATGACTCTTATTTTCGATTCATCGATCGTTCATGCTCATTTAAGTGACACGAGTCAACCAATTTTATACAAAAAGGTTGGTCATAACTCCAAAACATCTTCGTTGCTAAACGCAATTGATGGTGCCAATTAGGACCAAAAGTAAATACAAAGTGTTAACGTCTAAATTTCTATAAAAGCTGATTTCCCTTATATTTTAGATGTGGCAACATATGTATAGTAAAATAAGATAGCAACAAGTATAGATATGGAGATATGCTACAGGGACAGGTGGAGGTCTTACTACAAAGATCACATTGAGTCGAACTGGAAAAAATGCGCTCAGTTTAATTAGCAAAGTATTTGAAGTTGTACATTCTTCAATACATACATTGGCTGTATATTTTGTAAGACTAATTACACCTCCCGATATATTGTTATAAATGCATTGTTTTAGGATATGGCAATCCATTAGGATAGTGCCAATCCCATTCTTTGTAGAAATTGTTTTGATCTAAAAAAAATGAATTGATTGTGAAGCAGAGATTGAACCATATGTTAGAAGCTATTGCCTCAATGGATTACCAAAGTCTCTTAAAATATCATAATGTTAATAACTAATTACCAACAGCCATTTAAATTGCAAAAACATTTTAATGAATAAAAATTCTGAAAATAATGCATTATTGTCTTACCTAGGAAGTAACATTGATTGGGATGGTTTAAAGCGTTTAAAGGATCAAATGCCGAAAAGAACAACGTTAAGAGTTATTCCAAATGAATTTAACATTTGTCTTGCCAGTAGAGGCTAAAAATATTCACAGAATAGTAATCTATACATCTACTTCAAAAATAAATGAATAAATTGAAATGAAAAGAATAAATACAAACCTTTATGTAGCGAACATCCGTATAACAAATTTAATTTTATAATGAATTACCTATTTACTAGGTACTCATGAATTGAAATTGATTAGAGATTTAATGAAATGAAGTCTTCCTATTAATTTTCAATACCGCAACTGTTTTCGCGGCGAAGGTGATTTAGAAACGCATCTGAGGCATTTAAAACATCCTTTGCAAGGGATAATTTAATTTCGAAAATGTACTCAATTCGATTGATAGATGCGAACGTTTTTTATGAGCATCAATCATTTTCCGATAAATAATAATAATGCCTTAGTTTAGTATAAGAACCCTTTCGGAGATTATTCAAATCTACTCCGCTTAACGTGTTCACGCTCCTACATTACTACATTTACTACAATACAATTGGATAATCCAGTGAATTAAATGTACATTGTATTGGGAATCGTGCTACGTGAATTAATGTTCTCCAAATTTGTTCCATTGTTCTTTGAATTTTGTTTTTCAGATAACTAAACTACCAAATCAATCAAATATCCATACGCAACCTATCCGACAAAAAAAAATAATGAAAATTTCAAATTATTTTCATGCTTTTTATATTTCTAATGATTATTTGTTCTTTTATTAATTGAAAAAATGTTATTGCATGCATAATATCCATTTTGAAATTCATAAACAAACATTCCTGTTTTCAACTTTTACTGCTACATTCTGTATTTATGAGTAATATCAATAAATGTATATATTTCTATATTTCATTTTTACTTCGTACTTCTACTTTACAAATTCGTCAAGTGCTGGCTGTTTTATTATAAATTAGAATCGTTTTTTCAATTTATATTTTAATTTTGTCCAATCAAGCTTCGTATTAATTTTCAATTCATATCAATTTATTTTAAATAGAAACTACCTCTTCCAACCAACTACTTTTCATAATAATAGATAAAAATTTTATATCTGTAGTTCATTTCAATAAATACATTTTTTTTTAATTCTCTCTTCTATTTTCTTTCAATACGATACAGCCGGATTCCAATATTTGTTGTCGGCTAACAGTACTGGCTTAGCGTTGGGTTGCCAACGCTGGCTACCGATCATCATTATCAGCACCTTGCTTTGGGCCCGTGGTATATTTCAAAATCCTTTCAAAATATAAACTCGGAAAAAAGCGAATTATATTCATAAATAAATAACAAATTTTTGGTACACATCAATTGATTTATTAATCCACTTAAATAATAAAGTTTGAGGAGGATTTCCATATAATAATCATGAATTGTTTGTTGTTCGATATTAATTAGATAAATGAAAATCACAACTGAAAATCGGAGGCGTACCCTCTTTGCTAACGAAATAGTTAACTAAATTTTTCGGTAACCGAAACATTGCAACAAATTGCGAATCACTTAGTTCGAATACAAAAGTTCGAATACTATAGTTCGACTATAAAAGGGTCTTCGCTGTTCTGTTACCGATTCGGTAGTTACATCAAATGCTTCCCCAATCACTATCATTGCAACTTCGTCTGCACTTGCCATTTTTCTCACACTTTAATCTAAAACCAACTTTAACCGCCCAACTCTCTCCACGAGGTCTACTTTAAGGTTAGAATGTTATCACTGAACAATAAATATTGATACGTCACTGTCGATCGTAATATAATTTACACTAGCCGATCTCCGCTCGATGTTTTGCTTCGGATAATTACGAACGGTGATAATCGAGAATACCAATTTTGCGTGGATCTGTCATAAAATGATATGAAACGGTAATAAATAACAATCTGAGAATTTTTTAAAACATGTTCGGCTATATTCAACAAGTGGATAACGAAATTAAATTAGTTTCAAATAACCAAAATATTGAATTAGCTTATGATACTTCATACAACAACAATCATGTGACCAAAATACCTTTCAATTATTGGTCGATTTTGTAGATCTAGTTACGACGTCTCTCACACCGTTCGTAAATTGAATACGAGCGGTGTGATATTCAAACATAGGGTCCCTGATCTGTTAAACAGTTCCTCCCGATCGAACGGGTCAACCTGTTCAGAGATTATCCCTGAGTCCGGGACATGAGTTTGGAGCGTAAGTTCCAATATCTTCCTGCAGTCAGTAGTAAATCCACCATCGCGTATATGAAGGATCCCTCGGAGGTTGGCCGGCTGTTTGGAAAGTACTCTTTGAAGTTTTGCGGGAGCCGTAGTGGTCTCCTCACACTGCTTCATCCAGTACTTTCTCTTTGCTTTCCTCAAAGCCTTATTGTACTCGGTCAGTGCCCGGGTGTAGCTGTCTCAGTTGTCTGTCCTCTTCGCAACATTGAAGAGGCGGCGAGTCTTCCTCCGCATTTTGCCCTGCTCTTCCATCCAGCACCTGGTATTGTTGGCAGAGAGACTGGTTAGCGGACAGTTGATCTGATAGGAGGTGATGATAGCCTCGTGCAGATTCTTTGAGACATATTCTAGCATTACAGGGGTTCTTATTACATAAGTCAGCTGCAGATACCCTGCCGCGACCGGCCACACACTGCTCGACTGCAGTCGTTATCAGCAACTTTCAGTATGTGGTTCAATATTCATTTGGACGGATGTAGAAGTTGCCGCAGCTGTGGCGATATGCTTAAATAGCATATCGTCTTTCAGTGCAGAGCGCTCGATCCATACAGAGGACAAGATAAGAATATCATATCGAATCACCTATAAATTATGCTTCGGATTTTGAGATAAAGAGACCTCCATTAATTGATTATTTCTTCAGTTCGACATGTTTGGGGGAAGCACGGAGTACGGAGTACGATTGTCCTTTTTGCCAACATGTTCGCAGATTGATGAAATGAAGCCGCTCAGGAAAGAACAAGACTTGCATTAATTGTTGTGAAAAAGATGACCGTAGTAGTAGTTCAAGAACTACTACTAAGTTAGCTGCTTTTTGACAAATTTTCAATCAAGAAAAAATAACTGAAAAAAATATTTTTTTTCATACTCGAAGGGTTACCGATGCTCCCCATAGAAGTTAAGCAGCTGACGATCACGGAACTTCCTAATACAATTTTCTGAATCATTTTACGAGTTTTTATAGGGAGGAAAATTGGTCATGCAGATCTGTTGCTGGTTCCCCGACTATTATTTTTCTTAGTAACATGCAAAACTTCCTATGGAATCTCTATAATAATATATTTCTGGTAAATATTTGTGGATGTTTCAGAATCTCCTTCCAGCATTTAATATTAGCAAGACGAAGTATGCCAGAATCGCCAAAAGTTCTCGATTTTCTCTCTTTTTTCTCCGATTTTCGTAACACAAAAACGAGGGCACCTGGTTTCACGTCTGGATTCTTCATTGACTTTTTTTCTATTTCATTTTCAATTCTGGTTTCGTAAGATTTTGTCCTCTTCAACTAGCGCAAAGAGTTGAAATCATCTTTCAATGAATATTTCACACAAGACCACAAGATATAATTACTATAAATCATGTTGGACATCTTTTTTATCGATTGTTTTAAATAGAGCAACAGTTACTTCTAGTGGACCCAACGCATAGGACAATATCGACATTGACTTCCAGACAATGAAGAAAACTTTCACAATTTTTATAATCGCCCGCTACTCCTAATTAGACAAACATATGTGAATGAGAGTGCTAAAACAATGTTTTTAATGGGTATAAATGCTTAAACTTGTCATCTGATACAGGAAGAGAAAAAAATCACGCATGTATGGGCGATTGTCCGGGGAATAAGAGTTCTTCGCCGTTTTTAAAGTCTCCTAGGCGCCAAACAAATTGCGTCACCAACACGATTAACTAACTCTTTCTGAATAAATTGATACGCGCATCTACATTCGAAAGGGAGTGGAACGATGACATATACAACGCCTAATAAGGAGTACTCGTTTTAACTAACTAAAATGTTTAATAAGATGAAATGGCGTCACCAAACAATTTAAGATAAAATTTAGACGTGACCCTCGCACCAGGTTCAACTACGATAACGTGCCGCTGCTGGACTATCTAATCAACGAAGAATTCTCATCATCTATTGTTGATTTTTTTTTCATCGAGTAGAGAAGCGCGATAGAAAAAAAAGCTTTTATTGGGCAACTCAATGTGGCGGGAGCGTCCCGCGATCGCCGTGAAGTTGTCCGCGTACGTTCCGATGTCATCATCAATCAACCGGTCCGGAAGACGAGCCGTCGACGTTCGAGGCATGTCAAATCGCAAGTAAAGGGAGCGGCGGAAGCCGTTTCGACACCGAATCGATTCGTTGCAACGGAATTACTTAAATAATTCCATAACGGTGAAAAAAGTGAATGTAGATGAAAGCACCGAGTTTAAAAAATATAATGAATTGCAACCTTTAAATATTTTCAGTTGCTGGATCATTATTTTGGGATTTTCAATTTTGTCCATTCGTCAATAATGAAATAACAGAATTATCAACTTTTCGTTTCTCGATTCCAAACATTGATAATGGAGGTGGGTGATAGTTTGCACTTGCGAAAATTAGCGATAGCTTGTATTAGTTACAAATTGTCACCAAATGTTTAAATAGCAATAAGGTGAGACTATTTTTATCAATATTCGCCCCTGAAATATTGCTGAACTTAGGTTAAGAGCACCAAAGATTACCAACAGTATTATTCTTTTTATAGAATCATAATAATCATAAGCTTATTGCTACTTGATCAGAAGGTATATCGGCTGATGAAAAAAGCTACGATAATATTGAAGAGATAATAGCTCAACCCGTTGGATGATTATTTGATTTCTTCCTTTATTCTCTGAAAACTGATGAGCAACAGTTTCGAAGCCACCTGACATCATTGACAAACACTCTTCCATGTACTGCAACACGGTCAGATATTCGATCTCTTGAACTTATTTATTTAACCTCTCGGTTACCTCTCGCCGTGTTTCTGGACACCCCATTTACTACAAAAATTTCCTTATTTTACATTCATTCCAAGAGTGATGAGTTCAGAGCAAAGCAGAATATCATCGGATGATGAGATGTCTCCTACAGGATCGCAATCATACAACTATTTCGATAATGGTCGATTTTCACTACGCCAGGCACGGGCACGGCACGGTCTCGGCCAACAGTTACGTTTTATGTATAATAAATCAAAAAATATTTGCTTAAAAAAACAAATTCCTGACGATACCGATGTCACCGGGTAAGTGGATACCTCTATTATTAACATGTAAGTCGTATCTTAATTTTTTGCCGACACCGTGCCGTGCCCGCACATGTCATAGTGAGAACGGGCCTTTATTCGCCAATACATAACCCGAGTTTTTTTTTGAAAAGTGTGTCTTGGACAGCAAGCTGTTCCTCCACAACAAAATCCCTTAACATCTCACCAATATAATTCCTTATTCCACATCCAAATTGATCAGTAAATTCTGAATGATCTTTCCATCCAATTTTAGCGTTAAAATCGCCTATAGTCATATAAATTGAGAAAATTAATATTATCAATGTTTACAAACCACCAGGAGTAAACTGGCTCAATTCAACATTACCACCGGTCCAACATCCTACTGTAATCATCGGAGATTTCAATAGCCATCATCATCTCTGGGGGTACGACAACAGCGATCTCAATGGGACGTATCCTTACTATTCGACACTAAGGACAAAGGCACCTTTAGGTCTGGAAGATGGCATAAAGACTATAATCCGGACCTCTGTTTTGTGATTAGAGATGAACTTAGACGACCTCTTTATACTAACCGTAAAGTCCTCAACGACTTTCCACTTAGCCAGCATAGACCTGTCATAGCCAATATTGGAATTCAAATTCCTATCACTAAGTCAATACAAAAACCCCGATGGAACTTCCTAAAAGCGAACTGGGAAGAATACAGGAAAAGATTGGATGATAACATCAGATGGATAAAACCTGAATCAATCAATTATGGTCGCTTTGTTGGCATGGTAATAAGCACAGCGAAAAAATGTGTCCCTCGAGGATTTAGAAAGGATTATATTCCTGGGTGGAGCAAGGAAAGCGACGATTTATATATGGAATACAAAACTACTAACTGCCCCCTTACTGCAGAGGAACTCCTCAACTCATTATCTAAAGCTCGAAAAGATAGATGGATTAAAACCGTTGAAAACATGGATTTTAAACGATCAAGCCGAAAGGCTTGGAAACTCATTCAGCGAATCGACCCAAATACAAATTGGAATAATCTCAATATAGACATCCAGCCCGATAACTTTGCGAATCGCATTATTGACCTCTCTAGAGCTGCCATGAATAAAGAATTTAAAAGAAAAACTCTATACGAGTCACGTGTTAGAAAGAGCACATCAGAAGAAAAATCAACTTACGCCAGAATTTTTAATGAAACTGAAATAAACGAAGCAATAAAGAATCTCAAATCTGGAAAGGCCGCTGGTTTTGATGGACTCTTCCCAGAGTTTATAAAACATAGTGGTCCTAAAACTAGACAGTGGCTCGCTAAGTTCTACACGCATATACTCCATACTGGAATACTCCCTAAGCAATTTAAGAGCACTAAAATTCTAGCGATTCTTAAACCTGGTAAACCAAGTAAAGATGTCAAAAACTACAGACCAATTGCCCTATTGAGCGTTGCATATAAACTCCTAAAGAGCTTAATTCACAATAGAATCTCTGATGAGATTAATAAGATAGTGCCGATCGAACAGGCAGGGTTTCGACCCAACAGAAGTTGCTGTGATCAGGGCCTATCACTAACCACGCATATCGAAGCTGGGTTCGAAAAAGGAACAAAGTCTGCGGCTGCCTTTATCGACCTTACCGCAGCCTATGATACAATATGGCGCAAATGTCTGATCAGCAAACTTATACAAGTAATCCCATGTAAAACCATTAGTAGAATCATCAACAATATGCTGAGCAACAGACTCTTCACAGTAGTAATTGGAGACAAAAAGAGCAGTCAAAGGGTACTCAATAATGGATTACCACAAGGGTCAGTACTAGCACCGCTGTTATTTAACCTGTACACCCATGATATCCCCTCTACCAATGCCCGGAAATTCATTTACGCTGATGATATTTGCTTAGTCGTACAAAACAAAAACATAGAATCATGTGAAAAAACACTGACGACAGACCTTACTGTACTGAATCACTACTTAAAACAATGGAGACTGAAACCTAACCCAGCAAAAACAAAAATAACATTATTCCATCTCAATAACAGACTGGCAAATCAAATAATTAAAGTAGTATTTAATAATGTTGTAGTGAGGAACAGCCAAAATCCTACTTATCTTGGAGTAACTTTGGATAGAACACTTACATATAGAGAGCATCTAACAAAAATTGCTGCTAAATGAAAACAAGAAACAATTTAATCCAAAAATTGGCCAACTCGTCATGGGGAGCTGACGCCCATACATTAAGAATCTCTACATTAGCATTAACGTACTCAGTTGCGGAATACTGCGCCCCAGTATGGGCCAATAGTGCCCATGTGAACAAAATCGACGTCCAACTAAACTCAGCCATGAGAACCATTCCAGGAGCGGTCAAGTCAACGCCCACTCAATGGCTTCCCATACTATGAGGCATTGCCCCACCGAATCTTCGCCGGATGAACTTATTGCTCCGTGAATGGACTAAATGTTCTAAGAATACCGAACTTACTATCCACAGCGATTGCTCTAATGCTGGCCCTCTGCAAAGATTAAAATCCAGGAAACCGACTTGGAAATTGGCAGAGAAACTTATCACAGAAAAATTCGACCTTATGTCTAAATGGAATGAAGATTGGAGATCTAACAATATCGACCCGCAACATCTCTTCGACCAACCTATGACGCTTCCCCCTGGATTTAACCTCACCAGGAGACAATGGATAGTCCTAAACAGACTTAGAACTGGACATGGACGCACTGGACTCATGTTGCATCGATGGGGATTGAGGCCCAATCCAATTTCATTTCATAACCTAATCACTTTTGCATTCACATTGTTGTACATTTTGTTACTGGAAGTCAATTTTTTGACAGAAAAATTCAGGTATCACTTGAATACCACGCGGTCCATAGAATTGTTTTCATTATACTGACCGCGTAGTATCAATGTAATATCCCATTAGTATTGGAAATTCTTGTCGATTCGTTTTTATTCTGAGACGGTTACGGTCGAATCGAATCATTCATTAGTTTGCGTTGGGTGTTATAGGCCGGGTGAATTAGAGTGTTTTCGGAAAGTTGACTGGAACATGATTATGGGCTGCAATAGCAAGATTAATATTGAAAGTGTATCTCACCTTGTTCTGAACGTAATATTTTTCTAGTTCCGTAAATTCGAAAATTAAAAATATATGGAAAGTCAATTTTTTGACAAAAAAATTCAGGTATCACTTGAATACCACGCGGTCCATAGAATTCTTTTCATTTTACTGACCGCGTAGTATCAATGTATTATCCCATTAGTATTGGCAATTCTTTTCGATTCATTTTTATTCTGAGACGGTTACGGTCGAATCGATCATTCATTAGTTTGCGTTGGGTGTTATAGGCCGGGTGAATTAGAGTGTTTTCGGAAAGTTGACTGGAACATGATTATGGGCTTCAATAGTAAGATTGATATTGAAAGCGTATCTCACCTTGTTGTGAACGTAATATTTTTCTAGTTCCGTAAATTCGAAAATTAAAAATATATGGAAAGTCAATTTTTTGACAAAAAAATTCAGGTATCACTTGAATACCACGCGGTCCCTAGAATTCTTTTCATTTTACTGACCGCGTAGTATCAATGTATTATCCCATTAGTATTGGCAATTCTTTTCGATTCATTTTTATTCTGAGACTTACGGTCGAATCGATCATTCATTATTTGCGTTAAAAATGATAGGCCGGTGAATTAGAGTGTTTTCGGAAAGTTGACTGGAACATGATTATGGGCTTCAATAGTAAGATTGATATTGAAAGCGTATCTCACCTTGTTCTGAACGTAATATTTTTCTAGTTCCGTAAATTCGAAAATTAGAAATATATGGACTAATAACTCTCCACATTATTATTTACATGGATGTCAAAACGATTTTACGATCAAATAATAAATTGATCTAATTTAAAAGAACGGAACTCTACCTTTCAACAAGAATAAAACTTATCCTATAATTCGGATTCGATTAAAAATGATAGGTCCGTTCTTTTTCAAGATACGATTCACGAAATAGTACGAATAAACATATTTCATTTCTCCAAAGACACCATAAACATTTTTTTTCACAGGCCAATGAATTGAATATGTATCGATGACGGTCGTAGTCAAAGAGATAATTAATTTTTTCTTGTTTATTAGAGTTTCTAATCACGTCCGAATAAATTCTATTCATAAATAGAGAAAACTTGCAACATTCATGCGATAATAAATTTAAAACTTTTCCGGATAATTTCGGCGATTCGATGAAAGTTCTTTGATTGCCGCTTTGAATTTACGTTGGGGAGTGAAGGAATGTATCTAGAGTTAGTTTTTTCTAATCTTTTTTCCGGAGCGCAAATAAGGGGCCGTTCAAATTTTACGTAACGCATTTTTGGGGGAGGGGGGGTCTAGTGAAACGTTGCGATTCATTATAAAGGCGGGAGGGGGGTTCAAAGAGTCCGTTACGTAACATTTTATTCCTTATTCAAGAAATGCAAAAACGAGACGGGAATTCTCCCAACCGGACAATTTTTGTTGTTGTTTTTGTATATCGAACATCTATGATATTTTATATATTTTTTGTGATATCAGTTTCTGTAATTCATCAAGGTATTCATCAAGGTTCAAACAGCGCGAGATAGTATGAGGGACAAACGATCCCATTTAGAGTACGCATTAACAAAAATGTACTTGCTGTTACGTTACGTGGGCGGGGGGTCCAAAAATGTTACGGTGCGTTACATAAGGGGGAGGGGGGGTTGAAAATCGTCGAAAATTGCGTTACGTAATTTTTGAACGGGCCGTTCTTTAAAATCCATATTGAAATATGTACTACGTTCTAATAAGAATGTGGGAATTCTTTGTCGTGTTTGGGGTCTAAAATTCGCGGTATTTATCGCATAAACAAATAACAAGTTGAAAGTTCCTAGTCGGTGCAAAACAATTTGATTTCTCATGTCGGCGCGAATTAGGCTTAGCGCTGACATGCGATTTTCAGTCTTTCAACTGATTTGTGTCCTATGCGTTTATATCAGAGCGCGCCGACATACGATTCGAGCGATTATAAAGTTTGTGACCTGACACAAATTTTAAATCCTTCAATTGGTTTGTGTCACACGTAATCAGATGTATCCGCGCAGACATGAGTTTGAAACTTTTTAGTTTTTCCCCTTCGCTAATAAATAACTCATTTCAAATGGAATGAAATAATATTTATTCGAAAATTCTTTTATTCAAATTTGATATTGAAAGTGTATCCCACCTTGTTCTGAACGTAATATTTTTCTAGTTCCGTAAATTCGAAAATTAAAAATATGTGAAGCAATAATTCAACAATTTCCGACATCATTTTTTACATGGACGTTAAAACGATTTTACGATCAAATAATATATTCATATAATTTAAAAAGAAGTACTCGACTTTCCATAAAGAATAAAACTTATTCCATAATTCGGATTCGATTAAAAATGATAGGCAGGTTCTTTTTCAAGATATAATTCACGAAATCGTACAACGTAACTACTTATATTTCTTAAAAGACACCATAAACTTTTTTTTCGCAGCTTAATGATTTGAATATATATCGATGACGGTCGAAATCAAAGAGATAATTTGTTTTTTCTTGTTTATTAGAGTTTCCAAATTTATAGGCGTAAAAATGCAGTCGTGTTAAATAGGTAAATTGTCTTCACATAAAAGAAATTATGCAATAGAATCACGTTCCAATAATAAATGAAAAACCTTTCCGGAGAATTTCGGAGAGTTAAATGCAAAAACTTTGATTGTCCTTTGAATTGGGAGTGAGGGAATGCATCCGCATATTCGAATATGTACAACGTTCTAATAAAAATGTGTAAGTTCCTTGTTGTGTTCGCGATCTAAAATTCGCGGTGGATGAGTGCCATGAAAGAAGAGATCAACGCGGTCGCGGAAAACGATAAACCTGGGATTTGGTGAATCTACCAAATGGTGAACGTACCATAGACCGTTATCGCGCTCGTTTAGTTGTGCGTAGAGTGTTTCAACGTGTTGGGCTGACGAGACCTTTAGCGGCGGCGAGATACGACGCGATTCGTTCCGTGATAGCAATCGCAGCTAAAGAAAATCTAGTTCTTGGACAATTCGATTTGAAAACTGCATTTTTGCGTGCCGATTTAAATACAGAAATTTACATGACATAACCTCATGGTTTCGACGATGGTTCTGGTCTCGTATGTCACCTGAGGAAGTCCTTATATGGACTGAAACAGTCTCCAAGATGTTGGAATGGTAAATTTAACTCATTCATGATGGAAAATGGTTTTGTTCGATCAACAGCAGACCTATGTATCTACGGCCGTATCAACCGCAATGATAAGCTATTAGTTGCAATATAAGATGATGATCATCAATCATTTAGATGAAAAATTAAATGGTCCTCTTGCTGAGTCAGTCCCATACCGCTCAGCAGTAGGATCTTTGATGTACCTAACATGTAACACTTTTTATCTTTAATCGGTGGTACTGCTGTTTCTTGAATTTTCCACCTTCAGAAATCAGTAGCTCTGTCAACTACAGAAGCTGAGTTCGTCGCAGCTAGTGAGGGAGCTAAAGAATTAATTTGGCTTAAGAGACTTTTGAGTGAAATTCGTGTTGGAAGTGCTAAATTGCAAACACCAGTGTTGTTCGTAGATAACGCAAGTACTATAAAATTGGTAAAGAATCCCGAATTTCACAAACGAAACATATTGAAGTGCGATATTATTTTGTGCGTGAACTGCATCAAAATGGAGACATTGATGTTGAACATGTCAGTTTAGAAGGACAACTCGGTGACATGTTCACTAAGCCGTTAAATACAAAAAGACTTTCCACATTATGTAATAAAATAGGCTTGTTTAAATGATTTAATTATTATTTAGTTTAGTTAAAGGGGTAGTATTGAAGTTTAAACTAAACTTTGTAATCTTCAGTTGAGCCTTGTGGCGCCATCTACTCTCATATTATTTAAGGGTGACAGGCATATCAGTTTTTTTTCTATGCATTCCAACGACAGTGTTCTGTTATATTGTCACACAGGACAGATCGGCCATGTTGCCGCCTTTGGTAGTTAGTTGTGTATGCGAAGCGTTAGAAGTAACACCTCTGGTTATTCCGATAATTCATTTTCCGAGTACACGCTGTATATAAAGATAGCATCTTTATACCTGAAATCCACCTTATTATCCATAACAAAATTGGTTCAGTACGCACAGTATTTTAAACCAAATTGGTGTAGGAAGCGATCATTTTAAAACATTATTAGAGTTGCGCGAACGAAATTGCGAATAATAAATAAATTCAATACGCCAGAAGATAAAAATAAATAAAATATACTGTGACATATTGTTTCCCTAAAACTCAAATAATTGTTTTGGTATTGGGGAAAAACAAAAGATGAATAGAAAAATCTAATTTTTGCAAACTTTAAATTTGGATTGAAATTTTATTTTTATGTACATATGTACTTTGTATACACGAATAAATTGAGTGAAAGGAAGACGATTTTTCCAAAATAACGCGTAACGCTTAGCGACTTGGCGGAAAAGAGGTCATATTTCGATATAAGTAATAGGTATCTAGTGCTGAAGCTTTTCGTTCCACTCCCTGCGCCACATAAACCCCCATCATTTTCTGAATAGAGAAAGTGCGCTTTCGGGAAGGTTTTTCCTTATTTTTGTGAGACGAATGAAAAATATATTCTATTCAAATATTTATTTCTTCTTCTTGTTGAATATTTTTCAGAACAAATTTTTATCAACTTCAGTTTTTCAATTTTTGAAAATGTATATGGTTCGACTTTGAATTTCGCCATTTTGCCTTCGATATTCAAACTTAAGGATTTTCATTATTAACTGTAACTTGAAAAATTCAATAAATTTATTCAATTTGAACTAAATGAAAACTACATTGTGTTTGTTTTCAGTTATTAGTCTCAATAAAAAATAACAGTCAGTCACTTAATATTGCTGTTCTCTAGATTATTAGAAAAAATAAAATATTGACCATTTCGTTACGAAAAGATGATATTGCAAACTTCAACATTTTATGAATACATTTGACAGGAACGTTTGTACAGTCTTACACAAAAATTATAGCACATTTTGCTACAAGGTTGTGTGCTCTAACCCGCACATTATCTGAGCATGTTTTTCTGTATTTTAATTGAAATATCTTTGGATTGTTACCGGAACGTTTTATATTTTAGAAAAAGATCCGACAGGACGTACGGAACGGTCCCGTTTTATGCGGTGCGCCGAGAGAACGGCGGCATGAAACGGTGTCGGGAAAGAAAACGATGACTTTCGGTTAAAGGTGATGTCTTGTCGAGAGAGACGGCGAAGAACTGTTGCCGACGATCGCGGCACGGATCATGAAGGTTTGGAGTCGGAAATGGCGTTCCACCAATGAAAGCGCGAGCGCGGACGCGGAAGCTGAGGGGACGTGGTCTCTGTCGAGTTTGAGTAAGAATTGTCACGGGCGGACGGTGACAGGATAACATCCCTTCTTATCTGAAGGTCGTCAGAGTGGTGTGTTGGGCCATAGTCTACTTTATTTACACTTGTTTCCATGAATTTTTCGTTCAGTTGGTTTTCCTCTTCAGTACTTCTCGGGATTTTACCCAATCTTACATACTTTGTCGAGACATCGAAATATTAACGCTTTGTCCTATTCCACGCTGTTATGTACCAGTTGCATAAAAATACAAAGCTCCAAGAAATTTCAAAGTTGTCGGTATTCCAATTTGTTTACTTGAATGGTCTATTATAATTAGTATCCCACTCAAAACATATCGTGCCGGATCTTCTGGTTTAACCGGAACAGTTCAACAAACCTCAAACCATCAATTGAAAACGGGTCACTTTCATCTCTCATAGTTCTTCTTGCGATATTTTCGACACTCAAATCCTCTAACCCGTAGTCGTCAAAATGCGGCCCGTGGGCGTTATTCGTGCGGCCCGCGGCAAAGTAAATTGCTTTAAGATCCTTCCCCGGAATTCAAACGCATATTCATACAAAATTTCATGTAAATCGGTTCAGTGATTTAAGCGTAGACAGTAACGCACAAACAGACATGCACACTATCGCATGATTAGTATGGACTAGAATGGATAAATGCGCAAATGCTCTTGAAGCCCTTCCTATACTCTGCGGTCCGGCCCTGGTACTCACATTGTCATGTGTGGCTCTTGGCCTGTAAAGTGTGACGATCACTGCTCGAACCTTTCTTCTCGCTCTAGTGGTGTACTTACATTAAATAGCAAATATACGAATGCAAAATGGCCGCTCTTTTCAGTTGAACCATGCTTGAAGGAAATTCAATAATTTAGGTTATGTTTATACTAAAAATATACGCGAAAGGTGCGCGATTACGCAAACCTCAAGAAAGCGCACTTTGAATACGAAACTTAGAATTCAATATGACACGGAGTCCCAGAACGGGCCATTCACATGATCTAAACCTCAATTCCAACCTCAATAGTGTTAAAATCCTTGGTAAATAATAAAATTGACGAAAACGAATGACCAAAAAATTATTCATAATAAAAAATGTCAATATCAATTTTTGGCAGATATTGAAAATTCAAGTACAATTTACAATAGTATTTAAAAAAAAGTCACAGATAAAGAGAACGACATTTTTTCTGCTTTCAAATTTTTTTTTCTAAAAGCAGGATGAGTAAGCAACATTAGCAATTCTCCTGTATCGGAGGTTTCACATCAATAACGAGTTCATGATCAAATGTCGATTGAGACGGTCTATAACAATCGAAAGTATTTTTATTCATCCTGTTGATCGCAATTAAAGAAACATTCTAAAATTATTTATCAATGCATCGAAATGATAGTAGATCAGTAATAGTGTAAGAAATACAGATATCCAAAAGTCTAATACTAAGGATTGAAAACCGTTGATGAACAAAATGTTTAATATTACAGATACTTTAAAATAAACTGAATATAAATGTACATTCCTGACAATGAGTTTAGGATTCAATGCATTTTCTTTTTAGTCATTAAGCTTCAATCCCCTCAGTTTTCTTATGATTGTGTAAAAATCATATCGATGGGAATTTTTATAAGTGCTTCGACATAAAGCTTTTCCACTTGCAGCTTCCCCAAATGTTCAGTTCAATATCAATCATTGTTACATTCTACTCAATAATTCAACTGGCTTTTTATCCCAATGTCGGAAATTTTATTGGGATAGTTCTCACCTCAAAGTGCTAATTCCAGGTATTTGTTATTTTTTCATTATTATTCTCCGATTCCTATTGCCTACCGGCTTGTTCAATCGGCAGTTTAACCAAACAGACAGTTATATTTTTAACAACGACGAATTAACACCCTACAACTTCGACAATGAGGGTCTTCAAATTGGCCCCCTTAGCATTCAACGATTAGATCGACAAGGAGTTCCAGGTTCATTCACGGATCTGCGAAATTCGAACCGTAGCGGATTGAATTATCTCACCTCTCGAATAAAATGTTGAGTTGGTTGTTAATATTTAATGGATAGCTGGGGCGTGGGAATTGATCAACGACTCCACAGGTAAAAGACGGACGATTTCCTAGAACGACGAACAATGGCGACGTTACCCGGTTTTCAAAACGGTACGACAAAAAGACCTTGGTCTTGATTTGTCCGGGACCCGTTTCGAAACGAGAAGAAAAGAAAGGGGTCGCGATAATGCTAAGGAGATAGCAAAGTAACTGCTGAGGATTGGTCCCAAGGTCTCTGTTAATTGGCCCCGCTTTGTTCCGCAATGTTAAAAAAGAAGATTTATTCTAATTGGACTTGGTCGCTCGCATGCGTATTACAATGTACGTGTATTAGCGAATCGGGAGCCGGTTCTGTGGAAGCGGTGTCCCATGTTTTTCATCGGATACCAGGTCTTTAAAAGTTATTAACGACAAGAAATGAAAATGCTTGCTGCTTTTCTATATTTCCACGAATGGTCTGCAAACGGTCGACACGTCATCTAGTTGGAATAATTAGTTTTAAGCGTAAAAGTTTTCTCCCGCGGGATGTTAATTGTGACAATTTCGCAGTATTGCGTGTGGCGATATTTGCGTGATAATAAGATCACTGACTACATGATACATGATATTTCACATGAGAGACAGAAATTATATTATATCTAAGAATTGTGTCACTTCCGAATTATGTTTGGGCATTTGAAGATAATCGGAATTGGTTTAGGCCTTCCGATCGTTGATGATATGGAAAACTCTCTGTTTGACTCCCTAACGTTTCGCTGGCTCGAGTTCCTTCAGAGGTTTCGACAGCTTCGATGCACTCTGCAGACTCAACTATTTCAGGTGAGGTGGTGTTTGTCCTGACCAACGACGTGATTGTTATTCTGATAGCCTTTATTCCGATGTCTTTATTGTTTGAGGGGACTCTTCTCCCGTTCCTTAGCAAAGGATTCCAAATCCGGTTTAGTTTTAACGTTTCCTCCTTCCTGTTGAAATTTTCCGGTTCCTTGTGTATATCAATTGCCCCCCTGACCATCCGAATGTCGTGTGGTATATGGAACGATGAGTACGTCGCTGTTGCATATGGTTTATGTTCTCCATTTGCTAGTGTTTGCTCTTCCCCAGGTAACAGCTTGCTTGATGCTTCCTCGCTCTATTGTCACACTGATCATTTCGTTGTGCCATGTAGACGTTTCCACACCGAATTCAGTATTTGCTCGAAGATGTCTTTGTCTGGACTCAATGATTATTGGTTTTTTATCTCCGGCTTTAATCTTGTTTTTATATGATGTTTCTTTAATATCCTGCTCATTCTATCGGTGATCTTAGGAATTAACAGTATATATGACTTTGAGTCAGTTCCGATTTCATTTCTGGATGTTTAAGAAGGTCTCACGGCTCTGTTGATTTTGTCTTTGGTGTACCTATTTTCATGAAATATCTTTTTCAGGTGATCGAATTCGTTCTGAAGCTTGCTGGGTTCACAAATTCCGCGAGGTAGTCCAATCAGTGTTTTTACCACTTTTTAGGGCTAGTACGGTGATTCTATAGAGCCTGCAGGTATTTGTAATTGTGCGTGTGCTTTCAGAAAACTGTGATCGAGCTTTGTTCCTCGTCTTTCCACCGGGGCGTCCAGAATGGGCGACCGGTCCTCTTTTTTTTTTCGTCCATGATAAATCTAACATTAGAGTACTCCGTGTTGAACTAGGCGAGAAAATGCACCAGTTTTTCTCTTCCATGGCTTCCCACTACAAAAGTATCATAAATATACTGGAGACAGACTGTTGGTTTTTGTGGCGCCGTTGTTTTTTTCTGTTCGAAATATTTCTTGTAAAAATTATCGGTCACTAGACTAAGTGGGTATCTCTTGGCGATACTATCTGTTTGCCCATAGAAGCTTTTTTATGGTTCCATTTCGCGAGAGGGTAATTCCTTGAACGCAGTAATCTCTTTCCTCGGAAATATTCGTGTAACCAGTTGGTGAAAAAGAACTCAACATCGAAGCTGACCAGAATGCTGTTCAGATGGATTTTCAGATCTCTATTTTTGTGACGAAATGCTACGAATTCTTTATGAAGCAGGTAGTATTTCCGATGTAGAGTTCCAGCAATCAGGCAAGATGTTTAGGCAGATCGTAGGTGAGTGATGCAGGACCCTTCTTTTGGCCTTGATGGAAGAGCATCTTTATGTATTTTCGGAAGGCCATAGAGTATTGATGGTTTCCCGAAATCCTTTTCTGGATATCTAGACTCAGGGAGGATGTTTTGATTAATTCGTTGACTGTCCCAAGTTTGGCTTGGGTGTGATCCTTCTTTGGAGGTCGTTATATGGGAGGGCGCAGAAGTATTTTCATTTTTGCGTTCTAATCTTTCGTCTTCCTTAAAAATGTGGCGTCCTTTTTGTAGGCGGTCGGGACAGTAATGGTGGTGTTCTTTTTTGACTCCCTTAAGCCTTCTTTCAAGATGTTGCTTACAGTTTTTTTGGCTTTGCGAAGGATTTGGATATCCGGATTTTATCATCCTTCTCGATGGACAGAGGTCTGGTGGTTGCACATGGCAAAATTATCCCTTTTTTTAGCACACCTTTTTCATTCACCGTTAGTACTCTCTGTCTGGCCATTGCAGAACATGCGTCAGGAGATGAAGAAATTAGAATCCTGCTCAACAGCGTCAGACTCATCGCCCCAAATACCGATTATCACAGTCGGATGATATAGGAGGCAATCGAAGTACACAAGTACCCGGAAAATTTCACCTTATGCCGAGGAACATAAGAACAGTTTCACCAAACACTAACAACACCGGAACAAAGGCTCCACCACGTCATTAGCCAGAAAAGACACCACGTTCGACACAAATACAATTTCCGCTCCAGTAAGCGTTAAATCTGTGAAGTACATATAAGATAATCCAAACAAGGACGGCCGGCCAGTACATCTGCAGAAAGAGAGTTCGGTATTTGAACATTGTCACCAATAGAAGCATGGTAATTTTACGAAACATTCTCATCCCTTAATGAATAATTTTTCTTTGACATTACTCTCTTTGGTCATGTACATTCATTTTTGAATTTTTTTCACGTTTTTTGATATCTTGATAAATTAATTCTATCGATTCATTTGTTCGATATGTTTCATTCGATATGTCAATATATTACAAAAAGTTGGCACAGCGTTCAAAACACCTTTTGTGTTGATAAATTCGGAAAATAAGTCATGGCGTGACCGGGAATCGAACCCGGATCTCCAGCCTTACGCGCTGTTGCTCTTCCACTTAAGCTACCACGACATGATTTATTTTCCGATTTTTTGAGGGTCAAGTAGTAACTTCGATAATCTTGGATTTCATCTCAGAAATCGCACAAGAGAATCATCTTAACTGAATCCCCTCTTTTCGCGTAATCCAACGCGTATGGTTATATGTGAAATGGTGTTTTTTCACCAACCCGGTGATAGGGAAGATATGATAAATTCGGAAAATAAGTCATGGCGTGACTTATTATTAGTAAGTGGAAGAGCAACAGCGCGTAAGGCTGGAGATCCGGGTTCGATTCCCGGTCACGCCATGACTTATTTTCCGAATTTATCATATCTTCCCTATCACCGGGTTGGTGAAAAAACACCATTTCACCTTTTGTGTTGTTCTAGGTTCTGTGTAAATTATGGATATATTTATTTAATTTTCGATATTTGAATATTTGGGGTGTTCAGAAAGTTGAATGGTTGAACAAATAATATTTCTTTATCAACGTTTCGGGCTGGACCGTTTTTCAAGACATTTACAAAATGACAAAATGACATAAATATTATTTGATTATGGATATATTTACTATAGCCCAATTTTGACAATCCATACTGAATATTTAGCGAGAATAACATGATGGTTTTCAGTTATATCAACCTGATTTAGGTTGAATATGATTTCCTAAGGGCAAATTATGTGACACTTTTTTTATTTTATATGCGGTTGTCAAAGCGCTATATTACGGTAGCGTGAGATCGATCCGGTGAAAAAATGTGCGTCGCACGAATCGATGTAGAGAGGTTAGCGGGCCAAATTTTTGGGATGGGGGGTTCATTTTGGTACCGATCGGTAGATCTCGACCTTCTTTTGAACAAGTTCGAAAACGGACGTGATCGGTCCGTCCGTTATCGATGTATCAGTGGTCGCGCGTTTTTTTTTTCAAGAATTTTTTGTGACGTTCGTCGGGGGACTAGGGGGTCGGAAGGGGGCCCGGATGGTCCGCGAAGAACGGTACTTTATCGTGAGTATTTTTTCTAGCTCTTGAACCCGAAACTTTATACGATTTTTTCGCGAAAAACCGAAAATCACTCATTTTCGCGAAATTTTTAAAAGCCCTTATCTCGAGAAGTACGTACGATTGGAAGACGCGAGGTACGTTTTCGAAAAGGGCAAAGATAGTTCTTTGTTTTTTGTTTGCCACTCGATTCTCCAGCTCCCTCCCTTCTTGGAGTAAAAAATTCGTAAACGCAAAATTTTTCGTTTTTTGCATACATCTCGGAGGCGGTACGTCGGACGACGCGCCGGTCTTCTAAGGGTACGGCCTGAGTGCACGCTCGAGCGGGGCGTTGAGCGGGGCGTCGCGTCCTGCGTTCATCTCAAACACACGCGTGCTTAATAGGCCCCATATAGGCCCCATACACATCGTTCTTTCACGACGATTTTACCCGTCGGTCCTCCAAATTGGAACGAACGGTCGAGAAAACCGATGTGTATGGGCGCATCGTGTCGTGATTGCCCGACGTTCAAAAATATCAAATCGTTTTGAAATCCAACCGGCGGACCGACAGCACGACGGGTAAACACGATGTGTATGGGCTAAACTCGTCGTGTTTTCTCATAGGCGGCGTTTCCTATTTATGAAATAATTTGGGGTACATACTAACAAATTGGCTTTGTGAATGCGGCCAGATTAAAAAAAAACGTTTTATTGAACTAAGTGAATTAATCGCTTATCTTGACTATGTCTTAATCCATAATATCTATTTATATTCATTCATAATATCCAAATGTGGCGAATGAATATTATTATGTTTATCATTACATAGTAATATAGATGGAATATCAAAAGTTTATAATTGAATACGCGAGACTAATTTGAGAAATGAACTCAAAAAACCAATTAACAGACATGAAAAGTCATCTCAAGAAATTCGCATAGGTATTCAATAGTGGCGCACAAAAAAAAAGAGAATTCAATTATATAATTGCCGAGGAGTCCAAACTTCAGTGAATATTGCCTTCAAGGGGTAGACATTTGGGTTGAAAAGGTTCTGGTGTCATAAATTATTGTTTGACGTAGTCCGAAACTGCCACACAGCTAAAGCCGCCGCCACTGCTAATAAGTGCGAACGTTCCATCGCGAAAAATCGGTCACTACTGGACCGATGTGTATGGGCGTTCATCGGTTTCGTTCTTCGTTCTGTCGGGTAAAATCGACGGGTAAAATCGTCGTGAAAGAACGATGTGTATGGGGCCTAATACACATCGTTCTTTCACGACGATTTTACCCGTCGGTCCTCCAAATTGGAACGAACGGTCGAGAAAACCGATGTGTATGGGCGCATCGTGTCGTGATTGCCCGACGTTCAAAAATATCAAATCGTTTTGAAATCCAACCGGCGGACCGACAGCACGACGGGTAAACACGATGTGTATGGGCTAAACTCGTCGTGTTTTCTCATAGGCGGCGTTTCCTATTTATGAAATAATTTGGGGTACTAACAAATTGGCTTTGTGAATGCGACCAGATTAAAAAAAAACGTTTTATTGAACTAAGTGAATTAATCGCTTATCTTGACTATGTCTTAATCCATAATATCTATTTATATTCATTTATAATATCCAAATGTGGCGAATGAATATTATTATGTTTATCATTACATAGTAATATAGATGGAATATCAAAAGTTTATAATTGAATACGCGGGACTAATTTGAGAAATGAACTCAAAAAACCAATTAACAGACATGAAAAGTCATCTCAAGAAATTCGCATAGGTATTCAATAGTGACGCACAAAAAAAAAGAGAATTCAATTATATAATTGCCGAGGAGTCCAAACTTCAGTGAATATTGCCTTCAAGGGGTAGACATTTGGGTTGAAAAGGTTCTGGTGTCATAAATTATTGTTTGACGTAGTCCGAAACTGCCACACAGCTAAAGCCGCCGCCACTGCTAATAAGTGCGAACGTTCCATCGCGAAAAATCGGTCACTACTGGACCGATGTGTATGGGCGTTCATCGGTTTCGTTCTTCGTTCTGTCGGGTAAAATCGACGGGTAAAATCGTCGTGAAAGAACGATGTGTATGGGGCCTATAAGGCGATGGCCTGAGTGGCGCCCCGACGAGCGGTGGATACCGCGTGCTTGTTTGCGTTTAGCGGAGCGTCCGGCGGTAAGCTCAAAGCTGAGCGATAGGATGACTTGGAAAATACCGCATGTATTTACTGTTTAGAAAGTAATTCTCAAATTTCCTTATCTTAAAAATTTATTGATACCGTGAATAGATTTTTAGAATTTGCTTCTTTGAATATATGCCGGTCAATCAGTAATCGGTCTCTGCGACGCAAGACAAAGAGATAGCTTATCTTAACATATGGGGTCTTAATTTTTTGCAATGCAATTTGAAGAAGACGGTAGAAATTCGTTCATCAGTTTTCTTTGAGCATTCAGAGAGTGGAATTGAATTAAATTGTGATCGTGGTTTTTTCCATTGAATTTTTTTTCGTTTATATTTCCAAATGTCTGTCGAAGAAATAATTAGCGAAGTACAAAGTAAACCTGAAATATGGTTGTCGTCCCATCCATTATACAAAAATAGAATTAGCAAGACCAAAGCCTGGAAAGAAATAGCAACCAAGCTTGGAATTGAAGGTAAATAAATTATATTTTATAAAAGATTTATTATATATTTAGAAAACGTTTTTATACATGAATCCTATTCTCCCAAAAATAATCCGAAAATTCTTGACGTATGGTTCTCGCTAATAGAGTCGAACTATTATTTCGCCTGTTTAAATTATTGTTTCTTATCCCAACTTCTGTTGATTGTCTATTGTCTGCAGCAACCTGTCCTTCACGATCGCGTATAATATTATGTAACAGGAATGAAGTTTTTATAATGAGTCAAGCATTTTCTTCATTGGTTTCAATGGTTCCACTTAAAATTCGCCACTTTGCGTAAAGAATTCCGAAGGCACATTCAATACATTTCCTAGCACGCGAAAGACGATTGTTGAAGTTTTCACTTCTTGCGTCCAAATTCCGTGAAGGAAATGGTCGCATAAGATTGTTCTTCAATGGATATGCCTCGTCAGCAACAAAAACACACGGAAAACATTTTGTAGTTCCTACTAAGATATCAGGTTGTGGAATATTCAATTGAAAATTCTCCATTAACGCATTTAATGTCGAATAATGGAATGTACCTCCATCGCTCTGTTTCCCTTTTTCTCCAAGTTCTATCGCGATAAATTTTTTATTAGCATCTGCTAGACCTTGGAGTATAATAGAGAAAAAATTTTTATAATTATAAAATGAGGAACCAGATTTATCTGGACACTTAATTCTGCAATGCTTGCCATCAAGCGATCCAATGCACATTGGAAACTGCCAGAGTCTGTCATATTCACTTTCTATTTTCTTCCAATCCTCCTGAGTTGGATGTGCCATGTGAATATCAACAAGCTCTAGCCATATAGCAGAACAAGTTGAATACACAATAGTTGCGTAGTTTTTCCCATCCGAAAACTGAAAGCTAATGCTCGAAATGGCGTCCCCGTAGCTAAATATCTATAACAAAATGACATCTATAAATTATTTTTTTATAGAAGGGGCGATTAAAAAACGTTGGAAACAGTTAAAGGACCAGTACAGGAAGGAGTTGAAGAAACAGCCTGTACTTAGATCTGGTACAGAATGTATTAGATGGGAATCGACCTGGCACTATTTCGATTTGATGTCATTTACAAAAGACGAAATAATTCCCGCGCCATCTACCGGTAATCTGGCTGTTCAATTCGAAGAAAACATCGAACAGGAAAATGAAAACCAGGGGATACAAGAAAATGACATCCAAGACATAGAAAGTGATGACGATGACGGAACTCAATTTTCATCGCCCGCCGGATCATCGACCTCGCAACCGTCATTATCCAATTATCGTAAACGGAAAAATATTAAGAACGATATGCTTGCGATCGAAAAGAAGAAGCTTCTACTGATGGAAACTCGATTAAAAGAGAGTCGAGAAGAACAAGAGGAACGGAATGACGAAAATTATTTATTTTTAAGAAGTATTCTTCCCACTGTAAACAGTTTAACAAAAATGCAGCAATTGCGTTTCCGAGGGAAAATTAACGAATGGCTTATTGAAGCCCTCGAAGAAAATAAAAAAGAATCAAACGATAGAATTTAATGTAATTAAATGCCAAATATACCAATACCGACTTATTTGAAAAATAATGTGAAATTTTTTCGAACTTTCCTCAAAGTAACTATCAACTTTTCAGCAGGTGTTATCGAATCAAACACATGAACGTTCGTTTTTGTGAGTGTCAATCGTTGTTCAATACGCATTAATATATAATCGAAAGTTTCCACGCTCATTCTAGTATATTCAAAGAATTTATCTTCATTCGTTCTCAAAGATTGATAAAGCGTAGCAAATTCTCCAAACTGTTTTCTTTGTTTAACAATTTCACTTCGACCTTGTCGTGTATCGTCTTCAAATTTCAACCAAGTATTTTCTTCCAAATACCTATCGATTTCGTTGTACGAACCACAAGCCATAATATAAATAAACGTTAAAACGTGACCTAACGCAGCGAAAATGTAGCGTCCACTGAGGACACTCATTTGCACGCTCTTCTCGCCGCTGCACGCCCCGCTCAACGCCACGCTCGACGCTCTTGCACTCAGGACGCACCCTAAAGATGTTCCTCAATTATTGTGAGCAATCTTTCGCTCGAAGATTCCGAAACTGTAGGACCTATCGTAAGAGAAATAGAAAAAAGAAGGGTGCCGCGAATCGATTTTCGTCGGGTATAGCTAGCTCCTAAAAAAATTTGGAATCCCTCTTTCGAATAGGTAATTAATACGGCTTTCTTTCTTCTCCAGACGTCGCGGACGTAGAATCTACCGATTTTCCCCAAAAAATTCCAAAACTAAACCGTCCGCTCGAAAAACGTTTCTTCTGGTAATATCTCCTTTATTACTAGGGATGGGTTGTGATGTCACAGTCGGTGACTTTGTCACTGATAGGATTTTGGCACGGGTTGGAACAGTTCCAAATTTATAAAAGTCGCCGTGCTTTTTTGTCACGGTGACGAGACTCAGACGTATTATACTACTCGGAACAAGTCGCCGATGATCGATTGCGTTTCGATTGTCAAGCCAGTGATTTTGAGAGCCACTACTTCTGTACAGTAGTCGGCTTTAAATCGCTGTTCGGAAAGTTTTCCTCGTAGTTACGAGGAGATCTTTCGTTGCTTCGTTCGTCGCCGTTACAGCATAGGTTGTTCTTTTCAAAGTCATTTTAAGTATCATTGTTCCATATCATCCTTTCATGTTCCATATTATATTGGAACGGTATTCGCTTTATAAGAAAGAATGCTTAACTTCACTGAATTGATTTGAATCAAATGAATTATATATAATAATGATAATAAAAAATATGCGATATATTTTCCAATAGAAACACTGTTGTTAGATGAAAATTTACAATCTGTTAGATGCGTGTGATAAAAAACAAAAGAGTCCGATGACGTATCTGCAACGAACATACTTATACGTTTTGTCAAATTATTACTACAATATTTTTAGAACGCAGATTATAAAGCTAGCTAAAAAATTAATTGACATTGAAGGGGAAAATACAATATAGATATGAAAATATAATGAAAAACTATCAATAATATATACATAAAAAAATGGATGGAACGTAAAGTACCGCAAATATAGGGAAAATTAAGAAATGAAGTTCAATAGAATGTACATGAGTACCCATATAGGAAAAAGATCATGGTTGATAGATTACACAAATATCTCCCAAATCAAACGTCTTTATTTGCATTTAGGAACATAAGTTCCCGAACTTTGATCGATGACAGTCGGGAACGTCTTTCAGATAAGAGATATCCCGATTTCGAAAAAACACGTTCACATGGAACAGACGTTGCAACACTTCCAAATTCAATCAAAACAACTTTCGAAAGGAAGGGGTAATTGTAGGCGTTGTTTCTCCACCATTCCAATGGATCATCCTCGCTGTCTACCAAATCCTCTTCCAAGTATCGCTGAATTCCTATCAAAGCTTTGGGTGACGAAATGATAGAAAATTTGTTATGTTTCACAGATAATTTTGCTTTTTAACGTGACGTGCCAAAAGATTATCTTTTTTCTCTTCCATTCTTCCAGCTTCCCCTAATTCATTTTGCAGCTCTTGTCGAATGTTGGGTTTAGTTTTTTCACTTCTTCCTGAACATATTCCAATAAGGCTGTTTTGGTACTTTCAGATATTTCCTGGGAACTGTAGACGACGGTTTTGAACCGGGGATCTAAGAAAATGGAAACCAATAATGTTTTTGAACTTTCCAAATTTTTAAATCGTTCCTTTATTCCTGACAATATTTCGTAACAGATTTTGTCTGCAAGAGGTGTGAAAGTTTCGTTCATCATTTCATTATATGCGTCCTCCAAACTTTTGGATAAGGGAATGATGGAAGATAATGTGACGTATTTTTGGCCGCTAATAAGTTTTGTCACCTCTTCCATTGGCTCCAAGATTATCTTCAAATCTTTCAGAAATTTCCATTCTTCGAAAGAAATTGTCGGGATCCTTGAATTGTTAAGCAGAGCTATTGCAGTCCGCAAGTCTTCTTCCAGCTCGAGAACTCTTTTGACCATATATGTCGAATTCCATCTTGTTACGACATCTTGTACTACATTCCTCGGCAATTTATCATTTTTCATCCGGATATCCATCAATTTGGAGTTCGCCGTGGTACTTCTTTTGAAACGACCAACCAGCAATCGCACTTTTGATAAAATGGATTCTCCATTCTTCGAGCTGTTGTGGACAATAAGGTTGAGGGAATGTGCGTAGCAACCAAAATGGTCAAATTTTAATATTTCCGACAAAGCTTTGCGAATATTGGGTGCATTATCCGAAATAGCCAGCATCACTTTTCCCAATAAACCCCAATGCTCAACTGTTTTGTTCATTTCCGACGCAAGATTTTGACTTGTGTGAGTTTCACTGAATTGTTCACATTCTAGTAAAATAGATTTCAGGTCGAAATTTTAATCAATGAAGTGAATAGTAACACCTAGATAGGATTCTGTTTTAATTGACGTCCAACAGTCTGTCGTCAATGTTACGGATGAAACGGTTTTAATCAACTCCTTGACTTGTTGCATTTTTTGTTCGTACTTAATTGGTAAAAATGATTTGGAGATTGTTTTTCTGCTCGGGAGATTGTAGGACGGTTCTATTGTTTTAACGAAATGTCGGAATCCTTCGTCTTCAACGATACTAAACGGTTGAAAATCCAAAATGAATAAACCCATTAGACTTTCATCAATATTCTTATGCATTTGATGATTGATCTTTTTAGATTTGAATGAAATTTTCGTCTGACGTAACTCCTTTGATTTTCTATATCTACGGAACTCACCGAAGGAGCTGTTGGAATTGGTGATGTTGACGCCACTAATATAGGTCTTGAAGAAGTCGGCAAATTTTTCTTACACACCGACGTCGGTATTTGTATTAGCGGATGTTTTCGGTCCATGTGTTTCTTTAAATTTGAAGTTGAAGTCTTGTAGCTGATGAGCTGCTTGCAAATATTGCATTCAGCATAAGTCTCGCTCTTGGTTGAAAAGAAGCGCCACATCGTTGAACTTTTTCTTTTATCCATTTTAAATAATCTAACACAATCAAAAACGCAAGACAAAACGAACGTACTCTTTTCGTGTGTGTCAAATAAATGACTGAATTAAATTCTGTCTGTGGCTGCGAATGGCTACAAAGGCCCGGTAGATAAAAAAACTGCCTATACTAAATTCTTTGTTTCATACAAAGTAAGGAGTTTGTATATTTCGATAGCGACTGATTATTGCTTTAATCTAATACTGCAGCCAGACGAGTCCTATAATGCTGCTGCTGCGAGGATCTATTTCGGTCGTTATCAGCGACCGCCAGTACGACGTTGAATATTCAGTTGGATAGATATAAAAGTTGTCGCAGCGTGACGAATTGTGCAAATTATTACCTGATGAACGCTCGATCTGTACTGTCGACCAGACAAGCAGTCAAGGGGGCTTATCTCATTTATTACACTTTGACTGCGGTCGTGAGAGCGACCAGATCATATTACCCGATTTTCATAACATTTCCTGCAGTCAACTGTGTTCGTGTGGCTGCGGAGTAAAAAACGTGTAGTGAGTGAGGAAAGGTAGAATTATTTTCAGCTTCAAAAGATAAAAATGTGTCACCAAAATGAATAAAAACGCTTTTGGCGTTTATGATAGAACCAAAAATTCGTATTTGGCGGAATCCCTTTATTAGTTTGGAATTAGGCCGGCAGCACGTACGTCACGAGACCGAATGAATCAGTTCGAAAGTTTTTTACCCTTCCAATTTTGGATTACTTTCTCTTTCGCAGAATTGCACCCCTGATGCACCAACAAAAAGCGACCAGACATTTTTTCCGCCAGCATTTTGCATTAGGTGTTCAGGATCTCCACGCCGGTCCAGCGAGTCATGAAGTCACGAGAATGAAATTACATAAGCAAAGTAGAAAAGAAGATTATGAAACAGAAAAAAAACAGACCTGTTGTTTCTACATAGACCGACAAGAAAAGGCTCGAAGAGGGTAGCTATCCTGCATTTATGTAGGATGGTGAATTTTAATAAAACGAATGAATGCACGCTTCCTTTTTTCCTTTATCCCACCTTCTCCCTTCGCTACCGTTACACGACTATCTCTCCTTTTTTCCACCCATCCCGAATCCTACCTACTTAACACTTAGGTCTACCTTAAGCTTTATTTACACTTGTACTAACTAACGACTTATACACACTAGCGTCCAACTTTGCGATACTACATTTATATGAAATATCCCTAATGTAACATCGTCACAGCGAAGCCGATAAACGATATCTTGGTGCGGAATCTAGTAAACAACCGTTCCGCCGTCGCGTCGGAGCTATGACAAAAAATCACCAGTATTTGTTGCCGTGACACAGCTGAAACTGTCACGGGTTGGAACGGTGACAGAAATCGCAGTATTGCCCATCACTATTTATTACGTCACGTATCGAATTATCGCTTACACGAAAATATCCGAAAAAAAATTAGCTACGAATCGTCCGAGAAACGTTAGGCCGTAGGAATAGCCGTTTTCGAGGAAAAGAAAATTTTGAAAATTCGAAAAATTCCTCTTGTGTGCCGAAGGTATACGATTGCGCTCCGGAAAGTTCCGAACGGACGCGTTGACAGTTGTAAATTAAAGGAGCCAGTCTGGCCTTTGCAGGTCAAATATTGATGTAGGTACCTATCGAACGAACTGAATAAAAACTATAAATTCCGAAGATTCGTCCGGATGGAGTCTCGTTGTTATTTCGAGTTCGTTTAATTCACAAGAAGTTTGTTTCAATCGTCAAATTGGACTCATTTATGTAGGTGTTATCGTAGCCGTGGTAGTCGAGTGGTAGGTAACATAGTGAGTGATCTCGGGTTCGAAACCGCGACGGTGAGAAACTTTTTTTCATCGACGTAATATTTTTTTATTATCTCCGATGGAAAAAAATTAATGCTACATTATTATTATTATCATTATAGTCATCTGTGTGTATTCAATGTTGTAATGAAAAATCCTTGGTTACTAAGAAGTTTGTCGTTATGAAAGGAAAGAATAAATGTGAATTCTTCATTCATATAATTGAAAAGCCCAATAAAGTATTTCGTTAAGAATATTAAAAAAATATCTTCTATTCAGATACGAGCAATGAGCGTTTCTGACCTTAATGTGTATTTTTGGTTCTTTGCTTGCTATTTTTTAAATTTCAAGTGCACCTCATTTAGTTGTATAACGAGTAGTTGATTATCTGCTCCGTCTATGTCCGTCTATGGTAACGTAACGTTAATTTTTCTTCTTCTGTAAATTTCTTTTGATCATAAATGCAAAATGAATTGTATCGATTTTGAGTGGTTGCTATTTCAATTTAACTTTCAATTTCGATCACAGGATAACAGCGATTTGAATGAGAACAGACACATATCTATACAATTAACAACCGTATATCACAGTCAAAATGACAAAAAAAATAAATGAACGCTCCAAAAAACGAATTTACAACTATTCGATTCCTTTTATGAAGAATGAAAACCAATATTGCATGAAGAAAAACAGAGCAGAAAATAATTTCCTTCTTGATGGAGTGTTAATATCGATTACAAAAAAATGAATCCCAAAAAAATATAGTTCGTAGCATACAAAATAAATGAAACAGAATTTGCTTTCAATATAAATTGTACTTGAAAACTAATTGAAATTTCGAAACGCTTCTTCGATTAAAACATCAGATATCATATACACACACCATACTTTACAACCGCATATCCTCGATGTGGTTTCAGCACAGCCAAAATGACAATGAAAAGATTCATAAAAATTGAAAACTAAAGCAAGTCATCGGTTCCTTTTAGAAAAAATGAAAAATTAATTGGTATAGGAAGAAAAATACATATCATCCACTACACTTTACCACAATATATCGTCGCTGTGGTTTCTAGCACATCCAAAATAACAAAGAAAATAAATTTCCTAGAAAATAATAAATTTACAACTAATTTCTTCGATTCCTTTTATACAAAACGAAGAAAAAATTACTTCTCACTCTTCAATATGAATACTTGAAAAACAAATGAAAATCATTTCTTAAGAAAAAAGAAAATTTTGCCACAATTTTCAAATTTATCAATTTCTTTTCCACATCTTGAAGTTGCATGAGAAACCCATACTTCTTGTAATTTCCGGAAAATATCCTCAATTTCAAATATAACATCGCGCGCAAGTTTACGAATCAAAATTTTTGTCGACTTCCTAGAGTCTTCGAATTTACATTCTTCAAAGTTGAAATTTCGAACTATTTTCCAGCAAATTCTTCAAACTTAATGGGAAAGAGAAATGAAATTTTCTAATTTTCGATGCAAAATAAAAATCGGAAGGTCATTATTTTGAGCTCCACGAGCACTCTTTAAATATTCAAGCAATTTTCCATACAGTTCTCAAGCACACCAAGTATCGAGACATCTGTGTGTTTTACAGTTCGTATATTTTTCAAAGAATTTCCGAAAGTACTGCTAATAAGTATTCGAGAACATCTGAAGAATTCAAAAACATTTCTGAAAATTTTCGAGAAAATCAATCCACAATTTCTCTAGCTTCTCTGATAGAATGAAGAAGCATTTCCACAATATTGGCAAGAATGTCATTAAAGTAGTCAAAGTTGTCGAAACCGTGCATCATTCATCAAATAGTAAAAGCAAGTGGTTGGCAACTGAATTCACGAAAACTTTACGGATGACTTAGAAAATATAAAAATGTGCTAGATTGTAAGGTCCTTGAATTTTGGAATTTAAACCATTTCCTCGAATTTCAAAACGCCCTAAGAAACTCGGAAATTTCGTGTAACTTTCGGGAAACACATATCTTCATTTCTAATAGTGAATTGAAGACGAGTTTTTGCAAATTCTCGAGAGTTAAATGAAGAGAATTGAGTAACACTGATGAAGTCACGAATGCTGCAACATTTCTTGATTGTCCCTCAGTGTGTATCGAAATGTTCGTAGAAATTATCCAGATGCTTCAAAAATTTACCGTAAAGGAAATGTTTTTCTATTGTTTTTTCAATTTAAGAACTTTGAGGTCTTTAATTTTCAAACTCCACCTTCCATTTTAAGTGTGCCACCGTTTAAATATTTTCAAAGAAATTTCCAAAGTGTGGCGATCTTTAAATGTCCAAGTTACTTGTGCAATATTTCCCAAATTCTTGGGAAATTGTAAAAATTCAAGAATGATATGAAATTTATTTAGTTTTTCAGAGAAAATAAACAAGAATTCGCAGAAAATTAACAAGTCTGTTTTGAAATATTTCTGTCTCGGAAGTATTTTGAGATTCAAAGAAACTTCACATCATATATCAGATAAGAAATTGTAAACAACAGCAAAATTCCGTTTACATATTTGTTCCTCAATTTCTCAAGTTTGAAAATTAATGATTTTAATGAAAAAGTTTTACGAATTCTCTGAACGTTTAAAATTAAAACCGAGAACAAGAAGGTCAAAAAATTCCGAAAAATATTTATGTATTTCGCATAAAATATGAAACAGTGAGCGATCTTTCTTATCAACAAATATATCAAGACTTCCTGAAACTTCAAAATTGATGTGTTATCCGAGAATTTTTCGATCTCAACGGGAGAATGAGGAGAAATTTTCATTTCTTGAAATTTATCAAAAGATGATAAGAAAAGTAATAAGCTTCTAGGAAACTTCATGAATTTCTGTAAAAATCACTCCATGTTCGAATGACTGTATAGAATCTTCAAAGAAATTCTTTCATTTTGGGAAAATATCACGAAGCTTGTAGAACTGCTTATGGAATATTCTTCTTTTTTTTAAACAAAATATACTCGACATTCCATTTCGTAAGTACCTACGTGTTCTAAAATTAAAATTAATGATTCGTTCTTCGTATGCTTCCCACAATCAGTGTAATCTACGACATATCATAGTGTAAATACTAACATTCGAAATGGTGTAACGTGCACTTCTATCGTTGCATCGGCCCGATTCCTGCTTCGAAAAGAGTTTGTTCGGTTGATCAGGCGTCACCGGTTTGAAGATCCCGCTTTCAATATAGGGTGAACTTATTTGTTCACATTGCTAATCACTCAAGTAATACAAAACGAACTATAAAAAAATATGACATAATTTTTGATAAAAAATTAAGAATCGCGATATGCGAAGAAGTTGTAGTTTTTCATTATTAGAATTCTTAAAATATTGATGAAAAAGTCTACAACTCAATATTCTTAATCTATTCTAGCCTTTTCGAAAAGAATTCATGAAACGAAAAAACTTTTGGAGTTTTTGTTATAAGATTTATCCAATTTTTTGAATGAGTGTTAATCATGTTAATTAATATGTTTAAGTGATTGAAAAATGTAAAAGTAATTGGGAAATGACCAGAAAATTATTACGCCTGACGTAGCCCAGCGTATAAAATGAGCCTTGATTATATTTTTCCGACGAAATCTACAGAGTGTTCACTTGTTGGTATAACAAAACTATTTGGGATTTGATAGTTATAATAATGAAACGTTAGGTTGATTGTAATCAATTTTTCAGAATACATTGTGAGGTTACATTAAAAATGCGTAACGAAAGGAAAGGCAATCAAAAAAATTTTGGTGAGTGCTACAGAAAATAAAAAAAAATGAAATTGATATTTCATACTATATATTGCATTAATCGGACGAATATATCATCAGTATTGAAAAAAAAAGCTTGAAACATATTCCCTCCTTCAGTACTACTTAGACAAATTGATATTTTGATTCATCCAGAAATGTTGAATATTGTATTTGCATACATATTTAAAAAAATTATAAATGACGAACAATAATATTTAGAACCCTTAAAGCTGTTCACTAAAATTTGATAGAGAAAAAATTGCAAAATGAATCACAACATTTTTATAGAATAGAGGTGAAAATTCAAAGAAGATTCTTCTACCCTAATTACTGACAGTACTGACAGACATGCCACCTACTGGCATGCTTATTGACACTGTTCCCACATGCTCAAAATAAACATGCCACTAAGTGGCATGCTTATTTCAGATCGTTTTGACGCTTGTATTCTCTCCGCATGGTATACCGTCCTTAAATTTTTTATTTTCGTCTTCACCATCTTAATTGTTGAATTGGAATCGTTCATTGATCCAATAATTCTTGGTACATATTCCCTTTTTTCGCACTAAATTTTTCTTACATTGGCGATTTTATGTTCCACAAACATTCGTGGCGTCTGTAGAACGAAACAAAGAGAGATGTTTTCTCGTCTCCCCAACGAGTAATTTCGATACGATATGATAAAAAATACGATATATGAGAGGTACAGCGACGATATGCAATTCAATCGCAACTGGCATGCCAGTAAGCCAGGGCGTTCACACATGCTTATTCGGTACCTCTTTTCACCCGCGTCTTAGGTAGCATGCTTGAAAATCAAACGCTTCTCGATCTAGTGGCATGCCAGTAGATTGCCCGGGGCTTGACACATGCTAATCGCATGCTTCTGGCTTATAAACATGGCAGTAGGTGGCATATCTGTCAGTACCTTAAAGGTACTGTGGAAAATCTTCCATCTATGAGGGCGCCCTCCAGCATCCAATCGTCGAACTGGAAACCCAAGGTAGGTGGGGTGCGACTTCAAAATTCGTATTTTTTTATTATTCGTAAATCGATGTTTACGCAGTTGACCAATTTAAGTTCCAATAACGAACAAATCAATAAAATGGAAACTACTTAATTTAAAATAAAGCTTTGCTTCAGTATTTAATTTTTTTGCTACCATTTTAGGTTCACGATATATGGCAAGTGCTGAATAGATAGAACCCTTTGCTTGTATTATAAGATCTCGGAACTATACAGCATTTAAATAGATCGTTTTCGGGTCTACTACCTACTTCAATTGACGATTAGTTCATGCAACACGACGATATTTTCTATGTGGAATGGATGAAAGGACGCTCAACTTTTAATTTGAGATAAGGAACGATGAATCGACAAGTTAGCTTGAGAAATATTTTTCGAAGCTACTTTCCACAAACTAATTTAAAGAAATTATTATCCAATCGTGCCATATTTCACGCGACCGAAGCTCGAATCTCGATTCAATTGGATTAAAACGAATTTCCTGATGGAGCTGCATCGATCGCAAGATGTTGCGGGTCGAAAAACACATGAATCATCCCGGCTATGTAGACGACGAATGATATACGGTCCACTAAAACGTCGCAACTTTCAGGATTTATGTTTTCGACGTCGAAGATTCGTGATAGTTTCGAGCGAAAATATTTAGTCATTGCGCATTGGGTCATTACTTAAGGTTTTGTTGGTTTTTAAAAACCATTAGGAAATATCGGTTTTCAATCTATGAATAAATATAATACAAAAAAATTTACAATGACAAATATAGCCAAAAGTATCAGATTGAAAAATCGCTTATAAGAACGTAAAAAGAATCACAGGATCTTTTCAAAACTCAAAACTGGTTTGCCAATGAGAAGAGAACATAATGTGGTGTACAGAATTCCGTGTGGGGTGTGCGATAAAGCGCACGTTGGACAAACTACGCAGTCTATTGAAAGAAGATTCGCACAACACAGAGCGACGAGAGGAAGCACCCGGAAAAGTGCGCCTTGGCAAGACACGTTTTTCAAGTCAAGCACATGATGAATTATGACGGTGCCTCAATCCTGGATAGGCAGAAAAATGACCAGACACGAAGAATTTTAGAAATGTGCCACATTTACCAGCATCCAGATAATACTATTAATGACCAAACCGACGTAAGACAACTTAATCATGTATGTATATTCCAACCTTCTTAATATAGATATGTTGAGATCGGCTAGAGTTTCTTTAAAGATGGATTTAGAACCCGTTTTTGTAATTTTTGTTATATAGCGGTTGTACCGCTATATTACGGTAGCGTGAGATCGATCCGGCGAAAAAATGTGCGTCGCACGAATCGATGTAGAGAGGTTAGCGGGCCGAATTTTAGGGATAGGGGGTTCATTTTTGTAGCGATCGGTAGATCTTGACATTCTTTTGCACAAGTTTGAAAACGGACGTGATCGGTCTGTCCGTTATCGATTTATTGGCGGTCGCGCGTTTTTTTTTTCGAGAATTTTTTGTGATATTCGTCTGGGGACTAGGGGATCGGAAGGGGGCTCGGACGGTCCGCGAAGAATGGTATTTTATCGTGGGTATTTTTCCGTGCTCTCGAACCCGAAACTTAATACGATTTTTTTGCAAAAAACCGAAAATCGCCCTTTTCCGCGAAATTTGTAAAAGCCCTTATCTCGAAAAGTACGAACGATTGGAAGACGCGAGATACGTTTTCGAAAAGGGCAAAGATAGTTCTTTGTTTTTTGTCTGCCGCTGGATTCTGCACCTCCCTCCCTTCTTGCAGTAAAAAAATTCGTAAAGGCGACATTTTTCGTTTTTTGCTTATATCTCGGAGGCGATACGTCGGACGACGCGACGATCTTTTAAAGATGTTTCTCAATCATTGCGAGCAATCTTTTGCTAGAAGGTTCCGAAACTGTAGGACCTAGGACCTATCGTAAGAGAAATAGAAAAAAGTAGGGTGTCGCGAATCGATTTTCGTCGGGTACAGCTAGCTCTTAAAAAATTTGGGATGCCTGTTTCGAATAGATAATTAATACGGCTTTCTTTCTTCTCCAGACGTCGCTGACGTAGAATTCACCGATTCTCCGCAAAAAATTCCAAAACGAAACCGTCCGCTATAAAAACGTTTCTTCTGGTAATATCTCCTTTATTGCGTCATGTATCGAATTATCGCTCAAACGAAAATATTCGAAAAAAAATTAGCTACGAATAGTCCGAGAAACGTAAGGTCGCAGGAATAGCCGTTTTCGGGGAAAACGACAGAAAATTTCGAAAATTCGAAAAATTCCTCTTGTGTGCCGAAGGTATACGATTGCGCCCCGGAAAGTTCCGAACGGACGCGTTGACAGATGTGAATTAAAGTAACCGGTCTGGCCTTTGCAATGCAAATATCGATGTACCTATCGAACGAACTGAATAAAAACTATAAATTCCGAAGATTCGCCTACCGATCGCGTCCGGATGGAGTCTCGTCGTTATTTCGAATTCGTTTAATTCGCAATGAGTTTGTTTTAATCCCTCCTATGTGTACTTTTATGTACGGCTTGTGGTAGCCGTGATGTTCGAGTGGTAGGGTACATAGTGAGTGATCTCGGGGTCGAGACCGCGACGATGAAAAGTTTTTTTTCATCGACGTAACATTTTTTAATTATCTCCGATGAAAAAAAATACATGCAACGTTATTATTATTATAGCCATGTATGTATTCAATGTTTTAACGAAAAATCCTTGGTTTCAAAGAAGTTTATCGTTATGAAAGGAAAGAATAAATGTGAATTCTTCATTCATATAATTGAAAAGCCCAATAAAGTATTTCGTTAAGAATATTCAAAAAATATCTTCTATTTATACACGAGCAATGAGCGTTCCTGACCTTAATGTGTATCGTTGGTTCCTTGCTTGCTATTTTTTAAATTTCAAGTGCACCTCATTTAGTTGTATAACGAGTAGTCGATTATCTGCTCCGTCTATGGTAACGTAACATAACCTCATTAATTTTTCTTCTGTAAATTTCTTTTGATCATGAATGCAAAATGAAATGTATTGGTTTTGAGTGGTTGCTATTTCAATTAAACTTTTAATTTCGATCACAGTATAACAGCGATTTGAATGAGAACATGCACATATCTATACAACGTACAACCGTATATCATCGCTGTGGTTTCAGCACAGCCAAAATGACATAAAAAAATAAATGAACTCTCTAAAAAACGAATTTACGCCTATTTGATTCCTTTTATAAAAAATGAAAACCAATATTGCATGAACAAAAACAGAGCAGAAAATTATTTCCTTCTTGATGGAGTGTTGATATCGATTACAAAAAAATTGAATCCCCAAAAAACTATAGTTCGTAGCATACAAAACGAGTCGAGGCCTTCGGCCCCTCCTGCGCCTATGCGCCCCGATCCCTCTATACGCCCCGATCAGTCTAGGGGCCAGATCACTATATGCGCTGCTCTCTATATAAGATCAGCTCTTGGGTCACCATAGGCGTATCAAATTTTTCTTGAATATCACGAAAATCGTTAGGAAAATTGAGAGAATATACGGTTGTAATGCGGTCGATTTTCGATGTGAATGTCACGGGATGAGAAGATTTTGAAGTGTGCGGATGATGATTTTCATTTGTTTTTCAAGTATTCATATTGAAGAGTGTGAAGTAATTTCTTCTTCGTTTTGTATAAAAGGAATCGAAGGAATTAGTTGTAAATTTATTATTTTCTGGGAGGTTTATTTTATTTGTCATTTTGGCTGTGCTAGAAACCACAGCGATGATCTAGAGTTGTAGAGTGGCTTTGGATGATATCTGGTGTTGCCGTCATTCAAATTGCGTTTCGAAATTTCAATTTTTATTATTATTCATTAATATTAATATCGCTCCATTAAAAAGAGATGTTTTCTCCTCTATTTTTCTTCCTATAATATTAGTTTCTTTTATTTATAATCGAAATTGAAGATTTGTAAATTTATTTTTCGAATTCTTATTTTTTTTCCTTGATTTTGGCTGTGCTGAAACCACAGCGATGATATACGGTTGTAAAGAGTGGACACGATGTGTGTGCGTGTGTATTAAAAAGTTAAATTGAAATAGCAACCACTCGAAATCGATAAATTTCATTTTGTGTATACGGTCGAGAGAAATTTACAGATGTAGGATAATATTTTAGGGGTCAGGACTGATCGGGCGCAAAGCGCATGTCAGACGACGCTGAGTAACAGGCGGCGTCAGAAGTGTAATAGAGGGTAGAAAAGGGGCACCGTCGCTGTGTGGACGTGCCACGCTTTGTGTTCTGTTCTTTGTGTTTGAGTAAAGAAGCGAATTTAATCGAGACCGAACTCTAGTGTTTTTTTAATACGATCCCCACACAGAAGAAGATAATTTTTTTAAATACTCAACTTTTCGATCATTATATTCATTATTGGAATTATCGAAACAAATTAGACTCACCAAAAAAGGTTCGAGTTTTTTGGAATAAAATTGACTTTTGTCCGTCATCGTTCCACTCGTTCATTTATTTATTATTTTGGTCTCGAAGATGCCTTCTTCCGCTCTTATACGAGGGTAATTCGGAAACTAACCGCCGTTTCTACGTGGGGCTGTAAGTACGGTTCGGAGCGCCCTCAATCAACTGTACGACCAATTGGTGATCCAGCAAGCTTCCAGTTGGCGAGTGAGAGTATCGTAGGGCCAAGCGTTTGCTAGATATAACGTGACAAAATGAGCGCCGCCATAGAAAATCCCGCGAAATGTGAGGCGGGAGGAGTGATCAAATTCAGATCCAGAACAAACGTCGCGGCCTGCTTAGTTCTGGGGTTGTGCTTCTGCACGATAACGCACGCCCTCACACTGCTGTAAGAACAACAGAGGTTTTGCGCAAATTCAAATGGGATGTGTTTCAACATCCTCCCTACAGCCCGGACTTGACTCCTTCTGATTACCATCTGTTCATTGCAATGAAGAAGTGGCTTGGGGGAAAGCATTTCGCTGACGATGGGGAACTTAAAACCGCTGTGACACATTGGTTTAAATCGCAGGCGGCCGCTTTTTATGCAGAAGGAATTGGTAAATTGGTAAAACGGTACGACAAGTGCTTGAATAATGGGGCAAACTATGTTGAAAAATAGAGGAGAGTTGTACTTTTGATATATAAATAAATTGTGTTTCCCTCTGTGCTGGTTTGTTTTTTACAGCGATTCGGAGGTTACTTTCCGAATTGCCCTCGTATCATCGTTCTTTTCCACGTCGACTTTTCCAACGTTGCTCGTTGTTTGTTGTTAGTACGTACACGAGTAGGCCGCACCTATATTGGACCCGTAATTCGAACGATCCGTTAACGCTCGTAGAAGGTCGTCGTCGGTAGAAAAACAAACGCTTACTTCCTTTCGGGGGTGCCTATATTGAACGCGGAATCTCCAAATCGTTAACGCCCGTACACGGGCGACCGATCGACCGAACAAACGTGTTTGTTTCGAAGCGGGAATCGGGCCCGACGCAACGCTAGAAGTGCACAATGTACCATTTGGAATAGTTGAATTTTCACTATGAAATGTCACAGATAACGCTGATTATGGAAAGCATCCTAAAACGAACTATTAATTTTAATTTTAGAACAAACTATCGGTATTTTCATACATGCGATATTGAATGTCAGGCATATTTCGTAAAAAACGGAAAATATTCCATAATCAATTATTGTCGATATTATCGATAGTAATTTTTATTCATCTTTATCAGTAGGTGTCGAAAATCGAACACCAGACACTAGCGAGGTCGATTTTTTTATCCATTTATTGCCCACCCCACGGCAAGTTTCAAATGGACAATCGTCGTAAAACTGTATAGATTTATGAAATATTTTATAGCTCTCTCCGTGTGCCCTTTCTTTCTTCGGAAATAAACCTTATAATAATAACAACGAACCATTTAGGGCGACCGTCCATATAGGCGATTCGAGTTGCCTGAGCACAAAAAACGGTCTGGCTCGAAAAGTACCCAGCTACCAGATATTCGATTTTTGACACTTTTACGATGCACGCTTGAGAAAGGTTCAATTTATGGGAATTTCGGAAGGGGATATCCCTTTTCATTCAAACTCTCGCGATGTATTCATAAGATGTGGAGTATATTTTTTTTACTAAAACGAAAAATACGTCGTGTATAGGTTCACTTTCAATTTAATTTAAATTGAGCCATAGTTTTATGGAGTCTGAATGAAAAGGGATATCCCTTCCGAAATTCCCATAAATCGAACCTTTCTCAAGCGTACATCGTAAAAGTGTCAAAAATCGAATATCTGGTAGCTGGGTACTTTTCGAGCCAGACCGTTTTTTGTGCTCAGGCAACTCGAATCGCCTATATGGACGGTCGCCCTTACTCAAATTTCATAAACATCTTTCTCGTTTCAGAACGGCTTGTTTCTGTTATATATCAGATAAAGTTCGTACGTACCACCGTTGACACGGCATAATTTTGTGAGGTAGTGTATTACGAAGTATTATGACGGGAAAAATTGATAGGGACTTGTACACAATGAAACTCATCTGTGGGGTCAAGGAGAGAAAGGATATCACAATTGCGATATAAAATGTGAATTGTGTGGGGATCGTCCGGGATAAAACAAAATTTGACTTGTTAACTTAACTTTACTTCAAACCGATTGAGCACAAAGCGTGGCGCGTCCACTCAGTAACGGTTCTCTTTCCTACCCCCAACTACTTTCAAACTTCTCACGCCGCTCGTTACCCAGCGGTGTTGGACATGCGCATTACGCCCGATCGGTCCCAATCCACAAAATATCACCCTACAGTCGCCCATACTGACAGATTGTCCGACTCGGACAATAGCCCGGCATAGTAAAACACATAAACATAATAAAAAAATATGAAATATAGCACAAAATCGAACGAAATACTAAACATAAATTGAAAACACAAAATACGAAACGAAAAACTAAATACACAAAATTTACACTCACTAAAATATAAAGAGCTTAACTACTTAATATACGGTCTTATGTGATCAACTGCTGTAACCCCAGTATAGGGTAATTGCGTCAGTTCGAAACCTTCGACATCGGTGACTATATAACGATCAAAATCCAACACTTTTTTTACTACATACGGGCCCTTAAACTTTGGAATCAACTTTTTATTGCTGCCCACGGTGTTATCTATGTTTCGAATCATTACATAATCACCCTCTTTATAACGTGTCGCCATCTTACGTTTTCGATTGTAATTGCGCTTATTTTCTTTCTGATTTTTATTGATCCTCGCCGACGCATTCTCTCTTAGCGCTACAAAATCTCTTTCCTCCTTTTCATAATGTTCTAAGATCGTCCGCAAATTGTCACTAAAGTTTTGTTTTTGATCTACACCAAACAATAATTTACTTGGCGTCTCACCGGTAGATCTACATATCGTGTTATTAATAGCAAATTCTACTTTATCTAACACCTGATCCCATTTTCTCGGTGAATCGCAAAGTTTTGCGATCATGGGAGTAATTACTCGATTAAAACGTTCCACTTGACCATTGGCGCGCGGCGTGGCTACTGCAACCAAAACGTGCTTAACAGATTCGTTATCTACAAATCCCCGAAATCGGTCTGACGTGAACGCCGTTCCTCGGTCGCTGATAATCCTTCTTGGTTTACTATAACTACGAAAATAATCCCACAAATGTTTAATTGATTCATCCGATGTCGTCGATTTGCAAGCGTACAATTTTAGAAATTTCGTAAATCCGTCCACGACTGACAAAATATAGCGGTAACCACGATTAGTTTTTTCTAATGGACCGTAATGGTCAATATGTACCGTTTGGAATGGGAGATTCTCCTTATCTAGGTTATGCAAAAACCCTTCCGCCTTACCGCTGGCGGGCGAGAATTCGATACAAGGCAAGCAATTCGCTATGTACGTTTTAACTTTGTCCTTGAGACGCGGAAACCAATACACTTTCGTGATATTATCGATTACCTTATCGATCCCCACGTGTCCGATATCATCGTGACACGTTCGAATCACATTCTCTTCCATAGACGGCGGAACATAAAACAAAAGTTTCCGATTCTTATTCTTCCTATATACGAGACCGTCCCGAATTTCAAAATGTGGAAGTTCGGACTTTTCCAACCGATTACGTATTTCCCGAATTCCGTTATCGCGGTCTTGTTGAATCGACAACGTCTGGTCGAACGAATTTGCCTTTAGAACAAGAATGCTGTGACACCTTGATAACGCGTCGACGTGTCCCATTCGAGTGCCTGATCTATGAACAATCTCATAATCGAAATTTTCCAAAAAAAGAGACCAACGCGATATTTGAGGATTAACGGTTTTTTTTCTTCAACGTAAGGCGAAAACTATCACAATCCGTAATAATTTTAAACTTTATTCCCGCAAGGTAAATATGGAACCGCTTAATCGCGTAAACGACTGCAAGACATTCGAGTTCAAAACTGTGGTACTTCGCTTCCGTCGGTGTCGTTCGTTTACTAAAATAAAAAACTGGTTTAAAATTTTTGTCACTTTGCCTTTGCAACAAAATGGCTCCAAATCTATTTGCGCTTGCGTCGCAATGCAATTCAGTTTCCAGGTTTGGCGAGTAGATAGCCAATATCGGTTCGGAGGACAATGCTCGTTTCAGTTTATCGAAAACTTCGAGTTCTTCTGAGCCGAATTTAAACGGAACATCCCTTTTTATGAGGTCATACAATAGTTTCGCGACTACCGAAAAATTAGGGATGAATCTTCGGAAGTAACTCGCTAAACAAACGAATCGATGTACCTCCCACGTGTTGCGCGGAATAGGGTAGTTGATCACAGAGTCGACGTTTTCTTTACTCGGTCTTATACCATGCTCATTAACCAAATATCCCAAGTATGTTATCTCTTTGTGTAAAAAGAAACATTTGTCCAAACGAAATTTCAACCGATATTTCCTAGCCGTCTCAAATACTTCTTTGAGAATTTCAAAATGTTCGTCCAAGTCTTCTGTGGCTACTAAAATATCATCAAGATATAATAAAACTTTGCCTTCGCGTATGAGTTTTCCGAAAACTCCGTTAACAAACCTCTGAAATACGCGCGGCGCGTTTGTTAACCCAAACGGCATTCGTAAATACTCAAACTGAGCGAAAGGCGTGACGAACGAAGTAAATTTTATTGAACACTCTGACATTTTCACGTGATAGAAACCGTTTTTCAAATCCAAACTAGAAAAATATTTTTTATTCTTTAATCGATCGAGATGATCGTCAATTAACGGCGCGGGGAAGTTATCCTTAATGGTAATTTTATTTAATTCGCGATAATCCACAAAAAGTCTGATTTCGCCATTTTTTTTTTCGCACAAGAACAATCGGACTAGCGTACGGCGAAGTGCTCGGTCGTATTATTCCGTCGTTCAATAAATTATCAAGAATGACTCTAAGTTTTTGTCCATCGGAAAATGACAAACGTCTTGGCCTAAAAGTGATTGCTTGTTCATTTTTCAGTGAAATTACCATTTCTGGTTCACGTTCCTGAACGCCTGAACCCCATTTCGCAATATACTCGGAGTCGTATAATTTTTGTAATTCATTACACATCGCAAGTTTGATATCCGGGTCAATATTCAATTTGTCGTTTACCATACACGGCGATTCCACGTAACTAATCATCATTAATTGAGCGATATCGTCATCATTTTCTGACAACTCTCTTCTCCAAATCTTAATTTTTTCACCTAATTCGATTCTTATAAGGGAATTTCGCGAAAAATCGCGTCCCAATATTGCGTCACATGACATTGTTCCGTCCGGCACTATTAAAAATTGAATCTCTATATCTATTCCCTCGATTTCAACAATTTTTTTGAATGAGCCTAAAACATTAACCGACGATTTATTAACACCGCAAAATTTGTTCCCGTTCGGGGGAATCGGTCCCCAAAGTTTCTTCGGTACTATTTCGCTTTTTAAAAGACTAATTGGCGATCCAGGATCTACTACCGCACATATCTTTCGCATTTGTTTCTCGTTTAGCTCATTATCAATCGAAAACATAAGATTTACATAATAAGGTTCACTTACTCTTATCGGTTCGATTAAATTCGTTGTATTCGCCGCTTCTGTCTTTGTTTGTTTACGCGGACACTCCTTCCTTTGGTGATCCGTCGATCCGCAGTCAAAACACGAACCCCTGATTCTCTTTGGTTTGCTACAGTCCGTGGCGAGATGTCCAGCTTCATGGCAGTTGTAACATTTCACGAGCGATTTGCGATGCTGCAACGGGGGAGCCTCTTTCCGGGTCGAATTATTGTTCTTCTTTGCCAATCTCGCTTCTTTTCCCGACGACCCTCGCCCAAAATTCCGTTTCGGTTGCAGCGTCACCTTCTCAAACGCCTCGAGCAGCTCCGTTTGCGTTCGGAATCGCATGATGCGCGCTTGCGTTTGGAGATTTTGGTCACCAATTCCGTCAATAATGTTATCAACCATCTCATCTTCCTCGATCGGTACCCGATTAGCCAGGATTACTTTATCATGATAATAATCTCCGAAGGATTCGTACGATTTCCACTGTCTCTGTTCAAAGTTTTTCCGAAGAATTAATTTAGATGGTCGACGATCAAAAATCTTTTTCATCTCTCGCAATAATTCATCGATCGGCATGATTAGATGATTCGGCTTGGAGTGGAACCATTCGAGCGGACGATTTTTCAATTTTGAACAAATCAAAATTCTCGATGAATTATCGTCTAGGCCGTACGTTGAACGTAATAACGAAAACTGTTGTTCCCACTTCCAAAAAGATCTTTCGCTGCCGTCGAATTCACAAAGAAGTTCTCGTACGGATTTTACGTTATCTCCTCTTGATAACGAACTGCGTGTGGTTACATCTGTGTCGGTGCTACAAGGACGACGTTGTCTTGCTGTAGCTAATTCCCTCTCGAGCAATTTTTGTTCACGTCGCAACAACTCGTTTTCTCGACGAAGTAAATCGTTCTCGTTCGGACAACGGTTCCTTTGAATGGTAGAAACGTGTCCAACTTCTTCAACGTCTGTGGACACGTTCGTTGACGCCACGTGCTCAACCCGTGTGTTAAATCGATTGAAAATATCTGCATCGAACTCCAATAAGCGCTGTATAAGTTCGGATTTATTACCTCCTATTGGCAAATTATTCTCCCGAAGAATTTCTTTCAGCTCGGCAAGCAGATATTCGTTCGGTTCCCTGGCGGCCATCTTTTACGGAAATTCTCAACAACGATGCGAACGAACAAAACGTGGATTTCACTAAGAAAAACACTTCGCAGGGTTTTGATCTCACTTCTGAACTGTGGGGATCGTCCGGGATAAAACAAAATTTGACTTGTTAACTTAACTTTACTTCAAAACGATTGAGCACAAAGCGTGGCGCGTCCACTCAGTAACGGTTCTCTTTCCTACCCCCAACTACTTTCAAACTTCTCACGCCGCTCGTTACCCAGCGGTATTGGACATGCGCATTACGCCCGATCGGTCCCAATCCACAAAATATCACCCTACAATTGTGGTAATCGAATTACTTTTCCAAGACTGTCCAAAATAAAAATTCTTCCTCAGAGTCACTCATGTTGTTCACGCGGCGAGTCTTTTCAATGAACTTGTCGGGAGATGCCTGGGTCCAATGTAGGCGCTTTCATCGGCCGAAGTCGTTTTCTTTCGGTCGGCTTTCACTGGATCGCAACGGATCGTTCGAATTAAGGTACGGCATCTCAGAATGCGTAACTATCGTCGCCACAGACGGCGACGGCCGAGTTTTGAACGCGGACGATGCATCGCAACCCTGGCACCTCAGGGAGCGGTGGAACCGTATCAGTCGTTTCTACATAACGAGAGGAACATGAGTTTAGCGGTGGTTTGTGGTGAAAGAAAAGTTTCATGGCAAACTGATGCTTTAAATTAACATTTTAAATTGCTTATGTTTTCTTAAATATTTAAATGTTTAAGTGTTTTTATATTCTTTCTATATTTATTTTCTTTTATATTTGATTTTATATTTAAAAAAATTTAAAAACGGATGCACTTGGACATTTTCCAGAAGCATATCTTCGTCTTCAACCGAAAAAAAGTCGCACATTTCAGCTCGTAACGTATTAACCAATGGATAAAATCGTTGACGTTGACGGCGCTAATCTGAAATCTGTAGATCGGTCGACGGCGAACCGCTCCGTTTGTGCCGTCGGCGTTCGTAACGCAGCCTGAGATGCCGGGCCTAATAGATTCCATGCATTTGGTATATGTGTGCGGTGATTAGATTTGTAGACGAAAAACGCGGTCCGCAGTAGTGATGGGCCGGCTCGATAATTTTTCGGCTCGAACAACTCGAGCCGAAACCAACATCAGCTCGAGCCGAAACTCGAGCCGGCCCGAGCCGAAAGCTCATACGCGTTGTCGATATGTCCTTGATCGCGGATCGAGCTAAGCGAGCCCAACGGTTCAAGCCAACGTATGCGGACTTGGATCGAGCTTATCGCATCGCGTGACGCGTCAGTGCAAAGAATATATACATACTGAACAAGAAGCGTCACTCCCACGCAAAATTCGTATAGGATTTTCAGTGCGCAGGTTACCTAAATATAACGGATTTTCATTTGATTTCAAATCGATTCATGCTGCTTAATGCAGTCTTCGATGAAGATTACTAAAACCAACAATTGTATCCCCGATATGATGTGAATAAAATTTGGCCTCGACTTGCATTGTGTTGCTAGCCTGACTCGACGAATTTGCTCAAGTGTCGAATAACAAGCGTTTCAAACGAAGTCGCGGACGAATCGAGCTGGCTCGAGTTGGCGGAAAAAAAGCTCGAGCCGGCTCGGTCCAACTGTGGCTCGAGTTGTTCGAGCTAATCAGCTCGAGCCGCCCATCACTCCGCAGCGGCAGTAAGTCACGCATTCTGAGATGCCGTACCTTTACGGGTCCAATATAGGTGCGGCCTAACCGTCAATTTTTAATTTCTGTTTAACAACTCGGCATCTTCCCGATATTCATCATCATCAGGTTTTGCTCCTTACATTATTCGTGTCGATCATGTGTAATTAATAATAATAACAAATCGTCTGAAAAGAACCGAAATAAATGTGAGGTTATGTTAATGTTTATACAAACGATAATAATGATGATAAATCGAAGAAGCGGTCCCCGCGAGCGGAAAGTTTGTCTTTGTCGGCCACATCAATTAATAATAATAATAATAACAACGACGTACCCCATTTATTTTTTTCTTCCGGTCGCAGAGAATTTCCCGCATTACCGCCATCGTCGTCGTCGTCCAGAGGCGAATCTTAGAAAATCGATCGTTTCGTTCGATCGTCACGTCGCGATTTGACGTTCGAATGCGGGCCTGCTAGATCGGTCGACGTTCGTTCGGAACTTTCCGGAGCGCAATCGTATAGGTTCGGCACACAAGGGGAAATTTGTCCATTTTTCTCGATATTTTTGAGTTTTTCTCGAAAACGGCTTTACTTACGGCCGCGCGTTCTTCCGACAGAACGTAGTTAATTTTTTTTCGAATATTTTCGCGGGATAGCGGAGATATTACGAAGGGAAACGTTTTTCGAGCGGGACGGTTTAGTTTCGAAATTTTTTCCGGGAAATCGGTAGATCGTACGTCCGCGACGTAACGAGAAGAAGGAAAGCCGCGTTTATCGTCTATTCGAAAAAATGGTTCCGAATTTTTTCGGAGCGAGAGGTACCCCCGAAAAATCGATTCGCGTAAACCGATTTTTTTCTATTTCGATTACGAAAGACCCTAGAGTTTCGGAAGCTTATAGCGAAAGATGCGTCGCGTCGTTCGAGAACGACCTCTAGAAGATCGTCGCGTCGTCCGACCTACCGCCTCCGAGACATGAAGGAAAAACGAAAAATTTCGCGTTCGCGAATTTTTTACCCCCGAAAGGGCGGGAGCTACGCGATCGCGTAGAAGGGCGAAAACGAAGAGCCGCCGACGCCCTTTTCTAAAACGCAAACCGCGTTCTTCTATCCCACTTACTTCTCGAGATGTGAATTTTTAAAAATTTCGCGAAAATCGACGATTTTCGGTTTTTCGCAAAAAAAACGTATCAAGTTCCGGGCTCGAGAGCGAGAAGAAATACCCACGATAAAATACCGGACCGGCCGAGCCCCGTTCCTACCACCCACTCCCCCCGAGAACGTCACAAAAAATTCGCGAAAAAAAAAACTCCCCCATCCTTATATCTCGCGACCCGTTCGACCGATCCCGCCCGTTCGCGAACTCGATCTAGTTTAATCCGTATTCTACCGATCCCGCCCAAAAACTTCCACAAATCTCAAAAACTCGGCCAGTTATCGGATCGACGTCCTTTCGGGAACACACACACAAACGCACGGCGCTCTCGAAATTGTGGCGCCACCGTAATATACGGTATTACAACCGTATATAATAAATGAAACAGAATTTACTTTCAATATAAATTGTACTTGAAAACTAAATGAAATTTCGAAACGCTTCTTCGATTAAAACATCAGATGTCATATACACACACCATACTTCACAACCGTATATCCTAGCTGGAGTTTCAGCACAGCCAAAATGACAACGCAAAGATTCATAAAAATTGAGAAATAAATTTGCAATTCATCGGTTTCTTCTATAAAAAATAAAAAATTAATTGATGTAGGAAGAAAAATACATATCATCCACCACACTTTACAACCGTATATCATCGCTGTGGTTTGAGCACAGCCAAAATGACAAAAAAGGATTTCAAAGATATATCAATTACCTATGAAAATGAACTGAAATTATAAGCAAAAAAGATTACTTTTTAATGGAATAGAATAAAAAAATATAGCATGAAAAATAAACGAAAAAAAAAATACTTCACGGTCTGAAATATAAATACTTGATTGAAGAAAAAATATGCAAATCATCATCAGCACACTTCATCTTACGCTCCGGCCGTAGCACAAAAATCACTTGCTTTCACACCGTGACATTCACATCGAGAATCGACCGCATTACAACCGTATATTCTCTCAATTTTCCTAACGATTTCTGTGATATTAAAGAAAAATTTGATACGCCTACGGTGACCCAAGAGCTGATCTTATATAGAGTGGAGCGCATATAGTGATCTGGCCCCTAGAGTGATCGGGGCGCATAGAGGGATCGGGGCGCATAGAGGGATCGGGGCGCATAGGCGCAGGAGGGACCGAAGGCCCCGACTTGTTAGAATTTTTCGGTGAAACGGAGGAGCCTTGCTGCTTCGATATAGGAACATATGTTATGGTTGGTTGATGAGATACTTAGGAAATTAGATCACGTGCTGAACGTAAGATTTTGAATTTTGTTCGAATTCACCTCAAAGTAGGTGTGATGTCTTTTTGTAATCTGATTAGACAACTTTTTCAGAACCTGAGGACGGTCAAAATTTGACCGAAATTTATAGGCATTCGCACAAAAATCTTTGCATAACATGGCCAGTGCCGCTTACCCTTACGACATTCACATCAATAGATAAATATAGATAGTACACAAAATATAACATATTTTAATATCAAAATATAAATGTTCATTTATATTTTTTATATCTTTGTAGTTCTAAATGTCAGACGGAATTATTTCAAGAAAGTAGAAAAAGAGGAAGCCTGTTGTACTTATTGCAATAAAATGGTTGTCTGCAAAGGATAAAGCACAAGCAGTTTACACAATCATTTCAAAACAGCGCACGATAAAATAACTGAGAAAAAATCATTTGACGCCGGCCCGAGTTCATAAACAAGTACACAGCCCTGTATTCTTATTTTTGTGAAAATGACTAGTTTAGAAAAAATTGCATTAAAGCTTGCTGCATTGGATAATATACAATAACATCCATTGGGAAAAGATTTAAATCCTAAAACTGAGGACTCTGAAAATGACGAATCTGATAATGACTTTGAAGAATTGGATTGTCTTAACATAAATTATAAATTAGAAATTACCTGTTCCTGAATTATTAAATGATTATAAAAATATTATTTGTAAAGTAAGGAAAATTTGCAAATATATTAGAAAATGCCCTGTCAAAAATAGCATTCTTTGATGTTTCGTATATTTTCACAACAATTATATACAATTATAATAACGGCCGGTTCCATAATCACCAGCAAAAAACTCTTTTATGTTAAAGTGGATTAGGATGAAAGTTTCCTTTAACGGTTTCGTTCAAGGAGACTTTCATTCTAACCGACTCTAACCTAAAGGAGTTTTTTGCTGCTGATTATGGAACCGGCCGTAAACAATGAACTACTCAGATGTAAGCGATAGTAATATGACAATCGCCATCACCATAACAATAAACAGAACTAACAACTAACTAGAACAGACTAACAACTACGAGCACCCCTAGCAGGTTAACGGTATATCACATTCCTCCTTTTTCTTCAGCCGGCAACAAACTTGCCGACACGGAAAACTGTAAATCGCGAAGACGCTGCGGGAGCTGCCGTTGTCGACACGGCCGCGGACAAACCCGCCGTAGTCTCGGTATCGGTCAGCTTCTGTGGTGACGATTTTTCTGCGACTGGCGGAAGAGGGGAATTCACTTCATTTTCCTCGGCCAAAGTCGAGCCATCCTTCCGACGACGATATTTCTGGGCGTCTGCACGGTCACCAACGGTCCTCCTCCTTTACGACCACATCGGTCACGTCTTCAAATTTGAGCAGCGACTTGCCTCTCGTAACTAGCCGGTGTATTAGAACGTCATCACCAATAGTGAGGTCCTTGCGAGGGACCGACGATTTGCGGTTCCGTACACGGGACAATGCCTTATTCTAGGCGTCACGATCTCTCTCCTCGCCTGTCCATACAAAAGGTTGCAAAGAGGGCAGCTTATTTCTAAAATTGTGACCCAAAAACAGTTCAGCTGGGTTTTTCCCGGTGACAGACTAAGGGGTACTGCGATACATTACTAAATGTTCTGGAATAGCGACTTCTAAAGGTTTCTTCTCGATTCGCGCAATTTTAATTTTTGCCTTCAGGTCCCGGTTGACCCGTTCCATTTCCATGGAGAAGTGCTGAAGTGATTCAGCCCCGATCGAAGCAAAAGCTCCTTAAATTCTGCCGCGTTAAATTGAGGACCGTTGTCGGTCTTCCAAAAACGAGATCGTAGCGGACGCTGACATTGAAGACATGAACTTGACTTCCACGAACTTTGAGAAATAATGGATGACGACAGCTAGGAAACGACCGTCGGGTAGCGCCTTGAAGTCCATTGCGATGTCGACCCAGGAACCCTCCGCGAACTGACGCCGAATCATCTCTTCTTCGACGATATCGCTCTTAACTTTTTCATGTGTCACATGACTTAACGAATTTCTCCGCTTGCACATCGACTCCTGACCACCCCAGGAACCCAGGAACCCAGGAATCCTCCGCGAACTGACGCCGAATCATCTCTTCTTCGACGATATCGCTCTTAACTTTTTCATGTGTCACATGACTTAACGAATTTCTCCGCTTGCACATCGACTCCTGACCACCCGACCTTGCCACGAAGTCGCTCCTTCATTTTTACGATGTCGGGATGGCCTCCTTGAACGTTGGCCAGAACACGTTGATACAGTTGCGGGGGGAACAACAATTCTCCCGCCCCGCAGCACAAGTCCTTGCGCTTCACACAACTCTGAGAGTAACAGAACAAAAGCTTTCACATTAATAGGTGTCCCTAATAAAAGAGACTTCCGTACAGCAGCCAGGTCTGGGTCGACGGAGGTGGCGATCTGAATATCGGTAACGAAATCGCTTTTGTCGCTAGCGTATTTACCAACATCACAAAATTGCGCTCGTAAACATCGTTGGTCGCAACAATATGGGGATCGATTTGAAGTAGGCGGGAAAGCGAATCTGCACGCATGCGACATCAAAGCGAAAACCTTGAAGACGTAAAATCCATCTCTCCAATCTTGCACACGGCTTCGATCGCTCAGAGAAGATCAGTTCCAGTGGCTTATGAGAATGAATTCTCTCCCAAGTAGGTAAACCAGAAATCGCTCCAGAATCACGTCAAACTGAAATACGAGAAAGAATATGATTTTATTATTGATTGTAAAACAAGATGAAGTAGTTTAGAGACCATGTTAGAAAGACTAGTACACCTAAAAAAATGGGTTGTTGAACTCTGAAGGACCTTAATCCTTCTCATATGTGCAATGAAAATGAAGAAAAATATTACAAAGTTATAGGTCCGATAAAATTAGCAACCGAAGGTTTAGGTAGACAGGGCGCGTATTTATTAACAAGTGAAGGTATATTTGAATTTTTGCTCGGTGAACTGCAAAATTTGGAATCTGAAATTAGTCAGATATCATAACACGCTGTAGAGACACGGATTGAAGAAAGAAGAGATACAGTATTAGTTGCACTTATCCTTTATTCACAAAATTCTCAAACATGTTTTAATGAAATCTTGTAATAAATTCCTTCGATTAGCAACGAAAAGTGAGATTAAGTTATCTTGACAAATATTACCGAGATTATATGAAGATGACTATACAGGGGAAGAATGTGATATTCAAGAAGGTGATGAAAGCGTTATTCAGGTGCCAGACAATGTTTCATTGAAAAATACTATGGCAATTAAAATTTAAAGGCATCGGTAGAAGTGACTTCTTCTGCTCAAACTCTAAGAAAAGAGTTTTTGGTCCTGGAAGCCACAAATAAAAAAACACAAAATTTAGAGTAATCATATCAGGTTTTCAAAACGACTGAGCTTAGTTCGGTTGCAAGTGCGAGGGCATTTTCTATTTTGGGGAATTTTGTGAATAAACTAAGGATACGGCTGAATAGCAAATCGGCAGACGTTCCCTGTTTTCTGAAATCATATTTCATTAAACAAACAAATAAAAAGAATATTTGAATGTGTATCAAAATTATCCAGAACCGAACATACACGGTCCTTTGCTTAATTGTCTTTGAAACTAAAATTGATTTTAATAAGTATGTACACATAAACTTTACTTACTCTTGTCTTTTGGCTTTGATCATAATATACATTATATAATACATCTTATCCATTATCCGTCTGTATCTAATAATATTGTTTTAAAAAAAATAATATGGTTATTATAAAAATATGAAAATATGTTGTTTTTATTTATTGGAATCCTTTGCTGGATAACTCGTTTCACTATTATAAAAATATTTACATCCTTATATATGTGAAAAATATGCATAAACAACGAATAATTGTTTTCAAAGTTATTTAATCCTGATCAACTATTATTTCTCTGTTCTACTAAATTGCATAAAGAAATTTCACTATCAATAAAATTGAACAGTAAATAATTTCAGTCAAAAACTGCTTTTAATCACTCTAAATTTTCTGTTACAATTTTTTTTTTTCGAATTACAGAATGTTCGAGCAAAATATTTTCATAGAAAAATTCTAAACCGGTTAAAACCGGTTTTCTGGAAAAATTATTCGAAAACCGGTTTTTGTATAAACCATAGTTATTACCCATATAGGTACCACCTGTCAGGAAAATTCGAACGCCCTTCGTTTGATTGCTAGCTACTGATACCGGTTTAATGAAATAACGTTGAAGAACTATTTTTGTCGATGAGTGGTTAAAGTTCTTTAATGTATACGTGCCTCATTAAACAATAATTTAAACATTTTACTGGTGCTAATTAACAGACATCGTTTTATTTTCATCAATTTAACTAAATCCATTTTGCTCCTACACTTGCGGTTGCAGAGATAGAAACGGTTAATTGTCTGTCAATCACTGAAGTTAAATAGAGAAAAGAAAGAGATTTCCATAATAAAAAAGACACCTCCTCACTCGCTTGAATTATTTGTATAAAGGTACGGCATCTCAGAATGCGGCTGCGGACTGCGTTTTTCGTCTACAAATCTAATCGCCGCACACATGTACTAAATACAAGGGATTTATTCTGCCCGGCATCTCAAGCTGCGTTTCGAACGCCGTCGGTGCAAACGGAGCGGTTCGCCGTCGACTTATCTACAGATTTCAGATTAGCGCCGTCAACGTCGACGATTTTATCCATTGGTTAATTTATGTTGCGAGCTGAAATGTGCGACTTTTTTTCGGTTGAAGACAAAGATATGCTTGTCGAAAATGTCCAAGCGTATCCGTTTTAAAATTTTTAAAAATATAAAATCAAATATAAAAGAAGATAAATATAGGAAGAATATTAAAACACATACAAATGAAACATTTAAATATTTAAGAAGACGTAGCCAATTTAAAATGTTAAGTTCAAGCATTAGTTTGCCATGAAACTTTTCTTTCACCACAAACCACCGCTAAACTCATATTCCTCTCGTTATGTAGAAACGACTGATACGGTTCCACCGCTCCCTGAGGTGCCGGGGTTGCAATGCATCGTCCGCGTTTAAAACTCGGCCGTCGCCGTCTGCGGCGACAATAGTTGCTTCGACAAACTAAATGGATCGTGAACTGGTCTTTGTCAAAGAAAATATTTCGATATGCCTGTTCACAAGTCCATATAAGAGAGCATAATTCCTTCGCCCAAACAACACCTACATACAATTCGCTCCAATGTAATATGTGTAATCTTCGGATTTGGAAAAAAACAATAAGGAAACATGAGTGCGCGACGTCTGCGTGCCCACTCGAAGTTATAGCAACACAGCGACTCTCACAAAAGTCATCATTGTAGTGAATCGTATTCCCGATAGTTATGAGTTCGATTGCTATAAAATTGTCAATCCGTTGATCACATGGCAGAAGAATTCTAGGCATACCTTTTTTTAGAAACAGGTTTGATTTCTTTACAATACTATTACTTCCAATTGATCATAGTTTGAATCATCGAAATGATTGGACGAAATGAAATTATTCATCATGAAAATCTCATTCTCTGACAAACACAATAAAGTTAGTATATCGCATTAAAAACATCTGATGCTAATCGTGCGCTGCATCTAGTATTAGAATTCGAGAATAATAACAATATTCTTGGTATATCTGCAAAAAGTTATAAAGAGTTGTGTCTCCATTATACCTTAAATAATAAGTGTGCCTAATAACTTCTGGTTACGGTTGGCTGTGAACGGCATTTCAAAAAAGTACATCTAGCAGAGCTTCGCAAAAAATAATAACGGCGTTTTGAATTGCCTTTGCACCTAACCCCTGGGGGAACTTCCCAAGTTTTTTATATTTTTCTTACGTTTTCACAAGTCAAATGCAAACTCAACATTTTTTACACTTCTAAAATGCTACTGCGGAGCTTGTAGGTTGTTCGTATACATTGTCGTCTCAAAATTCGTCTGATTCTATCGGTAACGTCGGTGATTAAGGGCGTCACCGATCGAACGATCAGTGAGTACCGCATAGCCGAGACTCTGATTGCACGTACGCATGACGGAAGTGCCTAAACCCACATGAATTTAAAGAAATCGCCTCGTTTTTCCTTCCTCTGCGTCGAATCCAAAGAGGGGGAATTTGCCCATCGGTGATGTAAAAGTTTGCGGACGAAATCGCATGAAGCGAGGAAGAATATGATGTAGATGTACCGAGGAAGCACATTTCCCTCGACCCTCATGCCATGTGGGATGCGTTTTGCCTTATGCGAGCTCGTGCCCAATGAATACTCATCTCACTGTATGCTCGACGATCGATATCACGGCCCATATTTTTTCATGATTCAAAACAGTTATGTATAGAATTTATTGTTCCTACACGCAAACTATTTGCATGGATTTATGGAATTTTATATTTCGAAGGCATTGTGTTCACGAACATTGAACACACTGCTTCCTTCAGTAAAACATCGATACAAAGGAAAGGCATTACGTGTGCTTTTTCTAGATGAGACGTTCTTTCAAGTATTGCAAAAATGAATATGATTGAAATATTTCGAAGCGTTATCCTTCTTAAGCATTGCTCTATGATATTTACGTGTTCGCGAAAATCAAGTAACACGTCGGGGTGGTGGTGGTGAGGGGGTACGACGGCTGCGTCGTAACCCACTCGTCGACACCCTTTCTTGGCCTTTAACGCTCGATGACTTTACGCCTCATTAAGTCGAAAGGATTTTTCGATTGGCGCTCTTAATAAAGAGCGGGACCCACATTGAACGGATACCACTTGTATGTATTAATATTAAACATTCAAGTCTCGTGCCCAACCCGGGTACCTTTTTGTCCTGTAAGAACGTGTCGAACACATTTAGTATGGTACGGACAATTAGGGGTGGGTTGGGAAATTTCGGACATTGCCTTTTCGGGGTTGAACGGGGAAACAACGGAGCATATAATGAGGCGAAATAAGTATACGAACCAATAGGAAATCGGTAGATGATTACATATATTCAATTTCCTATTCATGTTTATGCTTAAAGATAAAATTATACGTTTCAACGTGCGTCCGTCGACATTCTGGACGGATACCCAATGTTTTTACAAGATTAAGGGTGGGTTGCACAAAACTTTTAATCATCAGTTAGCGGATAATTGGAAGATTTAAGTCGGAATTAAACTCATTGGTTATGAAAATAATCGTCTGTTAAGTATTTAATCCATCAATTAGAAACTGAAAGTTAAATAGGGGTAACTCATTGATTAACCCCAAAATGGGTTGCACAAAATATTTTTGATTACTAATCCGATAGTTAATTTCATTAAACTACAGTTTTATTTAGGGTGGGTTGCACAAAACTTTTAATCATCAGTTAGCGAATAATTGGAAGATTTAAGTCGGAATTAAACTCATTGGTTATGAAAATAATCGTCTGTTAAGTATTTAATCCATCAATTAGAAACTGAAAGTTAAATAGGGGTAACTCATTGATTAACCCCAAAATGGGTTGCACAAAATATTTTTGATTACTAATCCGATAGTTAATTTCATTAAACTACAGTTTTATTTAATCGACGGCTTTCGATCGATTAAAATATGACATTCGTATTGCGTTCTTTTGAAAGTGCTATTATATTCGTGTGATTACAACAGTTTCCAAAGTAAATTTCAAGTATGTTGTCCACTTCCTCGCTCTCTTCAGATGATGATATTGAAAATTACTTCATAAGACCGAAAATATTTAGAGATCCGGCCAACCCATTATTTTTATATGGAGGTGAAGAATTCAAAAGGAGGTTCCGCATGTCCAAAGAGAGTTTCATAGAATTAGTTCATATTATTGGCCCGAATATTCAACCAACCACTAGAAGGAACAAAGCGATAACCCCAGAATTGCAAATTTTGATATCTTTAAGATTTTATGCTACTGGTGGTTTCCAAATGACTGTAGGAGATTTAATTCGCGTAAACAAGAGTACAGTGTGCAGAATTATTAAAAGTTTCTCATGAGATAGCTCTCTTGAAACCGCGGTACATGAAGATTCCTAATACTAGACAGCGAAGAAACCAAATATGCCAGGAATTTTATGAACTACATGGATTTCCGAGAGTCTTAGGTTGCATTGACTGTTCACATATTCGTATACAATCATCAGGAGGACCCACAGCTGAAACTTTCAGAAATAAAAAAAGGGTTGGTTTTCAATAAATGTTCAAGCAGTTTGCGATGCAAGACTGCTCAGAGTTGAACTTGAGGAAGGAGTATATGGAAATACTTTCTTATTAGGTGATAGTGGATACCCTTGCAAGGCCTATCTTTTGACTCCTATATTACATCCGCATACTCCAGCTGAAAGAGCATATAATCGTGCACACAAATCTACGAGAGCTGCTATAGAGAGGTCTTTTGGTTTGTTGAAGAAAAGATTTCCGTGTCTTTTCTATGGCCTTCTGAATAAACTGAGCACTTCAATTTGTGTGATAATGGCGTGTTTTGTTCTCCATAATTTTTGTTTGGGCAAAAGTGATCTAATAAATCTTGACTCTGAATCGAATTTAGAAATGGAGGACATACATCCATTTGAACTTTACCACAATGAGAACCGATCTATACGTACAGCATTGGTTGAAACTGTTTTCACGTATTTTTATTATAAAAGTTTAGTTTGTCATGATATGAATTGAATAAAAGTAAAATATATTCGAAATTTTTTTATTGTTTCAATCACAAGAAATATATATATACATACCTTATACTAGAAAATTATTAAAGGTGCCTACTACTCACCATAATTCAGATACCAACAACTTCGGATACTCACCAACTTCAATACCGTACCTAATTTAAAAAGATATATCGATTATGGACGATTCTCTCATGGGAAGAATTTGCATTAAAAATGGATACTACCTCTTCCCACGCTCTGTTTTTCGCTCTGTTCGAAACTTTGTCTTTAGATTTATTCAACAGTACAGTCCTTTTCCTGAAATTGTTATTTTTGAATAGTCAAAATCAACGAAACACATAAACAAGTATCCCAGTAAAGATAAATACCATAAACAAATAAAATAATTCAAGTACTTACGCTTCTATTAATTCGAGAAGAAGAGATTTGTCATCTTCGGTAAAATTATGGCCTCGGATACGTTTTTCTGTATTCATTTCAAATGAAATACAACACGAACAAAACCACACGAAATCGCAACGAAAACTAACCAAAGATTAACAGCTGTTCAAATATTATCATTGAATTTGACATTTAAAAGGCTATTTGAATCTAGTTACAGGTTGCGCCGTTTAAATGCGTATAAATTACAACGTTGCCAGACCGAAAACATGAGTTAGTAAATCAATGGATTAAAATGACAATTTTGTATTTGTGCAACCCAATTTTTTCTAATCAACGAATATTTTTAACCAAGAAGTTTATTAAACCTTAGATTAAACTGTGTTTTCTGCAACCCATCCATAAACAAATAAAGTAATTCAAGTACTTACGCTTCTACTAATTCGAGAAGAAGAGATTTGTCATCTTCGGTAAAATTACGGCCTCGGATACGTTTTTCTGCATTCATTTCGAACGAAATACAACAAGAACAAAACCACTCGAAATCGCAACGAAGACTAACCAAAGATTAACAGCTGTTCAAATATTATCATTTGATTTGACATTTAAAAGGCTATTTGAATCTAGTTAGAGGTTGCGCCGTTTAAATGCGTATAAATTACAACGTTGCCAGACCGACAACATGAGTTAGTAAATCAATGGATTAAAATGACAATTTTGTATTTGTGCAACCCAATTTTTTCTAATCAACGATTATTTTTAACCAAGAAGTTTATTAAACCTTAGATTAAACTGTGTTTTCTGCAACCCACCCGTAGAGACGTGAACGAACCGATCGCCGGACAAAGCCGGACTGTTCAACAGTTGAACGCCATGCGAAGATGAAATAATATCTACGATTGTGGACATTTTATTTCATGCGAACCGTTTAAAGAACTAAATGTAAAAGAACGGGCCAATAAAGTCAAATCATTGAAATTATGTTTTAATTTCTCAAATCCAGGTCATCGCAATTCTACTTGCAAATGGTCAGGCTGCAGAAAATGTAGACAAAAGCACAATACCTTGCTGCATCTTGAATCCAGAGATCACACTAGTTAAAATATTCAAATCAACTAACACAGTCAAGAATCACCAACGAATATTAATGCGCTTGCTTGTAGAGCATATAATGCCATCATATCTCTTCAATCGGTATTACCAACTGCTTTAATTAACATCAAGAACAAAGACGGAAATCTTGTACAAGCTCGTATTTTATCAGATAGCGGAGCTCAGGCGAACTTCATGACTGAAAATCTTGCTATGCTGTTACAACTACCACGCAATCTCATTGATATTCCGGTATAAACTTTAAATCAAGTAGAAACACGCGTGAAACATTCAATTGAAGTAGAAATATTTTCGCGAATTTCCAACTACAAGGAAACTGTAGATTCTCTCGTTTTGCCAAACATATGCAATCAGCTACCAAACGAACCTCTCGATAAACGAAAGGTAAATATTCCACATGGGAAACCGCTAGCGGAATTGATACGTTACTCGGTATAGAACTCTTTTTTAATCTCATTTCGATTGGTCAACACGAAATACCAGGATCAACAGCTTTGTGGCAAAAGACGAAAAATGACTGTGAGGAATCATTTAGTTTTTTTTTTTTTTTTTTTATTGAAATTTACGTGTCTCGACTACTGGGGCCATTGACACAGATACAGTTTATTACAATAGTCTTAGAAGACCAAGAGAAAAAAATCATGAAATACTCTATCTGAATTGATATCTAGAGAAACGTTACATCTCCCGAAGTAAGTTTACGTGGTGCAAAAAATGTATTATCCGATGTATATATTTTTCTGATCCCAACAGCTCTTGGATATCGTCGGGAAGTCCAGATGCTTTTCTCCATGGGTTAAGGTATTCACATTCTGAGAAGATATGCTTTATCGACAGCGGTATATTACAGTGTTGGCAGCAGGTTGGGGCATCTGAAGTTAGTAAATGTCCGTGAGTGAGACGCGTGTGTCCAACGCGTAATCTGCGTAAGAGACTTTTTCTTTCTGCTCATGGGTGGTAAAGATGTTTGTGTGATTGTTCGAAGAACTTCGTGCAACTTCGATCTATTACTGTTCCATTCACGCTGCCAAATGTTGCGAATTTCGTTAGTGATTACGATATTGATGTCGCTGTGAATACACAAATTTTCGCACGGAAGAAGTAGGCGACTATTTTTGGCCATTTTGTCAGCCATTTCGTTGCCGAGAATCCCTACATGTGATGGAACGTACAAGAGTCTGACGTTCGTTCCTGTTGTAGTGCTTTGTCGATACCATCTTGTATTAAGGTGACTAGAGGATGTTGGCAGAATATGTTTTCGACTGACTGAATGGCAGATAAAGAATCAGTGCACACTGTTGCATCTTTGACAGAGGGGTTTGAAAAAAGAATGGCTTCAAGTATGGCGTAAAGTTCGCCGGTGTATGAGCTTGCTGTTGGTGGAAGTTTAGACTGTTTGATCGTTGCGGTGGAAGTCGTAACTGAAGTACCCACACCTGTCTCACCTTTTGATGCGTCAGTATAGTATACTGTGCCTTTCGGAAAAGAATGTATTTTTTCCAAAAATTTTTGCCCTAAGAACTGAGATGGTGTTTGGTATTTTGAAAAAAGAGAGAGTGTGATGTCTGTTTGAGGATGTCGTCTAGTCCACGGAGCTTTGTGTGAAAAAGTAATAGCAGTAGTTTTGGAAAAGTCTACATTAGCAGGAAGCGAGCAAAGCAGTTGTGCCATTGTTTTCTGATTCCTTTGTATACTCGTGTATCTATCAGAGCTGAGTATGAGTTCACGCACGGGGTTCTTAGGATTGGCCGATATCCTATTGCAGTACTTTAAAAAACAAAGTTTACGTCGTAGCCATAGGGGCGGTTCGTTTGCTTCCACATTTATACTTTCCGCTGGACTGGTCCTATATGCGCCAAGACACAGTCTTAGTGAAGTGTTCTGTATTGCGTTGAGTGGTTTTAGGAGGGTTTTAGATGCCGACATGTATAAAGGACTGCCATAATCGAGTTTTGAGCGGATGATGGCTCTGTATGTTCTAAGTAGAACTTCCTCAGACGAACTCCAAGCCTGATGTGATAGCGTTTTAATGAGATTGATATTTTGCAGGCATTTTTTTCTCAGTTTTCTGATGTGGCATTTCCAGCTGACCTTTTTATCAAAAGTGAGTCCAAGAATTGTCAGTTCTTCCACAACTGGTATGCGTGTTCCATTTATATAAACGCTAGGAGCAGTCATGCTAGTTACCCTTCTGCTGAATTTAATTATTCTGGATTTTTCAGTAGAAAAACGAAGTCCTAAGGATTTTGCTTTTTTCTCTAAGTTAGCTATGGCTGTCTGAAGGATGTTGGACATAGCACTGGAGGTTTTTCCGTGACAATATACAACGAGATCATCTGCATATAGTGCGTGCTTAATTGGTGCATGAAGTCCTTCACAGAGGTCGTTAATTGTCATAATAAATAACGTTGGGCTAATGACGGAGCCCTGGGGTACCCCGTTTTTTTGTGGACGTTCAGCAGATATGTTTGCATTGACCCGTACTCTAAATGAGCGGTTACTGAGAAAATTCTGAACGAAATTGAAAATATTGCCTGTCATGTGATATTCTATGAACTTAGACAGTATTGTGTGATGAGGAAGTTTATCAAACGCGCTATCAATGTCAAGTGCTGCGGCGATTACATCCTGATTATTGTTGAAGGCATTTATCACGTCGCTGTGAAGAATTGCCAGGTTGTCCAAGGTACTTCTATGAGGCCTAAATCCTGATTGGGTCTTGCATATAATATCGTATTTGTCGAGATACCACAATATTCTTTTGTTCACCATCCTTTCTATCACTTTGCACATTGTACATGTTAGTGCTATTGGTCTATATGAATTGACATTATCAGTAGTCTTCTTCATTTTACGTATTGGGAAAACTATAGAATTACGCCAGAGTTCTGGAAACTTCCCTGCAGTCCATATATAATTATAATATGCCAATAGTTTTTTAATGCTAAGGGGTGCCAAATTTTTGATGAAACTCTGAGGGATATTGTCTGGACCTGCAGCGGAATTTTTACAAGATGAAAGGGCATAGCGCAGTTCTGACATCGTAAAAGGTGAATTTAAGGACTCCAAATCCATTTTTTGTAAATGTGGTAGGGTCCCATATTTGGTATCATTAAGTTCTGGAGAATTATCATGATTACACATATTCGACATTTTTGATTGAAAGTAATCGGCAAAGACTTCTGTTATCTCTTGGCTGTCAGTGATGAGACTTTCTTGTGATTTAAGAGCCGCTATCGACGAGTAAGAGATGTTTCCTTTCATTCGTCGTATTTTATGCCATACCTCCTTCGCTGGTGTGTCGGATGTTAGGGACGAAACATATGCATGCCAGGAGTTTTTCCTACTCGCCTTCAATATTTGCTTTGCTATTGCTCTTTTTTTCTTGAATTCTATCATATCGATAACATTTTTTGTTTTACGGTATCGATTGAGCGCCGTTTTACATTCTTTTGTAGCTACCATACACTCGTCATTCCACCATGGAACCGATCTTTGGTGTTTTTTCGTTTGGGTTTGGCCAATATGATTGATTGCGGAATTTAGTATACATTTATTCATTTCGTCAAGCGCTCCATTTATTTCGCAAAAGTTTTCAATATTTTGCAATGATTTGTCCACTTGAGTTCTGTAACCCTCCCAGTCGGCATTTTTGATTTTCCACCCTGTTATGTGATGATTGTGCTTTTCCACGTTGTTTGTAATAACAATTGGAAAGTGATTGCTGTCATAAAGAGACTCTTACGCTCCAAGCTATGGTAGGGAAAGAATTAGGGTCGCAGAAACTCAGATCTATTGCGGAGGAATTGCCCGAGGAAATGCTGAAATGAGTATTGCTTCCAGTATTTAGTATACATAGGTCAGAATTATTTAGGACTGATTCAATTATTTTTCCACGTCCATATGTACGTAATGACCCCCACAGTGTATTGTGGGCATTCAGATTGCCAAGAAAGAATAGGGGAGCCGGTAATTGGTTAATTATGTTTGTTAACTGGGTTTCTGAGACTTCTTTGTTTGGTGGAATGTATACAGAGCAGAAAGTTATTCTATTTGGACACCAAGCATTTATGGCTACTGCTTCCAATTCAGTTCTCAGGGGTATTTGAGTTGAATATATATCATTTGAAGCGAAGATGGAAACTCCACCACTTGCTCGTTGGTGCGTAGTTCTAATATGGTGGTAGCCTACAAAACCATTTAAGTACGGATTGTTATCGATTTTAAAGTTGGTTTCTTGGAGGCATATTATTTCCGGATGTGTTTCATTAATGAGCTGTTGAATGCGTTCCAGTCTTGGATAGAATCCATTGCAATTCCACTGAATCAACGTGAAGAAAAATTGAAATTAATTTTGAGAATTTGGAGGTTCCTGCGAACTATCTGAGAAATCTTCGTCATTGGAGGCTTCTTGTTCAGAGATTAGGCACTCCAGTTCTTCTCTGCTAATATTCAACTCCGACTTGAGCTTTTTTGTTATTCGAGTGAGTCTATTTTTTAGCGAACGTTCAGTGAGGGATGGATAGATTCTGTATATATCCAAAAGTAAGGACTTGACATTTGGAGTAAATTGTTGGGCTTCCTGAAGTACGTTTTGTTTCCGAATGTATTTTCGAGAAATAATAATAAACTGTCTTTTGGTGTATTAAATGATTCAGGATCCGCCACGTATAACTTATCTATTATTTCGTAGGATTGTTTGGAGATTTTGGCAAGGCTATTATCTTTTTAATTCTTTTCGTTTGGTCTGCTGAGATTTCGGCATTTCGAATGACGGCGGTGGTGGCATGTCTAGTGAATCTTGGAAAGTTATGGATTCCCCATCAGGGTTACAGAGTTGAGAGCTGGAATTAGTGGAGCTCGATAACTGTCTTTTCATTTGTTTTGAGGAGTTTGAGATAGCTGCTGCCCTTCAAGATGTTGGTTTGTCTTAGTAATTTCTACAGGGTTTTCTTGTGAGAAATTATTTACTGTATTGGCAGTCGTTGGTGCAGCGAGAAGGATTTCTTGATCTTTTGAGGTTTGTGAGGGATTGGAAGTTTCGTTATCTTTTGTAAGATGATTCTGTGGAGTTTGTGTACCTGGAGATGTCGAAGAGTCTGACTGTGTGTTCGGACAGTCGATAGCAATATGACCATTCTGTTTGCAGGCAAAGCATGTTAATTTGTCGGTAGACAGAAATATCCTGTATCCGTTGCCCTCATGATTGATAATCGATGAAGTTTGCAAGTCATAATCGTTAGTTGGGGGGAGAATGTATACCTGTCTTCTGAATGACAATATATGATTGTAGTCGTCACCCTGGATGCCCGCTTTCAGAAAAGAGATTGGTGATACGAGCTTCAATCCCAACTCTGAAAGAGACTTTTCAACCTCGATGTGGGGAATCGATGGACAGACGTTGGAAATTAGCAGTCTTTTAGCTGGGGTTACCAATCTTCTTATTGGAAATTCTTCGCCATTAACATGAATTTGAGGATGATTCTCTATTAATTGATCGACCAGCTCTGTTTTACTTAGATAAATACAGACTCTGTTGTTTGAAATCCTTGATGCAAAGCTAATGTTTTTAGGACCAATTATATCTCCTACTGATTTAACGTAATCGAATAATTTTAAAGAATCTGAAGAGTGGAACAAAATAGCTTGTTCCTTTTAGGAAAAGATGAAGTCGGAATTGATTTAATAGCTGATGCGTACGTAGATACGTTCTGGTTCACTCTGTTGCTCGACATTTTGTGCCCGTGTAGTCAAAGGCTTGATGAAATGTAATTTTATGTTTTCGATTACCAACAATGCAGCATGCTGTATCGTTGGTTGCCTGCTCCTTGGCGGAGTAGGCAGGTGCTTTATTTTACCTGTCTTATCTTATCAGAGAATATACAGATCGAATAAACGGAACTATAAGGATATTTACACGCCAGTCGATGAAATCGACAAAGTTGTCGTATGCGTAAAGAATTTCTGTGATTACCAGTATGCGGATCACTTGTTTCTTCAATAATATTATGCAAATGGCTTCGTAGTGTTCACACCAAAAGACTGGGAGAGCACTTATGGGTCGCACTGGATCGATGTTAACTCGTTCGCGGTACAACTCCGAATAAATCATTTAGTGAAACCTGCTCAATGTGTGTTTTCGTTTAACGCGCTTCATACATTTATCGAAAATTTTTGGGAAATTGAAGAAATTAAAAATCAGACATTTGTGTCGGAAGAAAAGTTCAAAGTAGAGCAACATTTCAAGGAAACAACCACGCGTGATCCTAAAACTGGTCGATATATGGTACGTCTGCCCTTCAATGATAAGATTTCGATGCTAGGTGAATCGCGGTCTATTGCCGTACGACAATTTTACTCGTTAGAAAGTAAATTATTAAAAGATACAGAATTAAAGGCACAATACATTGAAAATATGCGCGAATCGATAAAATGGGGCCATATGGTTCCAATTGAAATTAATAAGACACATTGTGTATTACCATATCACGTTGTCAAAAAGGAAGAAAGCTCGACTACCAAGGCTAGAATTGTCAATAACGCTTCAGCAAAGACGAGTACGGGACTCTCCTAAATGATTGTTTAATGGCCGGAGCAGTCGTCAAAAGTAGTAGTTTTAGTATCACTTTAAGATTTCGCGAGCATCAGATTGTGTTGCTGGCAGATATTGAGAAAATGTATAAACAAATACATCTTCATCCTGGGGATGCACACTTCCAACTTGTTCTATGGCGCGAAATTGAACAAGAAGTTTTGGAAACCTACATTGTTCCTGTTGTTTTGTTTGGTACGGCATCTGCTCCACATTCCGCGACTCGGGTCCTTAATCAGTTAGCAGAAGATGAAAAATCAAATTTTCCAAGTGCGAGTCGAGTGATTCAATGTGACTGCTACTTTGATGATGTTATTACCGAAGCAGATACGTTAGAACGTGCAGTAAAACTACGAGATGAACTGATCGGCCTGGCCAAGGCGGGCGGATTTAACTTAAGAAAATGGATTTCTAAGGATATACCAGTGGCGGCTCGTGACTTCAGGATTAGGTGAAGCATAAATATATGTATATACTAGAACATAGATACTAATTATACAACGAATTACGAATATAAGCAAAATATTCTTTATTTATATGTGAGGCAAATTCGTCTATCTTTCAAATTCGAAAACATGTTTATGATATCATGATAAAACGGTTGAGACGCTAATAATTCGTCAACTAATTCTTGTTCGATAGAAATTTTTGCCAAATTGGTGAGTCTATGCTCTAATATGGTACTTCGCAAGTAAGTTTTGATTCGTTTTAAACAAGAAAAACTTCGTTCCACTGAAACACTTGTTGATGGAATAGTCACCACTAAACACAACAGCTTTTAAGCTTCCTTGAAAATGTTTTTGTTCTCAAATAATATTTCTATGAATGTTTCGGTTTTAACGTTGTGATATTGTTCATCATTGTAGATAAAATTCAATTCATTTTTCAACCTTTGCACATCTGTAAAAATATTAGAGTACATTTCTTTCAGATTAGTTAATGCCTCGGTGGGGAAGTTTTCCGAATAAGTTTTGAATGTCGTATTATCCACCAATGTCACGAAAAGCAGCTTCTCCATATTTCGAAAACGTGTGGTAATTTGGACTGATAGTGTATCAAGAATTTCGTAGTATAGTGCCTTATATTTTTCGATAATTTGACCTCGTGTTAAATTTGTTCTGGTTCTTCCGTCGCGATATTCTGTTGGAACTGTTGTTCTTGATGCAGCCATTTCAAAAAAATTTATAAATGCTCCTTCATCTCGTTTATTATTTAATACCGTTTGTGTATTTCTAATTTGTGAAATACAAAAATTGATATCAAATGTTTGTTTTTGCCGTATATCAAATAACACATCAGTAATCCCAAAAATTTCGTTGAAAATAACAATTGAAAATGCGAATTCAAAATCACTGAACTTATTCAACAAACCATAGCTTTGTCTGATTGATGATTGATCGGAAGTTGGATCATTAATGATCTGTCCAAATACTTCCTTCAAAGAAGTCCATTCGTGATTTATGAGACTTACAATTTTTGAAGATGAAGTCCATCGAGTAATAGTGGAAACAGGAATTCGTCGGTTTAAAATAGCGTCAAGGGTGTGAGTTCTTTTTGGGGAAAAAATGCCGGTAAACCTCTAATATTTGCAAAGAATAGGCGGCATTTGTGTTTAAGGATAGTTCGGAAGGGTTGGTAATATGCGCGTGCGAATAATAAGACTTGCGGTGGTACTTGAAGTGTCTATTGACTCTACTCGACTAACAATACGTAACGTAGCGAAAAGTGGGGATCGCCTGGATCTTCCCTCGCAGTATTGGATCTTCAACACTCGCCCTCGATCAAAGCTTCTCGCTATACAGTCCTTCGGACCACAGTTCTCGCCATTCCGGACGATTGGATGCATGTCTGAAGTTTTGGGTTTGGTAAACCATTTGTCAGCATATCGGCTACGTTCTCCTCCGTTGAGACGTACATCAGTCTAACTTGTTTGTTTGCCAAGGCTTCACGGACGAAGTGGTGACGAATGTCTATATGTTTTGTTCGCGAGTTAAATGTGGGATTTTCGGAAAGTTTTAGTGCACCCATATTATCGCTAAACAGGATAATGTCACTCAGTTCACTATATCCCAATTCTTTTAGAAATGCTGTCCAATATATGCACTCTTTGGCTGCTTCGGTGATGGCCATATACTCTGCTTCAGTAGATGAGAGTGCCACAGTCCTCTGTTTCTTGGACTCCCAATTTATCGGGCATCCGGCAAGGATGGATATCGTGCCGGAATATGATCGTCGATCTTCGGGACAATTTCCCCAATCGGAGTCGACGTATCCCCTTATTGGTTTCTCATCGGCGGTGTACACCAGCCCTAAGTCAGCAGTTCCCTTTAGATATCTCAGTACACGTTTAGCTGCTGTCCAATGCGCTTTTTCGTACCGATTGTTAAATTGTCCTAATGAACTGGCAGCGTGGCTGATGTCCGGTCGCGTAGTTAGTGCTAGGTAGGTGATGCAGCCAACTAACTCACGAAACGGGACGTTTTCCTCCAAAGATGAGTTACCAGGGGTGGTAATCACTTTAGTGTGACAATCCAATGGGGTAGATACTGCTTTGGCATCGGTCATTCCGAAACGCTTCAGCAGGTCGTTGATGTAGTTCCTTTGGTTGAGTGTTGGTCCCGGACATAAAATCCCATTCGTCGTTTTTGATGAGGAGCGCTTCCATGTGAATTTTCCACGTGTCATAATTGTCTCTGCTGAGGGCATCAAAACGCATCACGTTCGCGGAATTCATCGTGAAGGAAACGGAAACCAAAGTTTAAGAAACAAACGAGCGACAAATAAAAATTGTCTTTTGAGGGAATCGATCGCGTAACGATTATTTTTATATTTTCACAAACACGCTTCACCAACTCACTATAGTGTTACAACTTTGTTGTAATACCAAATTCATGCGATGTGCTGAACAATGAACTAAAACTGCATTAGGCGCTCTTTCCTTGATTTTCGCTTGAAGACCATTCAAGTGTCCTGACATCACCCTTGCGTCGTCAAAACATTGTCCAACAAGTTTAGTATCGTAATTGAACGTCTCAAGGCAATTGGATAATACAACAAATAATGCTTCCGTTGTTCTATTGGACCTTACATCAAAAAAACCCAAAAAACGTTCAACTAGCTCTCCGTCAGGATTGACATATCGAATTAGGATGCTACATTGCAATTTATGCGCAATATCTGTCGAGTCATCCACCTGAATGGAAAAGAACTTGCATTCTTGTATTTCTTTTTCCACGTATTCCTCAACATATTTTGCAGTACCAATCAATGATTTCATTTTGGATAGTTTTGGAATTTCCCGCAAAAATTGGAGCAATTTTTTTTTAATGCTGCTGAATATCTGGAGGACTTATGGCTATAAAGACTTCCATCAATCCTTTGAAATTTCCGCGATTTACTGAAGAGGAATTTTCGTAATGGCCGCGGAAAGCAAGTTCTTGTTTTCCTAAATAAAGGACGGCATGTATGGGCAGCTCCATAAATCGTCTATTCAGTTGCACGTTTTCGTTGAACTGCTTTATGTACAATCTAGAATTTTCTCGTAACGCATCCTCAATTGTAGAAAGATTTTTCTTCAATTTCGAAAAACCTACTGCGCAACGCATACGAAGAGCACGTGTTACATTTCCAAAGTCATTAAAACCATTGTTATTCCATACAGTTGGTTTTGTCCCAATTAACAAACATGGTAGGCAAAAAAGTTTATTCAAGTAGTAACTACCGCCATTCAAACTCATCGTACCACGATTTCTTGAAATTGCGACTGTACAATTTGTCTTTAATTTTTGCCGTTTTATTCACTACCAATAAGGGGGAAGGCTTCTCAAAATTCAAAAAGTCTTTTTTGTCATCGTCATCCCACCGGGAAAACGATTTTTGTAATAGAACACAAACTGGATCGTATACAGGAAACATTGTGCAGAATTTAAACGAGTCGTCTCTTGCGCCTATGCGCACCGATCCCTCTATGCGCCCCGATCACTCTAGGGGCCAGATCACTATATGCGCTCCGCTCTATATAAGATCAGCCGAAGGCCGGACAAAACACAACAGAACGCTTGGTTTGGTTGGAATGCGGTCGATTTTCGATGTGAATGTCACGGGATGAAAAGGTTTTGACGTGTGCGGATGATGATTTTCATTTGTTTTTCAAGTATTCATATTGAAGAGTGTGAAGTTATTTTCTCTTCTCCGTTTTGTATAAAAGGAATCGAAGAAATAAGTTGTGAATTTATTATTTTCTGGGAAGTTTATTTTATTTGTGATTTTGGCTGTGCTAGAAACCACAGCGAGGATATAGCGGTTGTAAAGTGGCTTTGGATAATATCTGGTATTGTCGTCATTCAAATTGCGTTTCTAAATTTCAATTTTTTGTTTTCAAGTATTTACATCGAAAGATACTAATTAATTTCAGTTTAACTTATTTTCATCACGCTATGAACTATATAATTTTTTTTGGTATTATTTATTATTATTATTAATACCGCTCCATTAAAAAGAGATGTAATTTTCTCCTCTATTTTTCTTCCTATAATATTAGTTTCTTTTATTTATAATAGATATTGAAGATTTTTAAATTTATTTTTCGAATTGTTATTTTTTTCCTTGATTTTGGCTGTGCTGAAACCACAGCGATGATATACGGTTGTAAAGTGTGGACATGGGAGGTGGGTGTGGTGGAAGATATGTATTTTTCTTCCTATATCAATTAATTTTTTTTTATAAAAGGAACCCATGACTTGCAAATTAATTTTTAAATTTTTATGAATCTTTTCGTTGTCGTCATTTTGGCTGTATTGAAACCACAGCGAGGATACAGCGGTTGTAAAGTATGGTGTGTATATGATATCTGGTGTTTTGATCGAAGAAGCGTTTCGAAATTTCAATTAGTTTTTAAGTACAATTTATATTAAAAGTATATTCTGTTTCATTTATTTAGTATGCTACGAACTATATTTTTTTGGGGATTCAATCTTTTCAATCGATTTTGACACTCTATCAAGAAGAAAGTTATTTTTTTCTGCTCTGTTTTTCTACATGCAATATTGGTTTTCATTTTTTATAAAGGGAATCGAATATTTGTAAATTTGTATTTTTGAGAGTCAATTTTTCTTGTCTTCTTGGCTGTGCTAAAACCACAGCGATGATATACGGTTGTGAATTACTCAATAAATGTATGAAATGCATAACTGGAAAATAACGTATTTGTGTGTCTTCATTTTCTATTTTTTATCAACTCGTTTTCTCTTTTTGTTTAGGTGTTTTAATTTCATGAACTCACTGTGAACAGTTATTCTGAGAGGGAATAAATATCATATATGTTGGAATTATTGAAGAAATTTAAATTTACCAAGACGTTATTAGTACTTTTTTCACACTATGTTGTTGTTTCATATTAGGATTCGTGAATCGGATTCTCGTAGCCCAGATTCTAATGTTACATTGCAGCAAATGGAGCTTTTCAGATTACGATTCCGATTCTTAATAGCTTTGGGATTCTTTATTGCTCGGTTGACACGTTCTTGTGTTTTTTGCTCCGGTAGCCGAATTCAAAGTTTACGTTAGAACAAATGAGCCTTTTCACATTGGGATTCAGATTCTTTATGAGCTTGCGATTCAAAAACATTTCGTCGATCGGTGTTTTCGGTCGCCGGAATTCTTTACGAGCGGAGTAACCAAAACAAATATGTGTTAAGTAATTTAATCCCGACTTGTTCTTCACGTTTGATCAGAACATTGGAGATATGCCCTCAGCAAGGGATGAGTTATATTATTTTTTCCAAACAGGTTTTGGGTTATTGTAACAAACGACGATATCTTTCTCATCACGCTCTTGATTTATTTTACGTACCCTAGTTTTCCTATTTCTCTTTCTATTTTTCGTGAATAAATACCACAAACCTATCACTTCTAATTCATCCATGTTGCTCTTGTTAAACTCGAATAAGGAACGCAAATATGGGTATTTATATGAGAGCCGAGCGCGTCAATAATAAATAGAGTGGGATAACGCAACGTCAATCGTTCGCAATTCAGAATCTGTAATATGAAACGCACCAAATTCGTTTGTTTATTAAACAAATTTTATGGGAATCGGATTCAAGAATCCTAATATGAAAGGGCCCTTACAATCTTATCTGCTTTATTGTCGTTTACACCTTATTGTTTGTGATGTGAAAAATTCGTTCCCAATAGTGGGCGAGCAAAACTTATTGAAGGTCAATACCATTCCATTTTTTTATATCTAGGCATCTTTCCAATATTCAATTTCAGTTTGCACCTTACATTGTTGTTCCATTTCAATGAAAGAAACAACTCTGGAAACGATAAACAACCGAAGATGATTGAAATAAATCGTCGAGGTTGTGTTACGCTGGCCATACACGATCAGTCGCATCGTTCATTTCAGCCGGAAGACCGGCCGGCCGGAGCGTATATGGGGGTTAAAACCTCGGAACATTTCGAAATGAGCGTCCTTTTCTAGCCAGGCAAATCGAATGCCGTCCGGCAAATACATGCCGTTCGGCCCGTAAATACGCTCTTTATGTCAATCAACGATAGCAGATAAGCAACTCGAAACGAAAAACGAAAATTCGAATTTTGGCCGGACGATTTAATGGCCCATAAATATTAATATACAAGTAGGCCCTTGACTTCATTCGGGACTCGATTCCTTTGCTACCTGCTTTCTTGAATGGAACAAATGGGAGGATAAATATGAAGACTACAATTGGGATATCTTCGCATTTTCAAATACTTGTGGATAGTTTAACATTTAATTTGAAAAAATTATAAGAGATCCTCAATAAAACTCAATAAAGACGTCATTTTTAAGATACGATTACCGTCCCGAAAGGGACACGTGCTCGCGTATAGGACACATATAGAACAAAATTCCAAATTGACGATTTAAAATTTTGTTGACAATCAGTCACGCTATGGCTATCAATATCAACAAAAGTATTTGTAAGCGTAAAAGATTACGTTGAAGAAACCAGAAAGGGAATTAAAATCACAACCAAAAAACCCAAGAACCCAACGGCGAAAGGGAGCGCGAATTATCTACCCCAAAGACTATACAATAGGACCGAAGAAGTTACCAACGTGGGTGCCGTTTTCACCGACACGGAATGTAAAGGCAGGTAAAACGAGAGATATAAAATATTTTGATCGGCTTAAGCCATCGTCTCTCAAAATCAGTTTTCTACATTTCATTTGGATAATAATAACCTCAAATCTTTGATAAGTATTCAATAAATTCGTAACCCATCAAATTAGTGTTGTCCAAAAACTTTCAATACATTTTAAACGAAGGAACACCAGAAGTATTTTCGGTATTTCACAATGGACATTTTGATCCATACGATAACAATATCATCAGTTGCGTTAAAAAAAATTTTAAGCAGGTTTTCCATTAATGATCTAACCAATTTTCTATGTGATTCAAGTGTACTTTTGGCTGCAAGAGATAAACAATGAGAAACCACTTGGTCACATATCGCTTATAAAACATATGCTTATAAAAAATGCGTCTATATCAAAAAGAGTGCGTGATGCGTCAAGGAATATCTTTTAATAAAAATACACACGCATGAATGAGTTACCGTAGATACGGACTGTGACAGGTCCCATTCAAGTTTTTGTCACTCCATATTTCAAGCCGCCCTTGCCCCCTTGCCTGCAAAATAGATCCGATTCACTTGGGCCGATCGTTCGAAAATGTTTGGGGTCGGAACAGCTGCTTTTGCGCAAGATTGAAAATGATAAATATAGTATTAATTTGATACTCACTAGAAAAAATATTTGCACCAGTGTCGTACAGTGTTCGAATGAACTGTCGTTGGCTGTTTTTTCTTTAGTTTTCACCATTTTCAAAAAAAATTTTGTCACTTTTTCCTAGGTCCGGCGCTGTTTTCACAGTCTAACGTTACGTGTATGGGGTTCTCCGGTCTAACGATAGATCGGACGGCGTATCGAAGCCGGCAGTCCTACCTGATCGTGTATGGCCAGCGTTACGTTACCATAGACAGAAGACATAGACGGAGCAGATAATCGATTTCTTGTTCTTTCCTTTCATAACGATAAACTTCTTTGAAACCAAGAATTTTTCGTTAAAACATTGAATACATACAGATGCCTATATTAATAATAACGTATTATGTATTTTTTTCCATCGGAGATAATTAAAAAATGTTACGTCGATGGAAAAAAACTTTCCATCGTCGCGGTTTCGACCCCGAGATAACTCACTATGTACCCTACCACTCGAACACCACGGCTAACACAAGCCGTACATAAAGGTGTCCAATTTGAGGATTAAAACAAACTCCTTGCGAATTAAACGAATTCGAAATAACGACGAGACTCCATCCGGACGCGATAGGTAGGCGAATCTTCGGAATTTATAGTTTTTATTCAGTTCGTTCGATAGGTACATCGATATTTGCATTGCAAAGGCCAGACCGGCTCCTTTGATTCACATCTGTACACGCGTCCGTTCGGAACTTTCCGGACCGCAATCGTATACCTTCGGCACACAAAAGAATTTTTTCGAATTTTCGAAATTTTCTGCCGTTTTCCTCGAAAACGGCTATTTCTACGGCCTTACGTTTGTCGGACGATTCGTAGCTAATTTTTTTTCGAATATTTTCGTGTGAGCGATATTTCGATACGTGACGCAATAAAGGAGATATTACCAGAAAAACGCTTTTGGAGCGGACGGTTTAGTTTTGGAATTTTTTGCGGAGAATCGGTAAATTCTACGTCCGCGACGTCTCGAGGTATTAATTATCTATTCGAAACAGGCATCCCAAATTTTTTAAGAGCTAGCTTTTTTTCGCGATAGGTCCTACAGTTTCGGAACCTTCTAGCAAAAGATTGCTCTCAGTAATTGAGAAACATCTTTAGAAGATCGTCGCGTCGTCCGACGTACCGCCTCCGAGATATAAGCAAAAAACGAAAAATTTTGCATTTACGAATTTTTTACTCCAAGAAGGGAGGGAGCTGCAGAATCGAGCTGCAGACAAAAAACAAAGAACTATGTTTGCCCTTTTCGAAAACGTATCTCGCGTCTTCCAATCGTACGTACTTTTCGAGATGGGGCTTTTAAAAATTTCGCGAAAATGGGCGATTTTCGGTTTTTCGCAAAAAAATCGTATTAAGTTTCGGGTTCGAGAGCAAGGAAAAATACCCACGATAAAATACCATTCTTCGCAGACCGTCCGAGCCCCCTTCCGATCCCCTAGTACCCCGACGAATGTCACAAAAAGTCCTCGAAAAAAAAAAACGCGCGAACGCCGATAAATCGATAACGGACAGACCGATCACGTCCGTTTTCGAACTCGTTCAAAAGAATGTCAAGATCTACCGATCGCTATAAAAATGAACCCCCTATCCCTAAAGTTGGGCCCGCTAACCCCTCTACGTCGATTCGTGCGACGCACATTTTTTCGCCCGATCGATCTCACGCTAACGTAATATAGCGGTACAACCGCTATATAACGAGTCGGGGCCTTCGGCCCCTCCTGCGCTTATGCGCCGCGATCCCTCTATGCGCCCCCATCCCTCTATACGCCCCGATCAGCCTAGAGGCCAGATCACTATATGCGCTCCGCTATATATAAGATCAGCTCTTGGGTCACCGTAGGCGTATCAAATTTTTCTTGAATATCACGAAAATCGTTAGGAAAATTGAGAGAATATACGGTTGTAATGCGGTCGATTTTCGATGTGAATCTCACGGGATGAAAAGATTTTGAAGTGTGCGGATGATGATTTTCATTTGTTTTTCAAGTATTCATATTCAAGAGTGTGAAGTAATTTCTTCTTCGTTTTGTATAAGAGGAATCGAAGGAATTAGTTGTAAATTTATTATTTTCTGGGAGGTTTATTTTATTTGTCATTTTGGCTGTGCTAGAAACCACAGCGATGATATACGGTTGTAGAGTGGCTTTGGATGATATCTGGTGTTGCCGTCATTCAAATTGCGTTCCGAAATTTCAATTTTTATTATTATTCATTAATATTAATACCGCTCCATTAAAAAGAGATGTAAGGTTCTCCTCTATTTTTCTTCCTACAATATTAGTTCCTTTTATTTATAATCGAAATTGAAGATTTGTAAATTTATTTTTCGAATTGTTATTTTTTTTCCTTGATTTTGGCTGTGCTACAACCACAGCGATGATATACGGTTGTAAAGTGTGGACACGATGTGTGTGCGTGTGTATTAAAAAGTTTAATTGAAATAGCAACCACTCGAAATCGATACATTTCATGTATACGATCGAGAGCAATTTACAGAAGAAGATAATTCTTTTAAATACTTAACTTTTCGATCATTATCGATATGAATTTTATTGTTTAACATTTCCACACTGTGTGTTTTTCTATTCCGTATCTGCTACATAAACGTTCATACATAATAAATGAATAATAATAATAGGACCGGATACTCGACCGCTCGTTATTCGGCTAAATGAGGTAGACTGAAAAGAAATCGCAAGCAAACAACCAACAATACGCGTTAAAGGCTGGCACGTCTGGAAAAAAAATTGTTATATACATTGGGATTATCGAAACAAATTAGACGATTCAGCAGGAAAGCTTTGTCCTGAAGATGCCTTCACTCCACTTTAATATCATGATGACAAATCATCAACTCGCGACGGTATTCGGAAACGATTGAATTCTCCTTCTTCTCCATCATTTCGTGGTTCGATCGTTTATTTGGTTATTATTATTATCATCACTTTTGATTCTTCCATTATTCGCGTGAATTATATGAAATTAATAACAAATCCGGAGAGACAACAGTGAACGCTTCAAAAGAACCAAAACAAATAATTGAGGTTAGGTAGGTCCATTCGCAATTTGGAATAAAATTGACTTTTGTCCGTCATCGTTCCACTCGTTCATTCATTTACTATTTTGGTCTCGAAGATGCCTTCTTCCGCTCTTATATCATCGTTCTTTTCCACGTCGACTTTTCCAACGTTGCTCGTTGTTTGTTAGTACGTACACGAGTAACCGCCAATTTTTAATTTCTGTTTAACAACTCGGCATCTTCCCGATATTCATCATCATCATCAGGTTTTGCTCCTTCCATTATTCGTGTCGATTATGTGTAATTAATGATAATAATAACAAATCGTCTGAAAAGAACCGAAATAAATGTGAGGTTATGTTAATGTTTATACAAACGATAATAATGATGATGATAAATCGAACAAGTACAGTATGACTTAACTTCTCAGAAAATATTCTGATCTTATGACTAATTGTTGTGTCAACAATTTCAAAATTGTTGACTATGTTCTTCAAGTTGTTCGAAATATACTTAGGGATGATATCTTCGCTTCTACATTTAAGTAGGAAAATTCTTCTATTCTTGATCTTTGCTAATTTCTCTTGTTTTGATGAGTATTCCTTTAACGTTCTAACCGCTTCTTTTCCATATTGGCTCTCGATGTTTTTGAAAAAACCCATAACAATGTTGAATATAAATACCTTTTAGTTGACTGTACCAAATGATTAATGAATAGGGAAGTCTTGGGATTGCAGTCTGGTTTAATAAAAAGTAGAAGACTCTTCTTTCTTTTCCTCGAGCTTTCGGAATTGGTTTATTCCCTCCTCAGGAGCAGCTACAGTTGTTGTATGAAAAGAAATAGCGTATTAACAATGAAAGAGTACTTACAAAATTGAGATTATCACAATTTTAGATGTTATTTGTAACAATTATCGTTAGAAAACTTTCGAAATCGATACGATCAAAAATTTGAGACTTTAGAAACGTTGTTGTCAAATATTCTGTCAAGCCACTATGTGAAAATTCAATTAAATTTTTCTTCTTTTATCAATTTCAATCAACAATGAATACAAGTTACTCAAAGTCGTTCTGGTATTCATGGAATTATCTGATTGTGCTATCCTGATCATCTCTAAAATTATACGTTTTCTATAATTAGATTCGTTATCCAAAATTTTAGTCTCACTGAAATTTGGAAAATGACCAGTTGAAATGGCATGTTGTGTTAAAGCACAAAAATTTTTACCTGTTCTGATATTACTCTTGTGTTGAGTTATTCTTTGTTTTAATGTGGTGGTTGTTTGGCCAATGTATTCTTTGTTGCATTCACTACAAGGAATTTTATAAACAACATCACTTTTCTGAAAGGAAGGTGTAGTATCTTTCAAATGAGTGAAAATGGATTTCAATGGTTTGATGTTTTTCGTAGTTATTGCAAAATTTTCAGTTTTCATGTTTTTCTAAATTTTTCTGTAAGTTCTTCAATGTATGGGAGAGTTATATAAGTTTTGACTCTGTTGTGTTCTAAATTATCTGGTGAAGTTTCCATGATTAGTTGTCTTCTTTCTGCAATACAATAATTTATTCAATAAACGTTTTGGATAACCATTTTCAATTAATATAGTTTCTAATTTTTTGATATTGAAATCTCTTAATGTTGAATGAGATAAACGACAAACTCTAGATTTTAAATTTTGAATAATATTCAATTTCATTCTGAATGGATGATAAGACAAATAATGGATGTATCTTTGTGACGCAAATGGTTTAGTGTACCATTCAGTGATAATAGTATTCTGAGATGTTCGAATAAGTTTGACGTCTAAAAATGGAATCGTTTCTTGAATTTCTTGTTCTATAGTAAATTGAATTTTAGGTTCTATATAATTAATTAAATTTAAAATCTCTTCTTTTTGATTGAAAGGAACAGCTGTTATAACGTCATCAACGAATTTTTTACAAAAAGGAAGATTAAATGGTAATTTTTGCCGAATTTGATCGAGTATATCATCCATCACATATTGAGCTACTATAGGAGAAGCTATAGAGCCCATAGCTGCTCCTTCTTTTTGTTTGAAGAATTTTTCGAAAAACATTTGTGTCAAACCACATCGAAATAATTTGTTTCAGAATCTCCAAACTGACGGGACAATGTGGTTGTATTGAAGACCATCTTTTTGAAATCACATCTATTGTCAATTTTTCAGTCACATTGGTAAACAAAGATACAACGTCCCAGCTCTGTAAATGACAATCTAAGGGAAGTTGGAAATCCTGAATGAAATCAACGAATTCAAGACAATCACGAACATAATATTAAATAAAATATTAATAATTAAATAATATTAATAATTAAATATTAATAATGAATACCAGAACAGATATTTCTTCTTTGAGTAACTTGTATTCATTGTTGATTGAAATTGATAAAAGAAGAAAAATTTAATTGAATTTTCACATAGTGGCTTGAACTATAAACTTCAGAATATTTGACAACAACGTTTCTAAAGTCTCAAATTTTTGATCGTATCGATTTCGAAAGTTTTCTAACGATAATTGTTACAAATAACATCTAAAATTGTGATAATCTCAATTTTGTAAGTATTCTTTCATTGTTAATACGCTATTTCTTTTCATACAACAACTGTAGCTGCTCCTGGGATAAACCAATTGAAAGCTCGAGGAAAAGAAAGAGGAGTCTTCTACTTTTTATTAAACCAGACTGCAATCCCAAGACTTCCCTATTCATTAATCATTTGGTACAGTCAACTAAAAGGTATTTATATTAATGATAATAATAACAAATCGTCTGAAAAGAACCGAAATAAATGTGAGGTTATGTTAATGTTTATACACACGATAATGATGATGATGATAAATCGAACAAGCGGTCCCTGCGAGCGGAAAGTTTGTCTTTGTCGGCCACATCAATTGATAATAAATAATAATAATAACAACGACGTACCCCATTTATTTTTTTCTTCCGGTCGCAGAGAATTTCCCGCATTACCGCCGTCGTCGTCGTCGTCCAGAGGCGAATCTTAGAAAATCGATCGTTTCGTTCGATCGTCACGTCGCGATTTGACGTTCGAATGCTGGCCTGCTAGATCGGTCGACGTTCGTTCGGAACTTTCCGGAGCGCAATCGTATAGGTTCGGCACACAAGGGGAAATTTGTCGATTTTTCTCGATATTTTTGAGTTTTTCTCGAAAACGGCTTTACTTACGGCCGCGCGTTCTTCCGACAAAAGGTAGTTAATTTTTTTTAGAATATTTTCGCGTAAGCGGTAATCGGTGGGGAAGCGGGATAGCGGAGATATTACGAAAGGAAACGTTTTTCGAACGGGACGGTTTAGTTTCGAAATTTTTTCCGGGAAATCGGTAGATCGTACGTCCGCGACGTAACGAGAAGAAAGAAAGCCGCGTTTATCGTCTATTCGAAAAAAGGGTTCCGAATTTTTTCGGATCGAGAGGCGCCCCCGAAAAATCGATTCGCGTAACCCGATTTTTTTCTATTTCGATTACGAAAGACCCTAGAGTTTCGGAAGCTTATAGCGAAAGATGCATCGCGTCGTTCGAGAACGACCTCTAGAAGATCGTCGCGTCGTCCGACCTACCGCCTCCGAGATATGAAGGAAAAACGAAAAATTTCGCGTTCGCGAATTTTTTACCCCCAGAAGGGCGGGAGCTACGCGATCGCGTAGAAGGGCGAAAACGAAGAGCCGCCGACGCCCTTCTCGACAACGCAAACCGCGTTCTTCTATCCCACTTACTTTTCGAGATGTGAATTTTTAAAAATTTCGCGAAAATCGACGATTTTCGGTTTTTCGCAAAAAAAACGTATCAAGTTCCGGGTTCGAGAGCGAGAAAAAATACCCACGATAAAATACCGTTCCTCGCAGACCGGCCAAGCCCCGTTCCGACCGCCCACTCCCCCCGAGAACGTCACAAAAAATTCGCGAAAAAAAAAACGCCCCCACCCCTATATCTCGCGACCCGTTCGACCGATCCCGCCCGTTCGCGAACTTGACCTAGTTAAACCCGTATTCTACCGATTCCGCCCAAAAATCCCGATAAATCCGAAAATTTCGGCCAGTTATCGGATCGACGTCCTTCCGGGAACACACACACAAACGCATGGCGCTCTCGAAATTGTGGCGCCACCGTAATATACGGTATTACAACCGTATATAACAATAACAACAGGAATCAAGCGAATATAAAAAATGACGAATATCGTGCCGTGTGCGAAACGATATGAAGCGATAAGATGCTGTGCTTCTCTTGCATATTCTGGAGATGCAGAACAACATCACGTTGTCATGGCAACCACCGTATACAGCGTATCTTAGGCCCGTCGCATACTGAACCGCCGAATCGCGCGATTTGTGCCGAAAAGGTTTACAGCAGTAGTTGGGAGCCGTTACATGACATAAAACCGATAAAACTTTACAGGATTTATTACGGTAAAATAGTGACGCTCAGGTCAGAAATCCGAATGGGTACCGCATGCAGTCAGTTTTCAAAAGTGGTCCAAGACGGAATTATCTTCATATATGTGTTTTGAAACTGAAGCGCAAGCAGAGATTTTCAAAAGAAAAATTTCATTAATAATCACTTCCATATACCTATCTATTCCATATACCTATATGTATTTGATTTTCAATAGACAAACCAACTTCAAAACTCGATAATGCCTACGAATTCAATGTATGAATATGCAACGGAGTTATAATTACAAATTTTTAAAATAAGAACGAACGTAAGTGCAAAAATTTGAAATAATCTCTCGCTCCGATAACAGTTCTTTATTGGAATCCCATACCTCTACGGCAGTTGGGCTCGCGGTCACCCTCGTCTTTCAACAAGGCAATTAAATTTTACGACCAAAATCGCGCGTGGAACGAATCGAGCATCGAGCTTGTCGCAAGCGGTTGGGATATCCTTTGTCGGTGTCACAACATCGCCCCCGTTTCCTTTGACTTTCCTTTCGGCACAAATCGCGCGATTCGGCGGTTCAGTATGCGACGGGCCTTAAGTTACGCAGAGCGAGACTAAACACAAAGCTGCATCACTTTGATGTATAAAGTGTTGCCTGCCTTGCATAGATGCCTGTTTTTCATTGCACTATGAGTTTGGAAATATTTTAGTGCTTTAACGAAGGCATAAGAGGAATATTATGCCCATGTGTGAAGTAAACGAACTTTATTCAAGAACGGAATGTTCAAATTTTTAGGAATAAACGGTTAAACAGTAAATGGTAAAAGGTGAAGCAGCGCTTCATCTGCGTCATCGAGCGAGCCGCCACTGTGATATACGTATAGTAATTGAAGCACTACCCGACTCACTAACAAATATTCAACTAATAAATGATAAAAATTCACACACACAATCAAGGATTTCATGAGGAGAAGCGAAGCGGAGCCGGGTGAGGTAAGACACAAAGAATGAAATCTAACTTTCCACGAGTAATGAACGTCATGTTTCAGACGATCACAAAATTGGATTTAAATCAACAATAATATATTAACACCAAGTAAACGCGAATATTTTCCTTCTGAAATGAATAGTTCAGTCTGCATTCGTTATGACACCTAAACGAAATTATATGCTACTACATTCTATGTTCTGCGTTATCTAATCCCACTTCAAAATATAAAATATAAATGACATTCGTTGGATTAGATGTAAAACTTTCAAGTGGCATCAAAACTTGGAATATTTAAGAATGATTTTTAATTTCATTCACGAAATTGATTCTGCTACTATTATTCGAATATTTAAAAATAAACAAATCCTTGTTCCGTTTCTTGTGAAGTGTTCGATGTCATTGTTGAAGGTGGACTGTGCAAATTGAAGCTTTTTCAGAAATAGACTATTATTTTCAGCTTTTGATGACATATACTCATTGACTGATTGTACCAGAGTCTCTGTTATTATTTTTTTTTTTTGTACAGGTTCGTCAATGTAATAATTTGTGCCTGCCTGGACCTCAAGCGAAGTGAGAAGTCTGGTTTAAAATAATGATGGGCGATTATTACTAAAAGTAATCGTATCAGTCGATCGTTCAATTCAGTCGATAAAAGTCGATACATTTTGAAGTCAGTCGACTGTTATCGACTGAAAGCGCCGCACCACACGGCGCGCGCAGCCAGTGTCAAATGCGTGCGTATTAACCAAAGAATATCTACATCCTGAACAAGAAGCGTCACTTTCGGTAATTTAGGAACAAAATCGTATTAACAGATTTTTGTGACCTTGAGCGAGTTTGGCGAACCTGCGCACTAACAAAACGCTAAACGCACGGACTCGGGAATTTATTCGAATTGATTATAGTTAAGTCAAAGAGGATGGAAACAAATCAGACATAAAGTTTTGATTTCTGATTAACACAATAAGTTTTGAACGAAGAAAAACCATTCATCTCACGTAACTTTGGAACATATTTTAAAGGTGTTTTAACGCCATAGTGAAATCTTGTTTGTTATTGGTGCGAAATCAGCTGTTTAGGTCAATCCGTTTTATTTGGTGAACCTGCGCACTAAAAATTCGATACGAATTTTGCGTGGGATTTACGCTTCTTGTTCAGTATGTAGATATTCTTTGTAACAACTGAGTCTGTAGCGATTCGGATTTCTAATTACTAAATCAGTAGTTATAAAGAGATGGATTGCGATTGTGTCAGTTATGAACTTTGTTGGTCCGTGAGCCACTACTCACGAGTTTGAGAGTACAGTTATAGTGTGTTCGTGAAAATTATGAAACAATCATTTCTGCAGAAAGAAAAATTTTACCGTTAAAATCGTGAAATACTTCGGTTCGGGTCATGTCATTCCGCAATGCAGCATCCCCTACTCTTACCTGTCATCGCATACAGTCACGCATACACACGCATAAAAAGTATTACTAAGATTATTTTTGATGCATTTCATTTTTCGGTAATCAATATTTTGAACTTGGTGATATGTATTTCAAATGAATATAAAATCAATATCATTTCCAAATTATTAACGGAATTGATGTGCTTGAAAAGAGAGAATGGTCAGAGATTAATATGTTCTTGTCCTATTTTTAGTTTCCGACCATCTGTATTTACATTGTCTCCATACCAAGGTCGAAAATACGAATTCCCTCCCTACTATCCGGGAAGAAAGTATGACTTTTTCTCCCTGGCGGCGCCATCTGTGGGCGTCTCAGTCGAAGCTAACCTTTACTCCCTGCGACAAACTTTTACTCTCGCCTAATAATTTCTGAAGCAGAAAAATAATAACCCAGTAAACACAAATAAATAAATAACAGATAGGTTGATCTTTTTTTAAATTTTTCAGGTTTATTTTGTAAAAATTAACATTAAATCTTACAAACCTTGGCAGATAGATGTTCGAAATCTGAAGCGTCTTTCAAAAAACTCTCTATATCCACCCACTTCAAGATGGCTGATTTTCTTGGTTTGTACCCTTTGGAGTTGCTGGATAGGAAATATTTTAGCTTCTGGAATTGCCCAATATCGACGCCATCGTGGGTGGATAATGTTTTCCTCAGCATAGACCAAACACTCCACAATGTTGGGGGTTTCAATTTTGATTGTAACTCCTTGAAATAAACAATCAGATTGTTTTGTAGGGACGCGGAGAGTGAATCGTGATGGTCGTCCTGCCACTTTTTGAAGTATACACTAACAAATACCGATCGCACGACTTTTTTGGAAGATCACTTTTAATAATAAGTTCGGCTTCCTCGTCAAAATCTTTCAAAACTTCCGCCTCGTCAAAAGACTCGTCAGAGGAAAAATTCCCTTCCTTATCCATCGTAAACGATAATTTTGAGTAGTACTACTGATAGTAACACGTATGCGTGAGATACAAACAAAGACAGTGTGTCGAATGCCCGCCTCCGGTCAGCAACACTTGCCGGCGCTCGTGTCGCAAATGCCGGCGGGCATTCGAATCATTCTTTTCATTTATTTCCCTACGTATATAACCCCATCGGCTTCGCCTCGGGGGTTATGTTATTTTATACTTTTTTAAGGTTTTTTCAGCCGTATTTTCGACCTGGTATGGAGAAAAGTAGTATACACCACTCTGGGACGAAAATCGAAGGCCCATCCCTGCGTATATAACCCCCTCGGCTTCGCCTCGGGTGTTATGTTACGCAGGGAGGGAACTTCAACTTTCGTCCCACGTTGTGTAATGTACTATTTTCATTTTTTTATTTAAAGACAAGATAATGGAAAAGAACTGGCCATTAAGTTATATGCATGCGAATGGTTATACACATTCCTAATTTTTTTTTGTTACAGAATTTGTCAAACATATAGTTTTGACAAAGTTTTTGAGTTTTTTGCGAACTGGCGTCCGCCGAAGACCCTGCGTATTTCAGAAATGAAGCATATACAACCATGTATTCTCAGATAAGCGAATATAACAACACAAACACGACTATCACTGAATCAATATTCACTCCATCCGGCATCTAAGTACCTACTATTTATAAGAAAAAAGCTTTCAAAATGCTATCTCCCAAAGCATTCCCATGCGTCATATCTATATTTGTATGTACTCCGTTAAATAATTGTTCTTGTCCTGTGATTCATAGTACAAGGAAATACTTTCCGTCTAAGAATAGTACAAAATACCTAGGTATTTAGCTGGACCGCATTGTTAAATTAGTTTGATCTAAATTCAGCAAAGTATAGATTTCGGATGAATCCATAAAATCGCGGCGTTATGTTTATTCCCAAACATCTTTATTCGGTCGTGAGGCGGGCCGATAATCGATTACATAAGTTCAATAAACCTACTGGAAACGATAACCGTCTACACATATATTTGATATTTCGTAAAGGGACCGCTAAACAACGATCGGATATTATTTCCGGTTAAACTCGACCCCAGTTCTTCGTCTATAATTGAATAGCCAATCGTGTCCGGGGAAGCGGACAGTACGCCGTTAATTTCATTTATCCACCCCCCGAAACGACTCTATCGACAACTGATACAAATATCAACACAAAAGTTGACAATAACCAAATGGTTCCACTTTCTCAGAATAGCGCGGCTCCGCGACGATAAAAAATGAGTCAACTCAATTCAACGGAATTGCAGTAATTATTTTCGTGATATACGCGATGATATGCGATTATTCTGTTACTAGAATCTAATAAAAACGTTCGTTGTATTATACGCGACAATAGAGAGATATTGCAACTGCTGACATTATTAGTGGATACCATGGCGAAAGGAAACCAGGTGTGTGCACAAATTTTCTCAAAATCGTCCTAATTCGCGCAGTACGAAGATGACGTCACTGGATGCGGTGTTATCACAACTTACGATTCGTTGTGTTATCCAATGATTTTCATTTGTAAACCGCATAGACAAATCATAGCCGCTTTCGATTTGGTTCAATCCAATACATTACAATCCGACAACGCTGTAGAAATCCCATTTGGCGCTCAGTCATTTGATCTGCTTGAAAAAGCGTTGTTCGTTTCAACGTAATGCATTTCAAAATTCCCGCGTAAATTTGCTAAACGTGTGACGTCAGTTTCGTACGATGTACGACAAAGAACAACCGAATTGTGAGATGGAGAAATGCGCATGCACACACCTGGTTTCCTTTCGTCATGGTGGATACGTTATTTTGACATTTAAGCATGCGCAGTATTGAAATCATTCAACGTCTCCTTTATTAACGTTAAGCGTCAGAGGTTATTTGATAAATGAGAGTTATTGCAACTACCAACATTATTACTGCATACGTTAAATTGACAGCAAGGCAAGCGCAGTATCGAAATGAAATAACGTCTCCTTTATTTACGATAACGTCGTTCGTTGTTAAATGAAGTTAACGCCAGTACTTATTCCCAAACCTTATTTTACGGTTTACAAAATATACCGTGTTTTTTGTTGAGTGACTATCAGCGTTTATATGGTGTTTTTATCATTTAATACATGGTTTCGTACCTTGAATTAAAATAAAAAGATCGCCCCACACTGTGAAGCTCTTGTTCTTTAGGCAATATTTAAACAACATCTACGTCTTACATGTATGACGTTACGATGGTAATGCATTTAAAACGAACAAAGCTATAGTGGCGGAAAACTTCAGGCATATGTCTACTTGAATCTACTTTTGTACAAGTAAAATAAAGTTTGTTTATTGTGTCAAAAATTATTATTTCAATTAAAAGAGCGATTATATAAAGAAACGAAGAACTTCAACAAAATGTACCTTCGATTTCCATATTTATCAATGATGTTTCAATTTTGAATCAATACTATTAACGAATATTCTTTGGTACTATATCGCACAAGGTTCGTATAGTTTTGGGACCATTTAGAAGAAATTTAAAGGTAATAAAAGTGTCTAATGAATAATGTTACAAAATGTCAATTCATTAACAGTCAGTTCTTGTCTTGAACATGTATCTAAGTTTAGAAATTTTCTATGAGTATTGAACTTATTGTGATTGGTATTTGGATGGATAACTTATTGGTATTTTATACAATGGACTCGTTTATGTCCAGAGTAATAGTTCTGCTGATCAGTACTAGAACGGCAAACCTGTCTTGCTGTTCCGTCTATGAAACCCCAGCAATTTGGAATAGCACTGCCCTTATTTCTAATAGCCTGAAACGAGATTAATCAATTATACATCACAAATTGGTTGAAGCATTTGCAGCTGTCCTTTGAAGTACAAAACACTTTCTTCAGGTTTACAGACAGGTCACTTCCTGACAAGTATATACAAAGAGTGTTCCACTTACAATCTAATTACTTCAGCATATGAGTCAAATTTTTGTTTTTTCAGCCAAGTCAAATTTAATATATTTGACAACAGTCGTGGCATAATTAGTAAACTTTTCGGCGCTTTCAATATAATTGATCTAGTACATTTCTATAAATTATTAAATTTAATTTATAAAATACTCGTTCCATGAAAGTATTTTTCTATAACATAAGCTATATTTTCAAAATCTGAATTCAACATGTTCATTTACGGATAAAATGATTTGCTGGCGTATATTAGAGATGAAACCATAATGTTCCAAAAGAAAATATGTTACATCATGTACATGAGCCACGTAACAACAAAGTGGTTCAGATACATAATGTAAGCACCTTTTCTCATCTGAAAATTCTTTGAACATGGTAAATGTATGAAACTCTAAGACATCACGACTCAACAGTGCAGTTATGCAATTTTCACAAGTTATATGAAACATTTTTTTAATAAAGTAACCACAAACATATGAAAGTGCATAATCGTTAATATCTCTAACACTGCATGGAGCTTTTATCAACTTAATTTGGGCTTCGCTGAAAACTTTTTCGGAAATAGGATGTGGTACATGTTTTATATCAGAACTTAAGAAGTCTCTCAAATTTTCTAAAGCATCCAATCCATCATCTTCACAGTTAGAACCTCTACTCCGAGGTGCAGCAAGACCATTCAAAATACTAGTCTTTAAGGCTGCAATGAATTGATATGGCGTGGGATTTGTATGAGCACTACCATGTTGACGAATTTGACTGAATCTCACATCCTTCTGATGTTTCAAAAGAAAATATGTTATGGCAATCTGGTATGCAACATTTCAATTTTCGTGATGTCATATTGATAGAATTCACCACCAATATTGAAATTGATTGAAATGAATTTAAAGAATTGTTGTATTAAAATAAGCTAAGTATCAAAGAATTATCAAATGATAAATATTTCTGAAATATAATACGGAATTGATCTAATAAAACGAACAGAAGGAAAAACGTACCTGACGAATGACAATGGGAAATTCAACGTATTTTCTTCTTGTCTAGTACCTGGAAAACAGATAATGTTAAGTTACATATTGTATTTTGTTTTATTATCATAACTACGTACATACCTTCTTCAGTCAATCAATTCGCGCTTTTTTCGCTTCGAGAAATAATAAATGACATAACCCAGTCTCTGTATGAAACTAATCTTTTCTCACCTTAATCGTGGATTCAATCGCTGTCAATGTCGAAAAACACTTTTTACGTTTTAAAGAATGAATGTTTGTACGTGTTGCTTATACAACACGTGGTGTACACAAGTTTTAAAAATTAAGAAACGCAGTACGTCAGGCTAGTGTATGTAGGTCTACATATGTCGACACTAAGATATACTTTCGTGATACCGCCACTGGTGCGCTGCTATCGTTCATTATGACATAAGGACGAAGTAAACAGTCTTTTATTTATTTGTCTATGATCTACATACTGAACAAGAAGCGTCACTCCCACGCAAAATTCGTATCGAATTTTTAGTGCGCAGGTTCACCCATTTAAATGGATTGACTTAACAGCTGATATTGCACCGATAAGAAACAAGATGGCACTATGGGGCCAATACACCTTTAAAACTTGTCAGGGCCGGACTTAATGTCCAGGATCCGGTCGCCCCTTTTGAAAACAATTATTATGAGATTGGTTTTTCCTGAGCGGCTTCATTTTATCAATTCCCGCAAATTTTTCGTCTGCGAAAATGTTGGCAAATGGGGCCTTCGTACTCTGAACAGTCGCCAAACATGTCGAATTGTGATGAAAAAAATCAATTAATAGAGGTTTCTTTTTTCTCAAAATCCGAAGATAACTTTAGTAGAGATTAGAAATCATATTTGTCGTATAACAAAAATTGGTCCATCAGCTTTGTCCTCCACTTCGAACATCTAGACATAAGGAAGAAAAAAAATTGTAACATATATTGCTGAATTTTTTTAAAGTCTTGCCAAACGTGAGTAAAATCCAAATTTCACTTTGTCCTACAATTTAGTTTGAAGAACTGTATAACCTACGTAATTCTTCTCCGAATCGCATTCAGAAATATAACTCCTTATTTAAAAACTGAAGCCTTGAGAAATGCCGATTAGAAACAAAGATTTTTTTGAACCGATTAATCAGAATGGTATTCTTTATCAGGAATCGAAGAAAAAGACAATTGATCATGCATCTTGGCAGGGTCGTGCCTTACGGGCCCGCAGGGCCTGTGGTGCGGGGGAGCCCCGGACTATTAGGGGCCCCAATTCCGAATAAGCTAACCTATTTGGACGGGAGTAGGGGCCCCAAAATTTTTTTGCGGGTGGCTCTCAAGAAACTTGGAACGCCTCTGGATCTTGGTGCCACTGTGACATAAGATTTTAGTTTTTTTGTGGTTGTGTTTATGGAGTGTTTTTTATGTAATTCTCTATGTGGAAGCCAAAATTTCTGCGAGAAAATACTTGTTATACTTCAATCCCAATTTTTCAATACACTGCTCGGACATAAAGCACATTGACTTCCAGACAACAAACCATCTGAAAATTACCACACTTATCGAGAACCTTGATTTCGGCAGTGGACAGCGAAGCGGTGAATTCATAAGATTTTCTGCTACCGTTTGACACAAAACCACAATTAGCCAACGACTTCGAGGTACCGGCGGGATGTACATCAAGGGTGTTTCATCTGTCTTCGATTCGCTAATACCGATTGAACGCTCTGCTTTGTCAAAATGCAACAAAGTATGGTGAGATAAGTTGCAATGTCTACAGCGTGATTTACTCGAACAATTTTTAACATTATGTGATGGCCGTAAACAATTCAAACAGAGTTTGTGATCCTTTGCCAAAAGAAATCTTCCATAAGGAGCTTTCCCGAGAATAGTAGGGCATTTTGTAGTTGAATGATCCTTCCTACAGAACAAACAACAATCAATGGAGCCTTGACTTGAAACTAAAAATGATATAAAATTGGATTTTGAATTTTTAATGTCCGCATTTTTCTGCGGTAGGCACTTATTCAATGAGCACGATAACGTTTTCTCCAAATTCACAGTCTCCAAAGCCTTGCAGTGATCAGTTAAAAAAGACTTCAATTGATCATACGAAGGCAATTCAATTTTACTATGTTCGAATTCGAAACGACTACGAGTTTTAGAATCGATCTTGTCTAGCATAATGTTAAACAAAGGGAAACACCATTGGTCCACGTGAAAACCCAAATTATCGAGAGCTGCTAGGTTTTCAGAAAATACATTGAGCAGATTTCGTTAGAGGGAAACATTTTCTTTCTCAATTTTTGGAAAACTAACAATCTTATTGTGGCATGTATGCCAATTATTAATTTAATTATTAACGTCTCGTTGAGGGAATATTAACAACGACAACACGTCTTAACATAACGAAGATTTATTCGTCACTGACTGCATCGGATCGGTACCCCACCCTAAGGCGACGCAGCGCCACCGTGTTATGTACGGGGGGTACCGAAAGTCTCTCTTGCGCACCCCCACACTATTCCAACTCGAAGTGGCCAATGGACGTTTGTTATCGTATCTTTTCTTCAAATTATCGAAAGCAACTAAATAATTGTCATCAGACAACGAAACTCCCCTAACAGTTGCCAAAGCTTCGCCTGATAAACAACTCAATAAGAACTGAAATTTCTCGATGTCCTTAAGAGAATCATTTTCATCGACCAAGGTAGAGAATAGATCGACAAAGTTTTTCCAATGAGCTAAATCACCATTGAAGGGTGGTAAAGCAATCTTTGGAAGTTCAGCACTCGACACAGCACGATCAACCGATCTATTTGTCCGATTGCGAACTTCGTTTTGAGAGTCAAACAGATGATAATGAATCGCCTTTATATCAAAATATTTTTTATCAATCTCTGATCTGTCAATATTTATTGACGTAAGAATTTTTGTCTGCAAATTTTCGAAATTTTTATAAATTGACTCCAACTTCGAGAAACGAACCTTAAAGGCAGTAAATTGATTTGGATCATGCTCAGCTTCAGACGCAACGTTAAAAATCTCGTTAATTCTTTCAATCGCTACATCTCGAGCAATTTTATATTATGTCATCCGTTGAATCTGACTATCTGGTGAAGGCATTATTACAAGAATTGTTCAATCCTATATTAACGATACCAGTGTTACGAACGATTATTTGGATTTTATAGAAGCGATCGAATGTTAAATAACACGCAACGAATATGCGTATTATCCGAAATGCCGAACGAATAAAATTCACTTCTGAGTTCAACCTGCCTGACGACTTTTACGATGCGATCTTTATCAATCCCAACAATTGATAACGAAAAAACTAATCTTAATATTCTTTTGGTATATTTTTCGAACAAATATATCCCGATATGAACATTAACGAGCGAAATTCAATCGCACTGACTACGTCGAACAGAACTTACTAGCGACAATTCGATATCTGAATCCGGCCCGAATAAGTATAAGTTTGTAAGTCTATACAAAACACGACAATAAAAAATGGACGGATCGTATCGCCATCTAGGCCGCACAAAATGTTGTTCTGATCGACTCACCCGGATCCACTCTGAAATGCCGATGTCTGTTCGGGGTACCCCTTTGTTGGCGGATGCAGTTTCGATAAAATAGCACCAAACAAAATTGCAACGGGTTATTCTCGATAAACGACGAACCAAATGTCTCGTTCGACAACTAAAACTTATCTGGTGATGCGGTACGCTAACAAAACGCGATAACTTCATATGGTCACAAAAAAACAAGAAATGAGCACTGAACAGTGCATGTATAACAAACGTCACATCTTGGTGTACCGAACCCCACGTTATATTCAGAAACTAAGATATGATAGTACGTAGAGTAAGAGACGTCGACGTTTGGATGCGCTTCGATGAAAAGGGAGTGTATCTGCGATACATTCAACAGACTTGACAAATATTGGCGGTTCGGAGCCTTGGTACTCGCGTAATGGGAGTCCTTGCAGGAGAAGCTTTCGATGTGTCTTCGGATGAGCTCCTTTTTCTCTTCGTGTTCGCTGCTGTATCGATTGCCTCCTCTTCTCTCTGGCCGTGACTCCTTCTCCTTAAACGCGTACTGCACGAGATTGTAGACACGCCGAAAGCTCACGCCAAGGATGCTCCGGAAGGCTAAAGCGCAAACTTTCATATTCTCGGCACCTTCTGGCAACGGTATAGCATACGTCGCTTTAAGAACTCTCGTTTTCTGTGAATCCGCCCGAGGTCTCCGCCTTTGGACGCATTCGATACTCACAAGCGACGTTATGAAGACATCTTGTCGGGGTTTGTCACTATCTTGATACATTAATGAATGCACAAATTCAAGCTGGACATCAGTGGGTCGCCGGGCCTTGCAGATGACTGAGTCCTCCGTATGATTGCAGTCGATTCTTGGAAGTTTCCCCCGCTGTGCAATTCCTGTTTCCTTTGATTTTTCGCTCAGTAATCTGGATTTCGCTTCCGCTTCCGGCTGTGTGATGGATTCGGTGATACATGTTGCAATTGATCGGGGTTCATAATGTACACCGACTCACTGAACGATTTACTGTTTGCACGACGGTCGGGAATCACACGGAAACAAAACGCGCTCACAGGGCAATAGAGTTCATCGTCGTGCATTTCTTCAGGCGCGCTGATTGACACACATGTTGCAATCATTCGACTTCTTGAGATAAGTAATTCGATCTCCTTGCTCGTGGTGCACATTCTCCGGAATGAGATTCAGTCGATTGGCAAAAATAGTGCAGAATGAGACATTTAGCGTCCGAGAAATGTCAAATTTTACGGTGCTCTACAGAAAAGCTTTACCAATTAAAACTCGACCATCTTTAAGTCCGGTCCAAGAGCTTCTCTAGAGGTCTAGGGAGAAGAAAATCCTTCTCGTGCTAGACGGAAGTGGAACGACAATCTATTGTGTAACCGTGGGCTCATCCTGACACGTAATTCTACTTGCCTGTCCAAAAATATGACTCCTTACACGGCTGCCATGGACTTAATCCTTTTTGGAACTAAACTGCCATGGGACTTAATCCCTTTTGGAAATGAACCTCATTTTGCCTCGCATTTTTTATATAGATGGGGACCTGATAATTTCGAATCCAGACTCGCATTCGATGCAGCGTTCGATTCTGAGTCGATATAGCTCAAAAACCGGAATTCCCAGAAAATGGACTTAATCCCTTTTGGAAATGGGCTCCTCATATATACAGTGCCCGCCAAAATTATTAGATCATCCGAGAAATTCGAAATAAAATCTTTATTGATAATTTCTCGCAGGTGTACGAATCATTCTCATCAATCTCCTCACATGTTTGTTATCTCGATTTCATTTCGAGTTCCATATTGCAGATCTTCGTTTTTTATTTGAAATTTTCTTATTTGGACACATTTCAGGTCAGTGTGCATTTCAACTTAAAACTATTGTTTTCATTTTCATTATTCTTCCTCGAAACTTGAGAATGATTGTGAACCTCGGCCGTTAGGCACTCACTGTCGTTGGAAAATTTTGTTAGGGCGGTAACATTGATGGAGGAAGGTCGTAGTCACCGATATATCGCAGAAAGGCTTGGCGTGGCTCAATCGGTAATTTTTTATGTCTTAAGAAGACATAGGCAAAATGGAAATCATCAACGAAGACCAGGTCAGATTCGTAGACGGGTCACCAATGCCGTTCAGGTTCGTACATTGTCCAGCAAGTTCTTCGAAATCGTACATTAACAGCTCCTGAGCTGCAAAATGTGGCAAGAATCACTTATGGAATCCAAGTTAGCTCGAATACCGTAAGGAGACGCTTAAGAGAACAAAACCTTACCCCACGGATACCTGGTAGGGGACCACGTTTGTCTGTTGAACACCGGAGAAACCGACTTCAATTTGCAAGAACGCACATTCATTGGGAACATGCCGATTGGAGTCGAGTATTGTTCTCTGACGAGTTGAGATTTTCCCTGTACCATTCGGATAGACGCCTTCGACTTAATCGAAGACGTGGAGAACGGTACGCACAGTGCAATTTTGTGGAAAATGTTCGAAATGGTGGATCCAGCGTAATGTTTTGGGGAGGCATTTCCCTGGAAGGGCGTACAAAGATAGTGGCGTTTCTTTAAGGCAGTGTTGATGCTGCCCGGTACATAACGGACATTTTAGAAGCCCATGTAGTGCCATATGCTCGAAATTTTGGAGAGAATTCCATCTTTAAGCATGATAATGCACGTCCGCACACAGCCCGAGCGACACAAAATTTTCGTCGACAAGAAAATATTGAAACAATGAATTGGCCAGCTAATAGTCCTGACTTGAACCCCATCGAAGACCTATGGGATATGATGAATAGGCGGTTTAGAGCTCTTCCAAATCCTCCAGACAATCTTGAAGGACTCCACCATCCATCTTCTACTAATACGTATCACACTTTCACCTAAGTAAAATGTGGAAACGCTATGATTATTTTTGAATCAATGACAAGTTACATCATACAGAAGTAACTTTTTACAATGGAAATAAACCTCGACTAGCTTCTGGGAATAGTAATAGTAATGCAAAATATACTGCAAAGTATGGGAAAAATCCAGAAAAATAATCTATATAAACTGTTGCTTTGTTATGCATCAATTTCATCATTCTTATACTTTTTAATATTTATTAAACTGAACATTTTATATTTTGGTGTCCGCGGCGTACAATGGTTAAACATTCCAAAAAAAAATTCGGTACTGTTACAATAATGACAAAATGTAACAGAATTCGAGCACTGATTATTTCTCCAACGTTGGAGTGATATAGTGGCGCTAATTAATTGCGAAATCAATTCGTAAATGGAGCAAACTAATCGAACAATTTTCCAGGATGCTGGTCGGAGCGCCAATGGGTGAAAATCTCCAACCAAAGACAAACAGATCCGGCGCTCTCTTCAAATGTCCCATGACCGAACTCAATAGGTACGATTGCGTCCAGGTGGAAACCGACGGACGACGAGGTAAGTTTCCGGCTGCTTCCCGTCCGACTGTATTTTCTTTGAAATATTACGCGCGGATCTACGGATGATTAAACGTTTCAGTCGTATTAGTTTTGCTTTGTGTCAAGTCAATGTTTTATACAAACACAAGAATCCTAGCTTTGTCCAGTTTTCCGTTAGAATGATATATTCATGTAAAGAAAAATTTTTGTATTTTGTCTGCCTCGGAATTCGTGTTTTTTAGCCGGGGAACTTCCGAGTAATTTATGTTTTTTTTTGTTGTTTTTGGGGTACCCGTCCAGTGGCAGGAGGGAAATGTAAGTTGGTGACAAAGTACCACTGACAAACCGGTGTCGAGTTTTCTTCTTGGTAAAGGCATGAGTATCATTGCTTTTTAGTTTTTTGCATGTTGTTGACTTGTTTGCATGGTGTATTAGTGGTAGTTTTGGGCTTCGGCTTTTTCTGCCTTCTCATTTCTCTTTTCAGACAATTTTCGGATGTTCAATCGTCAAAACTGTTGAACGTTCGAAATGATAACGTGTCACGTACCCTTAACGGAATAACGAAGGATTTTTTTATTCTCCCGTATATTATTTAACTGGAATGATTCACTAATTTTTCGACGTTCAACAACGCTAAGCAGTTTGTAGGTTTAACAGCAATATAATTGAAATCCAGAAATGACATTCATAAGTTGAAAGAAAAACATCCGGGCGTAATACCCATAAGAATTTCTCTTTTTATTCAGATATTGCAACAATTCATTTATCATACTAATATATTGGGGTACTTTTGATAATCCAATAACATCGCGGAAAGTAGATTTTGGTATATTTGAGCTTTTTTTTCGAAATTAATCGATGATCACCTACTCTGCTGTTTTGGATGTTTGCCCCCGAACCCACAATTGTTCTATTTCGTTCAGGAAGCGTGTGACGAAATTTTTAGCGATGAGCGATTTTTTGTATATACGTATTCTGTGTCACGCTGTTTTTCTTAACGTACACCCATGCGACGACGAGATGAAAGTTTTCTTGTGAAAAAGGCGATATGACGAGGATTTGAGGAATTCAACGTCTGCATGATAGTATTTCCTATTGTAAAGCAATATTTACAATAACATAATTATGATTCAAGAAGTACTAAGCAGTGTGTAATGATTTTGTCAGGAAATGACAGAAAGAACGTCTTTGAAGGTGATTTAACTGAAACGTCAAGAGAGTTTGTCCGACTCAGGGCGTCTTTCACCAACACTAATACCGCTCGGTTAGAGTTTATCGTTCCGATAGTCGAAATATTTCAATGCAAAAACTGGTTTTAACTGTCAGGTAAATTAACTGACTTCTGGTGAAAGACGGCCTCAGTACCATAAGGTTTTCAGGTACTCAGAATTAGATTAGGAACCATCAAGTTGTTACAATTAATGTTAATGTGAAAATTCTAAAATGAATATTATCAACATACAATAGAGAAAATCTCAACTCATTATCAAAGAGTTGTGGTCACTTTGTTGAATTTTATGTTATGTAATGGCTAATATTTAAATAAGGAATATATGAAAAAATATCACACACATAAAGACTTGGCTTCGGGCAAGGTCGAGAACATTTTTTTTTTCTTTAAAGAAAATTTGAAATCAACGTTTTTATAGATTTTCGTGAATATCTTAGAAACTAAGCCTCCCATCCATACGAGTCGTAGGACCAAATTGATTGCTGAGTAACATTTTTTGAATTGCCAAAATTCCACATAAACTCAAAAAAAAATGCTTTTCTCAAATGAAATAATTTAGATAATTTTCATCGGAATCAATTGCAATTTCGAAACAGAATACTTTTTATGGTTCTCATACACCACCAGAAATAAAGAAAATGCATCCGTAACACCAGAATGTAATAACATAGTGAGTCAAAAATCTTCTATGTACGTGGTTTTCAAGTCGGATGTAAGGAAATACTTGTTATCTGGAGAAAATAAAGAGAAAATTGAAGTTTTTTTAAAAAAAGTTTGTGAATCGATTACAAAATGGTAAAACAAAGGAGGAAATAAACGGCACAATGAAAGAAGATATGGTAAAGAAAAAAGAATCGAATAAAATGGGAAAAAAGGAAAGAAAATATCTTAGTAGAGTAGTATATATATTGTTGAAGGAATTCTGGCGTTTATACATTCTTTAAGTAAAAGTTATATTAATTCTGGTTACGCACAAGTTTTTGTTTATTAATTATTCAAACGGCCTCTGTAACCAGTCATTGTTTATTTATTTGTGAGATTTCTGAATAAATAAACATACTATTATCATTATTATTATTATTATTATACGCTGTTACGCAAGTCTGTCAAGTACTTATCGCCACCACACACCGATTTCGGAAATGACGGACGGATCAATCAACATTATAATAGGTAGTAATAGTCCAAAATAGAACACACCAAATATATTTTTGTGGCCCCTCCTGCGCCTATGCGTCCCGATCCCTCCATGCGCCCGGATCCCTCTATGCGCCCCGATCCCTCTATACGCCCCGATCAGTCTAGGGGCCAGATCACTATATGCGCTCCGCTCTATATAAGATCAGCTCTTGGGTCACCGTAGGCGTATCAAATTTTTCTTGAATATCACGAAAATCGTTAGGAAAATTGAGAGAATATACGATTGTAAGTGTGCGAATGATGATTTTCATTTGTTTTTCAAGTATTCATATTGAAGAGTGTGAAGTATTTTTTTCTTCTTCGTTTTTTATAAAAGGAATCGAAGAAATTAGTTGTAAATTTATTATTTTCTGGGAAGTTTATTTTCTTTGTCATTTGGGCTGTGCTAGAAACCACAGCGATGATATACGGTTGTAAAGTGGCTTTGGATGGTATCTGGTGTTGTCGTCATTCAAATTGCGTTTCGAAATTTCAATTTTTATTATTATCCATTAATATTAATACCGCTCCATTAAAAAGAGATGTAATTTTCTCCTCTATTTTTCTTCCTATAATATTAGTCTCTTTTATTTATAATATAAATTGAAGATTTGTAAATTCATTTTTCGAATTGTTATTTGTTTTCCTTGATTTTGGCTGTGCTGAAACCACAGCGATGATATACGGTTGTAAAGTGTGGACACGATGTCTGTGCGTGTGTACTGAAAATTTACATTGAAATGGTAACCACTCTAAATCGATACATTTTGTGTATAAGATCGAGAGCAATTTACAGAAGAAGATAATTTTTTTAAATACTTAACTTTTCGATCATAATTACTATGAATTTTATTGTTTAACATTTCCACACTGTGTGTTTTTCTATTCCGTACCTGCTACATACACGTTCACACATAATAAATAGTCCTATTATAATAGGACCGGATACTCGACCGCTCGTTATTCAGCCAAATGAGGTACACTGAAAAGAAATCGCAAGCAAGCAACCAACAATACACATTAAAGGCAACATTGCATTTGACTAGATGATATTATTTGAAACATTATGAATTTAGTCCTTCATCTTTATTCGTGTCGATTATGTGGAATTAATAATGATAATCAATAACCAAAATCCGGGACACGTCTGAAAAAATAACCGAAATAATTATTTGAGGTTATGTAAATGTTTATACAAACGATTTACGATAATGATGATGAATCAAAGTCCATTTAGTTATTTATTTATTATTTTAGCCTCGAAGATGGCTTCTCCCGCTCTTATATCATCATCTCATATCACCACAATCGAAATGAACACATTTGGTAATCGATCGAGTAAAGTTTCTTTTAAATTACCAAAGTCACTCAAAAAAATCAAACAACCAAACGCAATTTGTTTTGGATTATTCGTTATTATTATGTGTTCATTGTCGTCGTCGTCGTCGTCTTTCTCCCGATGAATCATCTTCTATTATTGTCCCAATATATTACCCAAATTTAACCTGAAAACAAATCCGATAAACACGGTGGTAGATAGTGTCCATGAGGAAAAACCGGGATTTATCAAAAAAATACGAACTTTTTCGAACGCCTAACGTTTTGTTCCACGTCGACTTTTCCATCGTCTTCGTTGGTCATTTTTGCTCGAAGTTAGTACGCACACGAGTAGCCGTCAATTTTCAATTTCTGTTTAACAACTCGGCATTTTCCCGATATTCATGAAATTTTGCTCCTTCCATTATTCGTGTCGATTATGTGGAATTAATAAAAATAATAATAACAAATCGTCTGAAAAGAACCGAAATAAATGGGAGGTTATGTTAATGTTCATACAAACGATCATAATGATGATAAATCGAAGAAGCGATCCCCGCGAGCGGAAAGTTTGTCTTTGTCGGCCACGTCGATTAAAAATAAATAATAATAATAACAACGACGTACCCCATTTATTTTTTTCTTCCGGCCGCAGAGAATTTCCCGCATCGGCCCCCGTCGTCGTTGTCATGCAGAGGCGAATGTTAGAAAATCGATCGTTTCGTTCGATCGGCACGTCGCGATTTGACGTTCGAATGCCGGGCCTGCTAGATCGGTCGACGTTCGTTCGGAACTTTCCGGAGCGCAATCGTATAGGTTCGACACACAAGGGGAAATTTGTCGATTTTTCTCGATATTTTTGAGTTTTTCTCGAAAACGACTTTACTTACGGCCGCGTGTTCTTCCGAAAAAGCGTATTTATTTTTTTTTCGAATATTTCCGCGCAAGCGGTAATCGGAGGGGAGGCGGGATGTCGGAGATATTACGAAAGGAAACGTTTTTCGAGCGGGACGGTATAGTTCCGGAATTTTTTTCGGGAAATCGGTAGATCGTACGTCCGCGACGTGGGGAGAAGAAAGAAAGCCGCGTTTATCGTCTATTCGAAAAAAGGGTTCCGAATTTTTTCGGATCGAGAGGCGCCCCCCAAAAATCGATTCGCGTAACCCGATTTTTTTCTATTTCGATTATGAAGGGCCCCAGAGTTTCGGGACCTTTTAGCGAAAGATGCGTCGCGTCGTTGGAGAACGACTTTTAGAAGATTGCCGCGTCGTCCGACCTACCGCCTCCGAGATATAAGCGAAAAACGAAAAGTTTCGCGTTTGCGAATTTTTTACCCCCGGAAGGGCGGGAGCTAGGCGATCGCGTAGAAGGGCAAAACGAAGAGCCGCCGACGCCGAAAACGCAAACCGCGTTCTTCTATCCCGCTTACTTTTCGAGATGCGAATTTTTAAAAATTTCGAGAAGATCGTCGATTTTAGGTTTTTCTCGAAAAAATCGAATTTCTCCCACAGGTCCACTCGTTGAAAAAATTCCCCCGGTAAAATACCACTCTTCCCGGATCGCCCCCTGCTCTTACCTACCCGCCCGCACCCCTAGGAACGTCGTAAAAAATTGGCGAAAAAAAAAACCCCACCCTTATATCTCGCGACCCGTTCGCAATACGAACCTAGTTAAACCCGTATTCTACAGATCCCTATCAAAAAATTCCACACATCAAAAAAACTCTGCCAGTTATCGACGTGACGTCGATCGCCGTACACACATACGCACATACGGCGCGTCCGATTTTGTCACGCCACCGTAATATACGGTATAATAACCGTATATAATGAGGAATATATGAAAAAATATCACACACATAAAGACTTGGCTCCGGGCAAGGTCGAGAACATTTTTTTTTCTTTAAAGGAAATTTGGAATCGACGTTTTTATAGATTTTCGTGAATATCTTAGAAACTAAGCCTCCCATTCATACGAGTCGTAGGACCAAATTGATTGCTGAGTAACATTTTTTGAATTGCCAAAATTCCACATAAAGTCAAAAAAAATTCTTTTCTCAAATGAAATAATTTAGATAATTTTCATCGGAATCAATTGCAATTTTGAAACAGAATACTTTTTATGGTTCTCATACACCACCAGAAATAAAGAAAATGCATCCGTATCACCAGAATGTAATAACATAGTGAGTCAAAAATCTTCTATGTACGTGGTTTTCAAGTCGGATGTAAGGAAATACTTGTTATCTGGAGAAAATAAAGAGAAAATTGAAGTTTTTTTAAAAAAAGTTTGTGAATCGATTACAAAATGGTAAAACCAAGGAGGAAATAAACGGCACAATGAAAGAAGATATGGTAAAGAAAAAAGAATCGAATAAAATGGGAAAAAAGGGAAGAAAATGTCTTAGTAGAGTAGTATATATATATTGTTGAAGGAATTCTGGCGTTTATACATTCTTCAAGTAAAAGTTATATTAATTTTGGTTACGCACAGGTTTTTGTCTATTAATTATTCAAACGGCCTCTGTAACCAGTCATTGTTTATTTATTTGTGAGATTTCTGAATAAATAAACATACTATTAGTATTATTATTATTATTATTATACGCTGTTACGCAAGTCTGTCAAGTACTTATCGCCATCACACACCGATTTCGGAAATGACAGACGGATCAATCACCATTATAATAGGTAGTAATAGTCCAAAATAGAACACACCAAATATATTTTTGTGAAATAGATATCGTACCTGCTTTCAAATTTAGATTGATGCAAAAATATCAATTGGAATGCGCAAAAAAAAGTTCTCGGTTATTTTTGGGTGTACTGCCAATTTATTGTTTTCATTATCTATATTTTTCCAATTGTAAATGTAAATGTAAATTGTTTCAGTTTCCTATCTGCTGAATTGCCTGAGATACAAACTGCGCATAGAGGTTTTCTTTTAATAAAAAACTTATTTATTGATAAAAATTTTTGAAAATATAAAATTTCATTTGAATCTGATAATTATAGAGCCCCAAGGCCTCGTGTTGGCTCTGTGTCGCTTGAACGGGAGCATCAGGTGCGCTTTTTTTAAAATGTTTTCTAAATGTCAACTTTGGAATTTTACTATGGTCGGCCATATTGAACTTTCGGATCCAATTTTTGCACACATATTAAGAACCTTGAAAAGTATTCTGTTTCGGAATTGCCCGTTTCAAATTATCTTTGCAAAAAAAAAACGACCTTGCTCGAAGCCAAGACTTGATGTGTATGATACATATATGTATCTACTTTTCACTAAATTTTGAGCTAAAAATCGCCGTGTTCCCTTCAAATTTCCGAAAACACTCTAATTTCTAATAATAGGAAGAATAGTTTTTTTCCTCTACATGCAAAAAAATTGAACAGAGCAATCAAATAATCACAGATCTATGTTGATGCGGCGTTGCCAATCTAGGGCAAAAAAATAAGATTGCAGAGGCAATTTAATTTTTTGTGGCACTCGTATCGAAAATTTGGGGATGAGAAGACAATATGCTCAAGCATTAACTTCAATCATTTCAGAATTTTACATTACGTTCTTCCTTAAAATTGGGCCCGACAATTTTCAAATATACTGTTCACAATGATCCAGGATACAGGCACACTTGGAAAATATTACAAAAGATGTTCCATTATATATTGCTACAATTATATTAATAGGATGGATATCGGTTGGAAATTACATGAACTCGATGACAATGTTATCAGCCTTCAACCAAAGTTTCTGCATTTAATTTGAAAAATCTAAATATTTAAGTGACAGAAATTCTGCCTACTAATGAAGATTTTTCAAAGCAAAAAACAAAACACGTTTCGTCCGGATGCATTTTCGGGACTCGTCAGTACAGCGTGAAAATGCACCCTGCTGTATACGTGTTAGAAAGTTGTTCAAATTACTTACATAATGTAGAAAAATCGATGGAAAGTCGCACTGATGAAAAAACACGAACAGGTATCATTGACACCTATCAAATATTCTTCTACATTTTTCATAGCTTGCTGTTGCTTAAAATATATTAATAGGATGGATATCGGTTGGAAATTACATGAACTCGATGACAATGTTATCAGCCTTCAACCAAAGTTTCTGCATATGCTATGAAAGTTTCAAGACGATAATATGGTGCGCCATAGTTACAAAAAATCAAGAACTGCCATTAACGAAATTTGACTAAAGAGGAAATTAAAAGTTACAAGTCGGGGCCTTCGGTCACCTTTTTTTATTTCCATCCGATCTGTTGGGTCACTATAGGCGTAAGGAATTTTTCTGAATATCACCAAAATCATTACACACACACACACACACACACACACACACACACACACACACACACACACACACACACACACACACACACACACACACACACACACACACACACAC